>CM035840.1:270424989-270752489 GCA_020510985.1 Pholidichthys leucotaenia | reverse complement strand
AGGAAAAAGCTGCAAAATTATGAATAATAAAAAGCTGCAAATTTTCAAGTAAGAAGCTGCACATTTCTGAGTAAAATGGCTCTAACTCTGCAGAAAGATCCTGCAAATTTATGAGAAAAATCCTCACATTTACAAAAGAATGTTTCTAATTTAATTGGAAAAAGGATGTGATAAATTGGCGTGTGTTGGCCATTTTTTTTAACAGACAGCAGTGAGGAGGAACTAAGCAGTGGTGTTTGGAGGTGTTAAATCCTGCAGATCTGCATTAATCAGCAGGGAAAAGGAGAAGAAGAGGAATAGGTGATCCCCAGCAGCAGAAATAATGCAGTTAATCCAGGAAGAGTAAACACATGCCACACTATGACACCCAACAGATCACCCCCCCCCCCCATGACATCAGTGGGAACAGCTGGGCCAAACTTCACACCTCTGTCCATTTACATATTCCCTTCTGAAGACAATTCAAACAGACCTGATGCTGAGATGGAAACCAAAGGGTTAAAGGGTGACGTGGCTTTATCAGCAGCACTGATCCCCCCCCCCCCCCCCAACTGACCTGCTGGACAGGAACTAACAACTCCTCAGACCTGTTAACACAATTTTAACAACAAAAGGACATGCAAAAGAATGAAGATTCCCTTTAATTTAACATGATAACAGTGTGAATTTTCTGGTCTGTGAATGAACAGAGCAGCCATGAGTGTTTCACGGAGTCACTTATTGATTTATAATGGTTAATCTAAGTCACAATTTCAGGAAACATAAACTTCGGGGGAAACTTAAACCCATGACACATTGTTTTAAATTTTGCTGATTTCTTCTTTTTTTTTCCGCTTCTCTTCCAGTTCTTATGGCCACTTTCTGATTGTTTTGAGTTTTTAAAACTTCATTTTAAGAATAATGTTAACTGACTTAAAGTACATTTCTAACTACACTATATCATACAACATGCCATTTAACACAATTTCATTTGATCGCATTTAGATCTTAGTTCAAACAAGCTGAGTATTTGCAACCAACTTAATTAAGACTTGAACAAAAACAATCAATCTGAATACAACTGGGAGCATTTAAGAATAAAAATCTTTGGATTCCTTAATGAAGTTCTGCCTGCAGATCACCTGCACTCAAACATTCCAATTACCACTCATGGGACAGACCATATTTCATACAAAATGTTAAAAATTTTACTTTGACTTCATCTTTAAGGGGTTGCTGTCCAGTTAAAAGTCTCAAGTGTTGGAGAGTCCACCTTTGTATAAAATGGCCAAGTCAGTATACCACAAAAGGCTCAAAGTCGCTAAGATAATTCAGAGGTTAAACCGGCTGTTAATGTCATTTAAGCCCTGCATGGCTTTGACAACGTGGAACCGGCATTACACTTTGAAACGGATGGCAGCCAGTTATTGCAAACGAGCAAGTTTAAAACACACACTAATGTTAAGAGTATTGCAAGAAGGAAAATAGTTTAATATAAAACACAGCTGTCTTACCTTGAAATGTCCTTTACAAATGAAGAGACTCAAACTGAAGAAAAACGTAATTCAAATCACCAATCCTTTGGTTACTGGACAACTCGCTCTGCGCACTCCAGGGAAAACCGAAGCCCACTTGTCGGCGCCGCTCACTGCCTCGGGCACCTCGCCATACCGTGCAGTGTCCTCGTCCAAGGCGCATGGAGCTCCGGCACTGAGAGACTGCCTGACCTCTGTGGCACACGGCTGCTGCTGCTCACTCCCGGGGTCCACAGCATCGCTCTGGTCCGCGTCGTTCTCCACCATTTTCCACCCTTTTCCACATCGTCTGTATTATATGTGAGTCAATAATAAAGTCTTATCTAGTTCACCACTCGGTCTCATAACTGGGTCACAATTTACATACATAACAGTGAGCAGGATCCAAGTGTTTTTATTTATTTTATTTGTTTATTTGACAGGGACAGTGCAATAAACATAGACAAAAAAAAATCTAATGTGTTGCACAAAGTGTGTATAGCTATTAACTAATTTGCAACTCTTGACCCTGGATGGGCTTTAGAAAGAAGAAACAGGTAAAAAGAGAGAAAGATAAGGAAACAAAAATGAAAACAGAATAAACAATAACCACATACATCAATGCAAACAAGATTATAAATACACAATATAAAAACCTGGTTCACATTTGCCTATTTTGGACCTCCCTCCCGTCGTCACTCACTATAAACAAACACATTCATTCCTTCCTTTCAGTCACTCACACCCTGCAGACAATCATTTCATACATGGGTACATTCTTGTTTATTTTTCAGCCAGTTTTTAACCTTTGTAGTAAATGTTTGAAAGTCTGTTATTATACGGTTATCCATATTATATGTTATCCATACAGAGATCTAATCAGCCAGAATCAGCTCAAACATATCAAACAATAATCTTGACAATCTCATAAATGAGGTTCTAACGCAAACACCTGGTTCAGGAGAGACCTATATCACTGGGAGCTTGGGGGGTAGGGGGGAGAGAAATCAGAGTCCAACGGTGGGGAGTGCGAGAGCATTTTTTTTATATATGGGTGTTTTTATTTATTAGGGGTCCAATGTGTGACATTGGTGGCAAAATTTAAAATTGATCAAATCTGCACATGAAATTGACTAATCACTATCCAATTGTGTCAGGTTTATGAAACTATTAACTATTTTCGTAACGGCATTCGCGTTCAGGAACTCTTGAGGATGAGCGCTCACTTCAACTACTTGTAAATGGAGACGTAAATGGGACACTCGGGATTTTGTTTCCCCGTGTGCCAATGCACTTTGCAATGGCACACGTTTTACACGAAACAACTTCAACACTTCCAGTATTTTTCACGCATCAAAACTCATCAACAGCTACATTTTCATGACATATTAAGATGTGATAACGTGTATACATACCTTCAAATTCTCCCTGTTTGTTGGATAAGACGTAAAATCACAAAAGGCGTAAATGCGGGACACGTAAGTTTGGACCTTCGATAACTTCAATATAAAGTGACCACGGTTAATCCTCTCCACATGGGTTGAGCACATCCGGGGTAGAGAAAATAAAAGTGCTTTCCCAGGGCGCTCACCTCGCCAGACGGGGCTGCGCGCGGCCGACCAAGACCGAAGACGTAAATTTTTTAAAGGACACCATATTCGATGTGTTTGAGATTTTATTGAAATATTCTACATCTGAGCTTCACAAAGACTGATCTCCTTTTTACGTGTATGGTTTGGGATTTGAAAGGTGCAAAGTGAAAAGCATCAGCACTTCCTGTTTTCTGGTTACTTTACCAAATAACTTGCATGTTGCTGCGTAAATTCGGGGACACGGAAATTTACGTCGTATGAGTAAATTTGCAGGGGTCGCCGTACAAAAACCATAGATCCGATCACATTGGGGAATGTTTTATTTTGAATTTGCATTACAACTCTGTTATCTCTTGCATAAATGAGTAGAAAGAGTTACTCAGAGATCACTTTACAGTACTTTGAAATTGATGCGATTTTCATGTCACACAAAAACTGGGAAAAATGAGGGGACACGACCAATAGTTTCGATTCTAACGGCAAAATCAGTGATTTTTTTTTTTTTAAATTGCAATGCAAGTCTGAAACTCTTTTATGTTCCCTTGCATATTATAAAAACGAAACCGACATCTGCAAATTACAGAAAAAGAGAGAGCGCTTGAAAGTCGGATACCCCTGATATAGTGCACTGGACCCCCCCCCCCCCAAAAAAAAACACCCATATCTACTGTATATGTACAACTGAAATGAAGCTGACCAAATTAAACATGAAACATCTTGGGCTTATAGTGTCCGGAATTAAATAAAAGTCAAAGTAAATTTGCATTTTCCATTCAATCCAACCATTTGGTTTTGGGTTGTAAGTAATAAGTAATAAGACAAAGGTAACATCCATGCATCCATCCATGCATCCATCCATCCATCTTCTACTATTTATCCAGGAGGCTGGGTCATAAGGACAGCAGTCCTAGCAGAATAGCCCTCTTGCAGGTGGTGAGCCCACTGGAGGGCGGAACCCAAATGGCTCCATTGGATACACTGGGACCTTGTTGTAGCTTTTAACATGGATAAGGAATTAGGACCTGTACTTACAGTGGTGTGAAAAAGTGCTTGCCCCCTTCCTGATCTCTCATTTTTTTTTCTATGTTTGTCACACTTAAATGTTTCAGGTCATCAAACAAACTTAAATATTAGACAAAGATAATACAAATAAACACAAAATGCAGTTTTTAAATAAAGGTGTTTATTATTAAGGGTAAAAAAAAATCCAAACCTACATGGCCCTGTGTGAAAAAGTGATTGCCCCCCTGTTAAAACATAAATTAACTGTGGTGTTTCACATCTTTGGAAAGCTGAGTTCAATTTCTCTAGCCACACCCAGGCCTGATTACTGCCACACCTGTTCTCAATCAAGAAATCACTTAAATAGGACCTGTCTGAAAAAGTGAAGTAGACCAAAAGATCCTCAAAAGCTAGACATCAGGCTGTAATCCAAAGAAAGTCAGGAACAAATGAGAAACAAAGAAATTGAGATCTATCAGTCTGGAAAAGGTTATAAAGCCATTTCTAAAGCTTTGGGACTCCAGCAAACCACAGTGAGAGCCATTATCCACAAATGGCAAAAACATGGAACAATGGTGAACCTTCCCAGGAGTAGCCGGCTGACCAAAATTACCCCAAGAGAGCAGTGACAACTCATCCAAGAGGTCACAAAAAAGTGTTCATGACTCCACCATAAGAAAGAGACTGGGCAGAAATGGCCTGCATGGCAAAGTTCCAAGACGAAAACCACTGCTGAGCAAAAAGAACATAAAGGCTCATCTCAGGTTTGCCAGAAACATCTTGATGATCCCCAGGACTTTTGAGAAAATACTCTGTGAACTGACGAGGCAAGAGTTGAACTTTTTGGAAGGTGTGTGTCCCATTACATCCGGCATAAAAGTAACACAGCATTTCAGAAAAGGAACATCATACCAACAGTAAAATATGGTGGTGGTAGTGTACCTGGAAGACTTGCTGTGGTAAATGGAACTATGAATTCTGCTGTCTACTAAAATATCCTGAAGGAGAATGTCCGGCCATCTGTTCATGACCTTAAGCTGAAACACACTTGGGTTCTGCAGCAGAACAATGATCCAAAACACACCAGCAAGTCCACTTTTGAATGGCTTAAGAAAAACAAAATGAAGACTTTGGAGTGGCCTAGTCAAAGTCCTGACCTGAATCTGACTGAGATGCTGTAGCATGACCTTAAAAAGACGGTTCATACTGGAAAACCCTCCAGTGTGGCTGAATTACAACAATTCTTCAAAGATGAGTGGGCCAAAATTCTTCCACAGCACTGTAAAAGACTCATTGCCAGTTTTTGCAAACGCTTGATTGCAGTTGTTGCTGCTAAGGGTGGCCCAACCAGTTATTAGGTTTAGGGGCAATCACTCTTTTACACAGGGCCATGCAGATTTGGATTTTTTTTTTTTTTTTTTTTTACCCTTAATAATAAACACCTTCACTTAAAAACTGCATTTTGTGTTTACTTGTGTTTACTTGTGTTATCTTTGTCTAATATTTAAATTTCTTTGATGATCTGAAACATTTAAGTGTGACAAACATACAAAAATTGCCTCCCACAACATAACTCCTGGGATCATTAGGTTATGCAAACCCCTCCATGACAATAAGGTGGCATTCCATGGAGGGGATGGAGGTAACATGCCCTTTAAAAATAATTGCTTTTAGCTGTAAGTAAAAAAACAAAAAAGCTGCAATTTGACAAGTATTGTTGGGGGTTTATTTTCAATCCATTTAAAAACTTTCAGACAGCCACAGATTGATGTTAGTTCAAGGCTGATATGACTAAAAGGAAATGGATAACTCTTGCACTGAACCCTGTAAAGTAGCGATAAGCTTCGTTTATAGAGCAATTAAAGGAAAGTGAAAGTGGATTTAGTATTATCAATTCAGTTTGTGTTTATGAGCATTTATAACTGCAGACTAACTCTCTGCACTGAGATACTCATGTATGTAAAAGTGACAAACTGATGTCATATAATGACATGAGAACTGCTATAACAAGGGAGAGCAAAGACTGCAAAGGGGAAGATAAGTGGGGAGAGTGAGAAAGGCAGAAGGTGACGGGGTGAAACAATAGAGAAGACTGTTTTGGTCAGAAAAATTGAGGGAATGTGAGAGAAACACACACATTTCTAGCTGCTTCCTATTCGGGGTCACTATAGCGGATCATGGGTCAGGGTTTTTGATTTGGCAAGGATTTTATGCCAAATGCCCTTCCTGGCACAACCCTCACCATTTACCCAGTCTTGGGATTAACACTGGAGCATTGGTTTCGTTCTTCCCATTTGACTTTTGAGAGATAGACCCCCATCACCATTGCTAAATGCCAAAAACTATTTTTAGGATAAATTTGGGTCAAATCCTGCTGACCAGTCTCATTATTCAACTATTTTTACCTCCGCCAAGGAAGTTATGTTTTTGCCTGGGTTTGTTTGTTTGTCTGTCTGTTTGTGACCGACATAACTCAAAAAGTTATGGACAGATTTTGATGAAATTTTCAGGAAATGTCCAAACTGGGACAAGGAAGAAATGACTAGACTTTGGGAGTGATTGGGATCACCGTCTGGATCCAGGAATTTTATAAAGGATTCTTTATCATTGGGAGATAGGGCTATTTCAGCATATGCACATGTAGCTCCACAATAACTAGTCAGGGTGATTGGAAAAAATATACAGAACAATAAGTTCCCAAGTCCAGCAATTAAATGCAATTAAATTTTTGAGTAGATCACAGCGTGGGGGCTGAGCTGCCTTGGCGGAGGTCTGTGCTCTCCGAGTGCTTTTCTAGTTTGGTTAATATGAGGGGGGGCTGAAAAGTTCATAGTGGTCAAATTTGACCCAATGTGGTTTATTTTTCAACTGCAGGGATCCAAGCGCTGCAACACTGATGGAAGAAGTGTGTGGACCGAAGGGGAGACTGTTGAAAAATAAACCCCATTGGGTCAAATTTGACTACTATGAACTTTTCAGCCCCCCCTCATATGGTAAGGCACAGCCCAGTTTTCAAAAGCTGTTTTCTGGGTAACTATGGTTAAATAAACTAAACACAATGCAATTTTCAGCGTCTATTTGTGGGCTAAATTAAGGCTTGGACTGACAGACCTGATTTAGCCCAAATTACAACGTCTGCATTATGGCTTGTGCTGGGGAGGTCACTTCTCTTTTGTGTTTTCCACTTTGGACAACTGACCCTCTGTGTCATATCCTGGTGAGTGCTCGCCCCCTCTTTCTCGTTTCCCCTGCCTCTCAGGTGATCAGCACACCTGGGAGATTAGACGCACCTGCTGCCTCTGCCGAGCCAGCATTTATAAGGACCTACTGTTCAACGATTCAGCGCTGGCTCGTTTGGGTATACTGCCTAAAGCAGAACGTCAAACAAGCAAGTAATCTGTGGATTCCGTTGCCTGATCACTCTCCTTTTTCTCCTCTCCAGGTTGCTGCCATCCGAGCGATGTGTCTTCGGGGATTGTGGTGCGCTCACCTGCCTCGTCTGCCTCATCCCGCTGCAGCTCCTACTCTCCACCCGGTCAGATACTGCCCTGCCTTCTCCCTTCCTACCCACACCAGCTTCACCCTGCTGGTTCATCTCCTCACGCTGAGCTCTGTACCAGGTTCCCCACTCGACCCACGTAAGTGGCAAATTAGTCTTTCCACCTTCCTCTTCCCTCCTCCTACTAATCGCTCTAGTCTCTCCTCCACAGGCTGTTGTTCCTCTGGCGAGTGACGGTTTTCCCTAATTAAGCTCCTTTTGAAATTTAATAAAAAGTCAAACGTTTTCTCCTGTGTCTAAGTGTTTTCCCTTGGTGCTGCACCCTGCACTTGAGCTGACTATTCAGTCAACATGACACTCTGTATTTAAACCCACCTACCTTCACTACCTACTCCTGGCATCTTTACCATTACACCAGCCTCCCTCTCATTCACACTCATGTATTCTGTCTTGCTTCTACTGACTTTCATTCCTTTTCTCTCCAGAGCATACCTCCACCTCCCAAGGTTCTCTTCCACCTGCTCCCTACTCTTTCTACAGATCACAATGTCATCTGCAAACATTATAGTCCACAGAGGTTCCTACCTGACCTCTGTCAGCCTGTCCATCACCATGGCAAACAAGAAGGGGCTCAGAGCTGATCCCTGATGTAATCCCACCCCCACCTTGAATCCACCTGTGACTCCTACAGCACACCTCACCACGTCTTGCTGTCCTCATACATGTTCTGCACCACTCTCACATACTTCTCTGCCATTCCTGACTTTCTCATACAGTACCACACTTACTTTCTTGGGTCCCTATCATACTGTATGCTTTCTCTAGATCCACGAAGACACAGTGCAGCTCCTTCTGACCTTCTCTATACCTGTCATTCAGAGATTACCCACTAAAGTAATAGAAGAGACAATGCAAGATATTTGTTTTAAATATGCACCATAAAGTGGACGGGTGGGAATTACAGTTAACAGTTACACAGTTAACAGTTACAACAGACAATCTGTCAAAAATGACAGATGTCATGAACCTGGGTTTGGTCGTCCCAAACCCAGTTCTGACACCGTGGCTATTTTGGCCCGGTTCACTATTTATTTTCTATCAGGCGCTTCAGGGAGCCCTTTGGGTCCTTGGCTCCCTGACAGCTTAGGGCATGCCCCCTCCTCCTGTTAGTATCGCCAGCTGTTCCTCGTTATTGGTGTTTCACACACACACACACACACACACACACACACACACACACACACACACACACACACACACACACTTCACTCACTACCATTCACACGCTCTGACACTCACTCATGCACACATGTTTTCAATTTGTTCTGGCCACGCTCCTTCACACCGGCGGTCTCTTACCTCATTAGTACTATGATTACTTAAATGCTGTGTTAATGGGAAGAGATCGCCGGAACATTGTGCTTCATACGCGGCAGCGTGTTCCTCCGTGAATGGTAGTCATCATTACCTATGTTTACTTTTAGCCTGACGTCGCTGTCTTCTCTAACGCTACAAGATTGTGTACTTCTTTGATGTTAGCGGCTGTTTCTGCTCTACCCTCATCCACTGGACTGCACGGACTGCCCCGGATCGCTCCAGCACCATAAGTTTATGTTTGCCTTTCTCCCAGTGCCGACAGCAGCTCTACGGCACTAGGCATTCCATCCCTCGGGCTGTTGAGTATGCAGGTGGCGTCCCTGTATGTCTGGTGGCCTTAAGCTCCATCATATCAATTCTCTGTTCATTGCGTGACTGTTACTGGACAAGGTTTGGGGTTTTTTATTGAATAAAGTGCACAAATCCATCTCTGCTCGTGGGTTTTCATTCTGCCCTCTGTGTGCTGCGTAATGGCGCATGAGGGATTATCACAACAGACAGCTTTCAGATGTTTTTGTCATTGACAATGTTCAGTTAATGTGGTCTCTGCTCCAAATTGACTTCAAAAAGATTGAGGTGTTGGGAATATAAAGGGAAGATGCATTAGATGCATTGTAGTCTGCAATTATGGTACAGTTTGTTACTGTAGAATCCTAAAAAGACACAAAACAGTAGGCTAATTCATTCATTCATTCATTCATTCATTCTGTTAACTGCTTAACAGAAGCCACCACCGGAATGTACTGAGCCACCACCGGAGTGGTGGCTCAGTATCGGAGTGGTGGCTCAGTTAGTAGAGCATCCGCCCCACACCCGGGAGGCAGGGGTTCAAATCCCGGCCGGGTCATGCCGAAGACCATATAAAAGTGGAACTTCCTGCCGTCCAGCTTGGTGCTCAGCAATAATGGAATGGAGGAGGGAAATTTGTGGCGGCGCCTTGCATGGCAGCGGCCCTCTGATTCTACACTTGGGGTGTGTGTGATTAACACAGTAGATAGGTAAAACACAATCTTGTTCTACTGTACATGATTGGTTGTACAGTTGAATGACAATAAAGGGTGATTTAATTTAATTTAAAAAATTTTAATTTAATTTAATCCTTTCAGGTCACTGGAGCTGGAGCCTATCCCAGCTTCTTTGGATGAGAGGCAGGACACACCCTGGACAGATAGCCAGTACAGATAACTTTACCCTTTCGGCCTGTCAGCACACTGATTTCCTTTCTCCTCACTACTACACAAGAGCAATTAAAGTCTGGTTCAGACACTTGTCTTTCTTAGCATCGCCATGTCACACGGATGCTACTGCTTCTAGTCATTTGCTCAGTAAAGAAAAGGTAGAAGTTACTTTGGATTGATTCTCGGGAAGAAAATATGATATAAGATCTAGAGCAATTTAGCCAACTAGCTAGATAACACTACTAGGAGCACTGTGTTATAAAGGGATTTATAACAGTGAGCGGTGTGATGACGTAGCTGGCTGGTACCGTCATCACGCTGACCCATATAAGGGAGGAGTCGGCCATCTTAGGCTCTCTCTCGACATTCACAGCAGCATAGGGGTTGAGTGCTCAGCCGATCTGTACCGCATATGATACCACTGTGTGTAATAAAGTTTGTGTTCACAACAGCACCACTCTCTGTGAGTCTCTCCGGGTTTCCAGACACAACACACTGTATGTAAACAGAAGTTTTCCAGAAGGGGGAAAAATGTGCCTACAGCTGTCATCCTATTGGCCGTTGTCAAGAAAACATTGTTGACAGTTAATAGAGGTTGTCAAACTAGACGATAAAAAAATCACATGCTAGATGAAAGCCAATTGAGGGAGTGTAGGTAGGTATTGTAACTTGTTATGACCTGTAGTCTAAACTGGGCTTAACGTATCAGCATAGTGAGGAAGGCATGAATAAAGATTTATTTTCTTCTTGCCTCCTTAGTTCACTAAAGAACCTTAAGGTGTCACTAAAACCCTAGTTTGTTAAAATTCCATCTCACTGGTGGGTTAAACTATGAAATTGTTTAAATGTTCTTTTTTGGGTGGGGGGTGGTGTCTAAAAATAAATTTGAGTCAACTACAAACTCTTTTCATTACTGTAGTTAAGTACCTCAGCAAAGAGTGAAGGCTTGGTTTAAGCACAGAGGAGACAGCAGTAAAAAAGAAAGAAAATTAATCAAACCACCTTCTGCCTGATATTAAAATATGATTGTCAAATACAGTAGTACTCTGAGTTCCCCTTTGTTCACTGCCTTGTTAGTGGCAGCCTAATGATTAACATGGTGCTTCACTGACTACTGTGGCCTTATCATACATTGGTCCTAAGAGTACCAGAGCAAGAAGTTATAAATGTTGAGACTTTGTATCCTGTAACCTAAACTAAATTTACTTTGAAGGTGCAATTACAGCTGACATACAAGACTGTATAGTATTTATTATGTGCTCCAGTTTAGCTCATATCTACATGTCATCAATACATTTTTATTTTGGCTTGAACTATGTGTTCCAGTTTGCTTCTACAGAGTTATTAGTTTGGTGATGTCTATTGTATATGAGTTTGGCCCTAGGGGCTTGCCGTATCCACCCTGCGGGGTGACTTCAGGTGGGCAGCGGCCAGTGTTGTGTGTGTTCTCAATAAAGGGCAGTTGGATGTTCGGTACAAGACGACTCCCGTCTCATTAATTACACACATTGTGGAGAGAGAAATAATCGTGCGAAGCGGTGCAGAGCAGAGCTGACTTTATTAATCTCTCCCTCGCATTCACAAGAATCACAAGCATAAAAAAGCAGGTCACAGGCACCTCTCCTTTTACAGCATACGACTCTCTCTGCGACCTGGGGTGCTGCATTAACATAAAAACATTTGCCATTTCTGTTTGTCACTGTTCGCATCAACACACAAATCCCCCCATGACCCTTCCCCTTCAGTCTGAGTGGAAACATACTGAGTGGAAACATACTGAGTGGGTCCCCCCCTCCCCCCCCAGAAACTCAGACTGAGCCTTAACCCTCATATCCTTTGGGCTTCAGCCTACGTCCATAGCGGCTGTAACGGGGGTTCGACAGCTCCGAGGTGCTGCTGTGCCGGTGGGGGGCTCCTGGGGGTGTGTCCCTCTGTGGGGGGACATTGGGGGGGACATCTTCAGAATGCCATTGTGACTGATCTGACGAGTCATTTACCTGGGGAGGTCTCAGTGGGGGTCGTCCGCGCCGAGGAGCTCGGGCCGACACCACCTGCTCGTCTGCTAAAATGAAGGCGGGCTTATGCCTGTCTATACAGATTGTTTCCCTGCATCCCCCAAATCTAACACAAAATGTTTCTCCCCGGGTCATAGCACTCAGGTGCAATGGGGTCCGGTGGGCATCGTGCCTGACAAATACAAACGACGCGTCCTTCAAGGTCTTTGGCACAAAAGCATGGGGAAAACAGTGGTGGGCCGGGCCGGGTACCGTCGCTGCCAAATCCTCCTTCGGTGCTGAACACAACCATAATAGAACCCACGGCAACCGGTCCACCCAATTTGCATCCGTAAGCGAAGCCCTGAGCGCTGCTTTAAGTGATCTATGGAAACACTCGCAAAACCCATGGGTCTGGGGGTTGTACGCGGTCGTGGGATGAATTGTGATGCCCAGGCTCCGGGCCATCATGGTCCAGAGGTTGAAAACAAACTGCGGGCCCCGATTGGATGTAATATCTGAAGGGGCGCCGAAACGTGCCACCCATGTCGTCAAAAAATCGCGTCCAACTTCTGCAGATGCAGTGGAAGCTAGCGGGACTGCCTCAGACCAGCATGTGGTGCTGTCCACCACTGTCAGGAGGTGCGTGAACCCCTGCGCTGGCGGGAGGGGGCCCACAAGGTCCACGTGAACGTGGTCGAACCTCTTAGCCAGGATATGGAACAGCTCCAAGGGGGCGTTTGTGTGCCTGTGCACCTTGGTTCGTTGGCACTCTACACAGGCTGCAGCCCACTCTTTCACCTGTTTGCGCAGGCTCGGCCAGACGAACTTTGCTCCCACCATTTTGACTGACGCGGGCACTCCTGGGTGCGCCAGGGAGTGAACCGACTCAAAAACGCGGCGGCTCCAAGCGCGTGGGACCACCAGGTGCGGGCGGCCTTTGGAGACATCACAGACTAGGGGGGGGGCCCTGTCTTGCAGTACTCTGCTCTCAAACCTTAACCCTGTTGGTCCAGACTGGAGCTCACAAACGTCTACATTGCCGATCTGCTCAGCGGCCATGGCTGTGTAATTTATCCCCACGTAGACTGGGGCCACTAATGCGTGCGAGAGGCAGTCTGCCACCACGTTGAGTTTACCGGCCACATGCTGAATGTCGGTCGTAAACGCCGAGATTGCGGCCAGCTGTCTCTGCTGCCGGGCCGACCATGGTTCCGAAACCTTGGCCATCGTGTACGTTAGCGGCTTGTGGTCCACGAACGCAGTGAAGGTGCTCCAGCCAGAACTGGAAGTGGCGTATGGCCAGATGGAGAGCCAGTAACTCCCTGTCGAACGCGCTGTATTTACACTCATTGTCGCACAAAGACCTGCTAAAAAAGGCTAGCGCTGCCAAGAACCGGCAACGCACTGCTCCACGACGGCCCCTATGGCCACGTTCGATGCGTCGGTAGTGAGCACTATCCGAGCCGCCGGGTCCAGGTGCACCAGTAGTGCGACATTCGCCAGAGCTGTTTTAACCTCGGAAAACACCTACTGTCGCTCAGGAGTCCAGGCAACTCTGTTCGCTGGTTTCCGTTTCTTAAGCGTGGTGTACAATGGCTGCATGAGCTGGGCTGCGAGGGGGAGAAAATGGTTGTAGAAGTTAACCATCCCCAAAAACTCCTGCAGCGCCCTGACAGTCTGAGGCCGGGGAAAATCTGCCACTGCGCGCACTTTGTCCGGTAAGGGTATTGTTCCCTCCGGTGAGATGCGGTGGCTCAAAAAATCGATCCCCGTCACCCCGAACTGGCACTTCGCCGGGTTGATTATTAACCCATTGTTAGAATAATTTTGAGCTTAAATTATTCAAAGGAGCAATGTGGTTTTCGTCCTGGCCGTGGGACATCGGACCAGCTCTTTACCCTCTCGAGAATTCTTGAGGGTTCGTGGGAGTTTGCCCAACCAGTTTACATGTGTTTTGTGGACTTGGAGAAGGCATTTGACCGCGTCCCTCGTGGATTTTTGTGGGGGGTGCTTCGGGAGTATGGGGTATCGGGCTTGTTGTTACGAGCTATTCGGTCTCTGTACGACCGTTGTGAGAGTTTGGTTCGTATTGCCAACACTCGGTCGGAGTCATTCCCAGTGAGAGTTGGACTCCGCCAGGGCTGCCCTTTGTCACCGATCCTGTTCATAATTTTTATGGACAGGATTTCTAGGCGCAGCCAGGGAATGGAGGGTGTCATGCTTGGTGACCACAGGATCTCATCTCTGTTGTTTGCAGATGATGTTGTCCTGTTGGCTTCATCCAGCAATGACCTACAGCTCTTGCTGGGACGGTTTTCCGCTGAGTGTGAAGCGGCTGGGATGAGAATCAGCACCTCCAAGTCCGAGTCCATGGTCCTCAGCCGGAAAAAGGTGGATTGTCCTCTCCGGGTTGGGGACAGGCTCCTGCCCCAAGTGGAGGAGTTTAAGTATCTTGGGGTCTTGTTCACGAGTGAGGGGAAAATGGAGCGAGAGATCGACAGACGGATTGGAGCAGCATCTGCAGTGATGCGGACGTTGTACCGGTCTGTTGTGGTGAAGAGGGAGCTTAGTTCTAAGGCAAAGCTGTCGATTTACCAGTCAATCTACGTTCCTACTCTCACCTATGGTCACGAGCTTTGGGTAATGACCGAAAGAACGAGATCGCGGATACAAGCGGCTGAAATGAGCTTTCTCCGTAGGATTGCTGGACTTACCCTCAGAGATAGGGTGAGGAGCTCAGTCATCCGGGAGAGGCTCAGAGTAGAACCGCTGCTCCTCCACATTGAAAGGAGTCAGTTGAGGTGGTATGGGTATCTGATTAGGATGCCTCCTGGACGCCTCCCACTTGAGGTGTTTCAGGTACGTCCCACTGGGAGGAGACCCCAAGGCAGACCCAGGACTCGGTGGAGAGACTATGTCTCCCAGCTGGTCTGGGAACGCCTTGGTATCCCCTCTGAAGAGCTGGATCAGGTGGCTGGGGAGAGGGAAGTCTGGGCTTCTCTGCTTGAACTGCTGCCTCCGCGACCCGGACCTCCGGAAAAGCGGTAGAAGATGGATGGATGGATGGATGGATTATTCAAAGTCAAAAATCAGGTGGAAAGTTGAATTTATGTACATTTATTACAAAAATATAAGGAGTCACCCCAATGGCCACTTTGGGGGAAAAATTGCAAAGCATGGCATTCAGACACGCTTAGAATCCCTAAAGCTTACATTCTTCTAAGTCTGATATATATATATAGGTAGTAGAAAGCAGAGGGAGGATGGGATAAGAGGAGGAAAGGAGAGGGACAGACAGAAAGTCCTGATAACTGAGCTTATCCAGGCAGACGTCACCGACACTCTGGAGACAAGAATGTAAATCTAACAGACGTCCATCAAACACTAATCTATAAGATGAGGAGTTCCTGTGCATTCCTGTGACCCGAAACAGGACGTGTCAAAGAGATTATAATAAATGGCTTAGATCATTCCTTACGCATGTACTAACCCTGTACTGATCTTCAGTCTGAACTCTCTGAAATTGCTCACAGAAACATGCCAAGAATATATAAACTTATCCTATATGGAATGCATATATAAACATTAAACATGGCGAATGAAAGGGATGATACTTCTCAAATATAATAATACATTATTAATATCAATAATAATGTAGATAATATGGAATTTTTCTATCACCCGTGCTCCTCCAATCTCTGGAAAACTGTCCTGAGGTGGGCTACGTGTTCGTACTCGGATGCGCTGGCCACCAGGATGCCGTCCAGGAAGACAAACACAAACGGCAGATCGTGCAACACCACATCCATCTTGTATTGGAATGTCTGTGCTGCACCTTTTAACCCGAAAGGCATGCATAGAAACTCAAAAAGACCAAACGGGGTTATTACTGCCATTTTAGGTATGTCCTCAGCACACACCGGGACCTGGTGGTAACCGCGGACCAGGTCTATCTTGGAAAAAATGCATGCCCCGGTGAGGTGAACGGAAAAATCCTGAATATGGGGAATCAGGTAGCGGTCGTGTGCTGTAGCGTTGTTTAATCTGCGTAAATCTCCTCAAGGTCACCACGATCCCTCGGCTTTAGGAACCATATGTAGCGGGGATGCCCATGGGCTGTTTGAGCATCTGATGATGCCCAACTTTTCCAAGTTGGCAAACTCCTCGTGTGCTATGGCCAGTTTAGCTGCATCCAGGCGCCGAGGTCGTGCGAAAATGGGCAGCCCCGTGGTGGTAATGAAGTGCTCCACCATGTGTTTAGTGACGGTCGCAGAAAACGTCGGGACAGCGAGTACTGGGAACTGGGTGAGTAGTGTGTGGAACTTACCCCCTGGAGCTGTGATGCTGGCTAGTGTTGTGGACCCGGTTCCTCTAGCTGTACAGGGAAGAGAATCAAAAGACACTGAGTTAATCAGGCGTCTGTTAGCCACATCGACTAGTAGTTCGTGTGCACACAAAAAAATCAGCGCTCAAAATGGGGAAGCTGCATGTCACTATGACAAATGTCCATTGGTATGTACGACTGTGCAAGGATACAGTCAGTGTCCTCTTACCAAAAGTCTTAACGTCTGAGCCGTTTGCGGCCGTCAGCTCAGGGCCACTAGTTCCCGCCAGCCGGTCTGCATAGGACGGCAGGATGAGGCTCTTTTGGGAGCCGGAGTCCACGAGGAACCGTCTCCCCGAGTGTGAATCTGCCACATAGAGCAGCTTGCTTGCTTCACCGGTGGTCGCAGCTGCTTCTGACTGCCGGCCCTGGCATTTCCTGAGCGCTTGAATTGGCACGGTGGCACGCATCGACGTGCGTCCTCTCCAAAACGACGGTAGTAGAAGCAGATCGTGCCTCTCCGGTGCTTCTTGGCCTCCGCTGCAGCCACTGTCATTGGCCCCTTGCCTCCACTGGCCGTCTCGCTGGGTTCGGACACCACTGCATTCACTGCGAGAGCTCTGGTGGTGAGGATAATCCGATCTGCCTCTTGTGCTAGCGCCCGGTAGTTGCGCGCGGCCAGCAGCGGCGAATTGGCAAGGACTGCCCTTGCCGCTGTCGGGAGGTTCCGGAGGAAAAGGTGAGCAAAGAGGAAATGCCCGTTATCTGTGCCCATCAACGCCAACATCTTCTCCATTAATTCGACCGCTGACCCGTCTCCCAACCCAGAGCGCGTCAGGAGCCTTTCCGCTCTCTCGCAGTCTGAGAGCATGTAGTGCTGGGTCAGCGCAGTTTTGAGAGCATCGTATTTGTCGTGGGCTGGGGGCTGTTGGAGCAGGCTCGCCACCTGCTGAGTTGTGCGTGGGTCCAGTGCTGCAACCACGTAGTAATATTTGATGTCATCCGCCGTTATTCCCCGGAGCGCAAACTGAGCCTCGGTGTAGAGGAACCAAGACTTAGGGTTGTGTAGCCAAAAGTCTGGGAGTTTGACCGAAACGGCGCACGTGTTGCTGGCACCTCCTGTCTGGGTCATCTCCGGGGTGTTCACCTCAAGTTCCATTGTGCGTCAAGGGTCACCAGTGTGGAGAAAGAAATAATCGGGCGCAGCGGTGCAGAGCAGATCTGACTTTATTAATCTCTCCCTCACATTCACAAGAATCACAAGCATAAAAAAGCAGGTCGCAGGCACCTCTCCTTTTATAGCATACCACTCTCTCTGCGACCTGGGGTGCTGCATTAACATAAATACATTTGCCATTTACCTTTGTCACTGTTTGCATCAACACACAAATCCCCCCATGACCATTCCCCTTCAGTCTGAGTGGAAACATACTGAATGGGTTCCAACAACATAACATTTTGGCGACGAGGAGAAACTATGGAGGCGTATGGGCCACCTCCACCATCGGTTCTTCAGTATCCGGGAGAGCCAGCGATCCTGTGGCCTAACTGGTTGGCCATATTTGAGGGGTACATCATGGCGTTGGGCCTGAGTGGACTTGATGGAATGCGGAAACGAGCACTTCTGGTCCACCATCTTGGCATAGAAGGTCGGAAAATTTTCCACACGTTGGGGGAGATGGAGTCTTATACAGATGCTGTCGGACGGATGGCTGAATACTTTGTCGAACACACAAGGTGCACGAAGCTGTGGGTGGAAAGGCTGTTGGTGCCAAAAGTAGCTAAGCTAGCTAGCTTGGGGAAGCTAACAGCTCAGCCAGTGGCAACGGAGAAGGTAGCCACGGAGCTAGGTGGGCGCCAAACACTAGCTAAAAGCTATAAGCTAGTTTTCACGGTGGAGTTGGAACCACAGGAGGGGGAGCCCACGTCCACCAAAGTCGATAAGCCAGCCAAAAAGCACAGAACGGTGAGTGACCGCAGCACTGGAGGTGAGCAAAGCACGGTGAGTGAAGATGGCACCGGGGGAGAGCAGCGACCAGACTCAGCTCAGTTTTCCCCGCAGCTAGAGTCGGAGCAGCGAGGTGGGGGGGGGCATGCTGAGAATCCCGAGAAACAGCAGTGACAGCTTGGCACAGAGACGGACACTGGGAACAAGCAGTACGAAGATTTGCCGGGCACCACGGAGGTCAAGCAGAACCAACCTCGCTCAGGGTCGGCACAGGAAGACCTCAGTGCCGGAGCTCAAGTCACCCTGGATGAAAGTATTGGGTGTGACGGCAAGATGCCTGTGTCGTCGAGCGAGGACGACAAGCTAGCTCCAGTTTTCCCTGGAGCTCAGCCACAGGGGGCTGGTGAATCTGGGGCTACAATGGCAATTGTGTGTGTGGTTTTGGACTTCTCTAAAGGGGAGGACAATATTGTATATGAGTTTGGCCCTAGGGGCTTGCCGTAGCCGCCCTGCAGGTTGCGCCAGTGTATATATTTGTGTGTGTGCTTAATAAAGGGCAGTTGGATGTTCGGTACAAGATGACTCCCATCTCATTAATTACAGACATAACAATGTCATCATTAAATTTCCTTTAAATAATCCCAGTCCTCTTTTTGTTCTGCAGCAGCTGTTATGTGCCTTGCATACTATATCACTTAAATTATAGATTTAGTGCAACAAATAAACCCAAATAAATTGGTAGTAAGATCATTATCTGCCTTTAAATAAAAGACAGATTTACTAGTTCAGTGTATAGGTTTGAAAAAAGTATATAGGTCAGGTTGGGTTCTGAGCAACTGATATAGCATAAAACTTAGCTTGGTTCTTCCTGGCCTACTCCTCTGATTATCATCTTCTACGTCTGGTTGTTGCAGAAATACCCTTTTTTTTAAAAATGTATTTTCAGGGTAATAAACAGAGGTTTTCAGTTATCAGTGTTCTAGATGTGGTGTGTAGCCATAAGGGTGGGGGGTGGGGGATGCTGAAAAGTTCATAGTGGTCAAATTTGACCAAATGTGGTTTATTTTTCAACAAAGTCTCCCCTTCGGTCCACACACTTCTTCCATCGGTGTTGCAGAGCTTGGATCCCTGCGCCACCGTGGGCTGCACGGTGGCGCAGTGGTTAGCACTGCGGCAGCACAGTTTACCCTTGGCCGGGGGATTGTGGGGATCGTGGGATCGTGGGTTCGATCCCAGCCCCCGACCAACAGTGATCTGTGTGGAGTTTGCATGTTCTCCCCGTGTTGCGTGGGTTTACTCCGGGATTTCTCCGGTTTCCTCCCACATGCCAAAAACATGCATGTTAGGTTAATTGGCTGTTCTAAATTGTCCCTAGATATCTGTTTCCTATAGGCCCTTAGAATAGAGGGTTAGTATTAATGAAAGCGCTTTGAGTGGTCTTTGTGACTAGAAAAGCGCTATATAAGTGCGGGTTAGTTAGTTAGTTAGATAAGCCTTTATTAGTCCCACAATGGGGAAATTCCAGGATTGCAACAGCACAGGGATAGCAACACTCAGAGCAACAATCAGAAGGCAAGAGAAAAAAAAGAAACAAGAGCAGCAAGTATACATATGTATATATATATATATATATATATATATATATATACAGTGCGGAGCATTGTAGCTGGATGGAATAAATATATGAGTATATAAACACACAGTGCGGAGCATTGTAGCTAGATGGAATAAATATGTAAATATATAAACACACACAGAAACACACACAAATAAACCACATTTGGTGAAATTTGACCACTATGAACTTTTCAGCCCCCCCCCACCCCTTTAGTTGAGAATGACAGTCTTATGGGAAGTCTCAGAGGGTAGTTATCATTCATGTTTATCATCAGTAATAAACTGAACTAACAGAGGCTGAAGGAGACATCTAGTGTCTAGTGTCTAAAAAAACATAAAGTGCATTTCCATGTTCACACTATGGTAAGTTGGTAAATAAATGCTCGGAGTAACTTTGCAATAGACTGTACAGTGGTGTGAAAAAGTGTTTTCCCCCTTCCTGGTTTCTCTTTTTTGTATGTTTGTCACATTTAAATGTTTCAGATCATCAAACAAATTTAAATATTAAACAAAGATATCACAAGTATACACAAAATGCAGTTTTTAAATGAAGGTGTTCAGTATTAAGGGTAAAAAAAAAATCCAAACTTACATGGCCCCATGTGAAAAAGTGATTGCACCCCCTGTTAAAACATACATTAACTGTGGTTTATCACATTTTTGGAAGGTGTTCAATTTCTCTAGCCACACCCAGGCCTGATTACTGTCACACCTGTTCTCAATCAAGAAATCACTTAAATAAGACTTGCCTGACAAAGTGAAGTAGACCAAAAGAGCCCCAAAAGCTAGACATCATGCTGCAATCCAAAGAAATTCAAGAGCAAATGAGAAACAAAGAAATTGAGATCTATCAGTCTGGAAAAGGCTATAAAGCCATTTCTAAAGCTTTGGGACTCCAGTGAACCACGGTGAGAGCCATTATTCACAAATGGAAAAACATGGAACAGCGGTGAACCTTCCCAGGAGTGGCCGGCTCACCAAAATTACACCAAGAGCGTAGCGACGACTCATCCAAGAGGCCACAAAAGACCCCATAACAACATCCAAAGAACTGTAGGCCTCACTTGCCTCAGTTAAGGTCAGTGTTCATGACTCCACCATAAGAAAGAAACTGGGGGAAAAAATGGCCTGCATGGCAAAGTTCCAAGATGAAAACCACTGCTGAGCATAAAGAACATAAAGGCTTGTCTCAGTTTTGCCAGAAAAAATCTTGATGATCCCCAGGACTTTTGGGAAAATACTCTGTGGACTGACGAGACAAAAGTTGAATCTTTTTGGAAGGTGTGAGTCCCATTACATCTGACGTAAAAGTAACACAACATTTCAGAAAAGGAACATCATACCAACAGTAAAATATGGTGGTGGTAGTGTGATGGTCTGGGGCTGTTTTGCTGCTTGAGGACCTGGAAGACTTGCTTTGGTAAATTGAACCATGAATTCTGCTGTCTACCAAAATATCCTAAAGGAGAATGTCCGGCCATCTGTTCGTGACCTCAAGCTTGGCATGATCAGGCGAGTGTGCCTCCCCCCTCCCTTCCTGTTTCTCTTTTCCGGGCTCCAGAGCTCATCAGCGCACCTGCATGATTACACACCTGCTGCCTCCTGATTCACCAGTGTATTTAGGGGCCAGTGTGTGAAGAGCTCTCCGCTGGATCGTTGGGTTTGTGTTGCCACACAATTATACTTCTTGTTGTATGGTAAAATTAATTATTTCCCAAAACACCGTCTTACCTCTCTTCTCTTCTCCTCTCAGATTTGCTGCTGCCTCCAGTGGTGTGTCTCCGGAGCTGTGTGTGTACGCTCGCCTGAACCATCTCACCTCAAAGACAGTTCCACTCCATCCAGACGACTCCACCCAGGTCTCTCAGCCCATCTTCTTCCTACCCTGCAGTCTCCAGATCCCTTTCACCTTTCCTATGCTACGGTTCACTGCTGGGCTCTCTGCTGGTATTGTAAGGCCATAATCTCAGTTGTCATTTCCCAGTGTGCCTTATTCCTCATTGATCACTCCTCTCTTCTCTTTCCTCCTATGCTGCATGTGGCTCCAGCGTGCAACTGTTTTTCTATATATAGTATGGTATTTTGGTTGTGGGTTTCATTAACTGTTGTGTGTGAATGTATTCCTTAAGATTAACGTGTTTTGTATAGGGTTTGGGTTTTCATTGAAGTGGTGTAAATGTTTTATCTGCGTCTGAGTGTTCTTCTGAAGTGGTTGCCCTGCACTTAAGCCTCCTCAAAATTCCACCAAAATCATGACAGAACAATCCAGCAAGGATCAAGGCTTAGCGGGTGCTGCCTCAGGAGAACCATCAGCGCTCTCGCATTTGGAAGCCATGGAGAACCAGGTCATGTTTTTGTCTGAGCAGCTCCAAGCTATCACTCAACAATTGACCACGGTAATGGAACATTTGTGTCGGCTTCCAGGTGTGGCCGCTCCCCCTCCTGCACCTGCTGCCTCAACAGCTCCCGTTTTCTGCAGGACCATTTCCGTTCCCACGCCTGCCCCGTACAGGGGGATGTGGGGGGATGTGAAGAGTTCCTGTTACACTGTCAGATGTATTTCCAGCAGGTGGAGGTAGAATACAGGGATTATTCGGCCAAGATCCAATTCATGACCCTATTGCTCCGCGACCGGGCGCTCAAGTGGGCTCAGTCCATCTTGCGTGGTCGGGAGGGGGCCCAATACACTTTTGAACATTTCATTCAGGAATTCTCCCAGGCATTTGGTCACACGGAGAGCGAGGGTAACATCACGTGCCAGTTGCTGGGGCTGCGGTAGGGGAGTCGGTCAGTAGCCAATCACTCTGTCAAGTTTCGGGTCGCTGCAGCAGACTCCAGGTGGAATAACACTGTGCTACGTAGTGTCTTCCTCTGGAGTTTGAATGCCAGTCTCCGCGACAAACTGGCTATCCGGGTTAATCCCTCCTCTTTGGATGAATTAATCACACAGGAGGTGGCCTTAGATTACCGGTTCTGGGAGCACGCTAGGGAGCAGAGGACTGCTGCTTCCTCGACTGCCCCGCAGCTGGTTCCCTCGCCCTCTCGCGCTGAATCCACGAAGCCACCTCTGCAATCGATGGTCCTGGCAAGGACTGAGCGCCAACACCGAGAGAAGGTGGGGGCGTGCATGTATTGCGGTGCCACTGATCATACCATCTCTAAATGCCCAATTCGGGCCAAAAGAACCGGCCCGTCAGTAACCGTGGGGAGTCTGGTGGGAGGTTCTTCTCGAAATCCCCCCAGCGGTTTTACACTTCCAGCTCTTGTCCAGTTACCAGGAGCCGAGTGTAAAACCTCTGCTCTGGTGGATTCCAGGGAGGAGCAAAATTTCATTCACCTGGAATTGGTTCAGAAATTTCAGATCCCCACCAGGAGCCTCCCAACACCTGTGAATGTTTCCGCTTTATCTGGCCGTAGTCTCGTGGTGGTGACCCGGCAAATTGAGCCCATTTTGGTCATTTTGTCCAGTAACCATCGCGAGACAATTCAGTTTTTTGTGCTGCCACAATCTTCCACCTCAATGATTTTGGGATAGCCGTGGCTTCACAAACATAATCCAATAACTAACTGGGCCCAGGTTTCTATCTCCTCCTGGAGCGCATTCTGTCTGTTGTCATGTCTCGGTTCAGCTGCCTGCTCACCCTCCCTCCCTCCTCCTCTTCGGCTGAGCCGGCAGATCTCAGCCACGTGCCCGATGTCTACCATGACTTAGGGAAGGTCTTTAGCAAGTCAAGGGCCCTATCTTTGCCACCTCATTGGTCCTATGACTGTGCTATCGACCTCCTTCTGGGCGCACGGCTGCCATCCAGCCGGCTCTACAGTTTATCTGGGCCGGAGAGGGAAGCGATGGAGAGCTACATTAAAGATTCCCCTAGCGCCGGCCTAATCCGTCAGTCATCTGCTCCTCTCCGCGCGGGGTTCTTCTTTGTAGGTAAAAAGGATGGCACCTTGCGGCCATGCATTGATTATCGCTAGCTAAATTCCATCACCATTCAGGATAAGTACCCATTGCCGCTTATTAATTCGGCCTTTGAACTCCTCCAACAGGCACGGGTATACACTAGGCTTGATCTCCAGAACGCATATCATTTGGTACGTATCCGTGAAGGGGATGAATGGAAGATGGTGTTTAAAACTCATTTGGGTCATTTTGAATATCTGGTCATGCCCTTTGGCCTGACCAATGCCCCCGCCATCTTCCAATGTTTAATCAATGATGTCCTCCGAGACATGGTAAACAATTTTGTTTTTGTTTACTAAGATGACATATTGATTTTTTCTCACACACTGGAGGAACATGCGGTCCATGTCTGGACAATCCTGCAGCGGCTGCTCGAAAATTAGCTTTTTTTGAAAATGGAGAAGTGTGAGTTTTCCACCTGCTCCACTTCTTTCTTGGGGTTTACCGTGGGCGGGGGCACGTTAAAGTCTGACCCAGAGAAGATACAGGCGGTAGTGGACTTGCCTACTCCCCAGACCTGGAAATAGCTCCAGTGCTTCCTGGATTTTGCCAGTTTCTACCGCCGGTTCATCCATGATTATAGCAAAATTGCACTGCCCCTTACCCAGCTTACTTCACCCAAGAGCCCCTTCAAGTGGTCCGAGGCCGCCGAGTGGGCTTTTGCTACACTCAAGGAGAAATTTATCATTGCGCCTATCTTGGCACAGGTAGACCCCCAAACCCAGTTTGTAGTCGAGGTGGATGCTTCTGATTTGGGGGTGGGTGCTGTGCTCTCACAGCATTCTGGCTTTGACCAGAAGTTCCGACCAGAAGCTCCACCCGTGCGCGTTTTTCTCTTGGCGGCTGACCCCAGCCGAGAGAAATTATGACGTAGGAGACTAGGAACTGCTGGCCATTAAATTAGCGCTGGAGGCATGGAGACTGGTTGGAGGGAGCCAATCAGTTGGTGATGGTCTGGACTTATCACAAAAATTTAGAATATCTCAGATCGGCCAGATATTTGAATGCCCAGCAGGCTCGGTGGGCCCTGTTTTTTCTTAGGTTCAACATCTCCATTACATACCGCCTGGGGTCTCGCAATGTTCAACCTGATGCTCTCTCAGGCCAGCTTTTCTCTGACTCCTCCTCCAGTCCTTCTCCTGCAGCCGCTGCCTCCCTCCTGGACACCATCCTGCCCTCCTCCTGTATTTTGGGTACCCTTACTTGGGAGATTGAGCAGAGGGTCCGGTAGGCCCAGTCAATGGAATCCATCCCAGAGGGAGGCCCGCCCAACAGACTGTATGTGCCCTCCCTCTACGCAGTGACATCATCCAGTGGGGGCACACAAGTTTTTTTACCTGTCATCCCGGCATCACCTGTACACCAGAACTCATTCAGCTTGTGTTTTGTTAGCCTTCCCTCAGGAAGGATGTTGGACTATGTGAAGGCCTGCCACACATGCGTTGCCAATAAATCTGACTCTTCTTCCCCAGCTGGTCTCCCCCATCCCTGGTCCCATATTGCTACTGACTTTGTCTCGGGTCTCCCTCCAACCCAAAGTAATACCATCATTTTCACCATTACTGATCACTTTTCTAAGGCCATTCACCAGGTTCCCCTTTCTGGTCTCCCTTCTGCTACTGAGATGGCCAACCTCCTATCCATCCCTGTCATCCGGCTTCACGGCATCCTTATAGACATTGTTTCAGATTGAGGACCACAGTTTGACCGAGTCTGGAGAGCATTCTGTCAGTCCCTGGGCACCTCCATCAGCCTCACTTCTGGATATCATCCCCAGAGCAACGGTCTGGCCGAGCGTGTAAACCAGTCTTTGGAGGCCACCCTGAGGTGTGTAGCATCCTGCAACCCGTCAACCTGGAGCTCACACCTGATCTGGGTGGAATATGTACTCAACTCTGTCATCTCCTCCGCCACGGGACTGACACCTTTTGAATCCGCCATGGAATACACGCCACCGCTTCTACCCATGATGGAGAGGGAGATCGCGGTACCCTCAGTAGAGGCCCACGCCCAGTGGATTCTCAGATGCTGTCCCCTCGCTTTCTGGGTCAGTTCCCGATATCCTGTATCATCAATGATGTCACTGTCCGGCTGAAGTTACCGCCATCTCTTCGCATCCATCCTACCTTCCATGTTTCACAGAACAAACCTCTCTCCGCCAGTCCCTTGTCTCCTCCTCCAGAACCCCCTCCACAACCCCCCAGATCATCAATGGACGTACCACCTATACCATCCAGCAGATTCTGGACGTGCGCCGTTGAGGCCGGGGGGTGCAGTATCTGGTGCATTGGAAGGGTTACAGTCCAGAGAGATCATGGATTCCACGGTCCCACTTCCATGACAAAGGTATGGGCATTTCACGTCGCCCATCCACAAAAGCCAGGGGGTACGCCAGGAGGCATCCCTTGGGGGGGTGGACGCTGTCATGATCAGGCGAGTGTGCCTCCCCCCTCCCTTCCTGTTTCTCTTTTCCCGGCTCTGGAGCTCATCAGCCCACCTGCGTGATTGCACACCTGCTGCCTTCTGATTCACCAGTGTATTTAAGGGCCAATGTGTGAAGAGCTCTCCGCTGGACCGTTGGGTTTGTGCCGCCACACAATTTTACTTCTTGTTGTGTGGTAAAATTAATTATTTCCCAAAATGTCATCTTACCTCTCTTCTCTTCTCCTCTCATGTTTGCTGCCGCCTCCAGGGGTGCGTCTCCGGAGCTGTGTGTGTACGCTCGCCTGAACCATCTCACCTCAAAGACAACGGCTTCTCCACCCAGGTCTCTCAGCCCATCCTCTTCCTACCCTGTAATCTCCAGATCCCTTTCACCTTTCCTACGCTGGAGTTCACTGCCAGGCTCTCTGCCAGTATCGTAAGGCCATATTCTAAGTTGTCATTTCCCAGTGTGTCTTATCCCTCATGAATCACTCCTCTCTTCTCTTTCCTCCTATGCTGCATGTGGCTCCAGTGTGTAACTGTTTTCCCGTATATAGTATGGCATTTTGGTTGGGGGTTTCATTAAATGTGCGTGAATTTATTCCTTAAGATTTGCGTGTTTTGTATAGGGTTTGGGTTTTGATTAAAGTGGTGTAAACTTTGCATCTGCGTCCGAGTGTTCTTCTGAAGTGGTTGCCGTGCATTTAAGCCTCCTCAAAATTCCACCAAAATCATGACAAATCTGAAGTGCACTTGGGTTCTGCAGCAGGACAAAGATCCAAAACACACCACTGTCCACCTCTGAATGACTTAGGAAAAACAAAATGAAGACTTTGGAGTGGCCTAGTCAAAGTTCTGACCTGAATCTGATTAAGATGCCTTGGCATGACCTTAAATAGGCGGTTCATGCTCGAAAACCAGTGTGGCTGAATTACAGCAATTCTGCAAAGATGAGTGGGCCAAAATTCCTCCTGCCAGTTATCATAAATGCTTGATTGCAGTTGTTGCTGCTAAGGGTGGCCCAACCAGTTATTAGGTTTAAGGGGCAATCACTTTTTCCACACAGGGCCATGTAGGTTTGGATTTTTGTTTCCCTTAATAATAAACACCTTCATTTAAAAACTGCATTTTGTGTTTACTTGTGTTATCTTTGTCTAATATTTAAATTTGTTTGATGATCTGAAACATTAAAGTGTGACAAACATACAAAAAAAAATGAGAAATCAGGAAGGGGGCAAACACTTTTTCACACCACTGTATGTATTTTTCTAAACTAATATGAACAACTTCTTTTTTTTTGCCTAAAACTCACTATAAACCAGTTAGAGAGAAAATGAGAACAATAATTAGAAGAGAAAGAATGAACCACGTTCTAACATTAGAAAGCTTGCTAAGTACATCAGACAGACATCTGGCAATTAATGGTAAGAAAGATAGTTTAAAAATCCATGTCCCCATAATACAGTTTTGATGTTTTTCTAAAGGGTCAGATGTTATTGAAGGTCATATTTTTTATAGAAGTATTTCTGCTGAAAATTGGACATTTTAATATCTGAGATTATAGTTATAGTAGTAGTTATAGTTCTAAATTGTCCTTAGGTATAACTGTGAGAGTGAATGGTTGTCTGTCTCTCTGTGTTGGCCCTGCGATGGACTGGCGATCTGTCCAGGGTGTACCCTGCCTCTCATCCAAAGATGCTGGGATAGGCTCCAGCCCCCTCGCGACCCGAAAAGGATTAAGCGGAAGAAGATGGATGGATGGATGGATGGATAGATTATAATTATTGATATGATTTTGGAGCCTCCTTGAATCTGCAAATCTTTGCCAAAAAGTTGTGACTATCGTCGAGTAAATCCCTCCATAATGTAGAATAATATATAAGCTGAGTGTGTCTGACATCTAGAGGCGTCTTAATAGGTTACCAGGCTTTAAAAATTACACCACACCCTGTGATCCTCTGTCTGGATCACTAGAAGAGTTCCCAGCTATTTAACAACTGAGACTGAGGGAGCTGTGAAAGGAGTGACTGCCTTTTGGCTTGGTAAAAGGGTCTACTCCTGTGTAAACAGTCAAAGCTGGGCAAATCCCTATTTTTTCATATTGATTCTCTAAAGTACTATTTCCAGGTAAAGAGAAATTTAGAATAATATAGATGAACAGCTAGAGTTTCTGAAGTTTTGATATTCTTTGTGTGTATGACAAACCAAAAGCCAGAAATGGGTTTAAAATGCCATAACAGGTGGTGAGTCAATATGCCTTATATATATGGGGTAGCAAGAAAATTCACCAATCTCACAATGTGCGCTTGTTGGAGAACAGGAAGTCGGTCACTCTCCGTGTCATATTTCAAACTAGACAAGGACCCAAATGCAGGACCTTGCATAGTCTGGGCAGTGTGGTAGGCTGCAGACTGATTTATTTATTCCTGCAGCAAATCTTGGGTGATGTCGAATTTATCTGGTAAACACAATAAATTACACTGTATTATTTGAAGCCTATTATATGAACCTTGATCCCCAGTGCAAGCAGGGCTGTGAACAGTCCTTAAACAGTCCTTAAACATATTTTCACTTTGTGAACAAGCCCACAGTACCCCCGCCTCAAAACAGATTTTTCCTCCTATTTAAATAGTCTTATATGAGCATCACAGCCATAGATCTTTTTCATTAAAGGGAATGAGAGCAAAGACAGCAACTGGTTTATTGCATGCTACATGTATGCATGCCACGTATAATGATGCTTGAAAGTTTGTGAGCCCTTTAGAATTTTCTACATTTCTGCATAAATGTGACCTAAAACATCATCAGATTTTCACACAGGTCCTAAAAGTAGATAAGGAGAAGCTAGCTAAATAAATGAGAACAAAATATTTACTTTTTCATTTATTTAGTAGTAGTAGATTAGTTTATTTGACAGGGACAGTGCAATAAACATAGACAATTAATCAAAGACAATCAATCTGATGTGTTGCACATAGAGTGTATAGCTATTAGCTAATTCGCAACTCTTGTCCCTGGATGGGCTTTAGAAAAAAGAATCAAGATAAAAAATATACACAATAACCACATACATCAATGCAGAAAAATTATAAATACACAATTATAAATATTATAAATATTATAAATACACAAATATAACAGCCTGACTCACATTTAACATAAATATTATAAATATTATAAATACACAAATATAACAGCCTGACTCACATTTAACACATATAACATAACTCACATTTGCCTATTTCAGGCCTTCCTCCCTCCGTCACTCACTATAAACAAACACATTTATTCCTTCCCTTCATTCACTCTCACTTTGCAGACAATTAATTCATACATGAGTACATTCTTGTTTATTTTTCAGCCAGTTTTTAACATTTTTAGTGAATGTTTTAAAGTCCGTTATTATTTTAATTTCATTTGGCATTGTGTTCCAGATGTGACTGCCCTTTATAGAGAAAGCTGTTTGTCCAAATGTGGTTCTGCGGTGGAATATTTTACAGTTATTGTTAACAGAACTCCTGGTGGCTCTGCTGCTGTCCTGTCTTTGGACGAAACCAGCAAGTGGCTCGGGTGCTGATTTATGGAAACATTTGAACGTTAATTTCAGAAGACAGAGGTCAATGAAGCTCTCAAAACTCAATAGGTTGTATTTTTTTAAAACATTACAGTGATGCCACCTAATGGGCTTTTTGTCCAAGATTTTTAGGGTTTGATTATATAATGAACCTATATGTCTTATTGTGGAAGGGGCTGCTTGAGCCCAGACTGTCAAACAGTATGATATATGAGAAAAAAACATAGAATGCATATACAGTGCAGCTGCTTCGTAAGGTATGTAATATCTAACTAATTTAAAGCAGTTCAGATTTTTTTTTACTGTTTTTGAAATTTTCTTTATATGAAGATTAAATTTGAGTTGAGGATCTAGTACAATGCCAAGGTATTTGAATTCTGTAGCTAAACTGATGTCATGATCATGTATATTAACTTTAAAATGTTGCAGGTTACATTTTTTGATTGAAAAGCACATTGAGACTGTTTTCTGAAGGTTCAGCAATAGATGGTTCTTGAGGAGCCACTCTTGGACATCAACCATACTTGTAGACAGTACATCTGCAGCCTGTGCTGGAGTCTTGGCAGCTGTGTAAATAACTGCATCATCTGCATAAAGTTGGCATGTTGCAGCTGAGCAGTGTAACGGCAAGTCATTAATAAAAATGCTGAAAAGTAAAGGACCAAGAATGGACCCTTGTGGGATACCCATGCGGTTGTTTAAAAATGAGGATTTATCCTGGTGAACTTTTACACACTGTTCTCTATTCTGGAGATAAGATGCAAACCATTCTAATGTATTTGGGGAGAAGTTAAAAGATACCATTTTGGATAAAAGCAAACTGTGGTTTACAGTATCGAAAGCCTTTTTGAGATCTAGAAAAACAGCTCCTACCACATTACCCCTGTCCAAGGACTGTTTGACGTTTTCAATAAGACAACAATTTGCTGTTTCTGTTGAGTATCCTGGTCTAAAACCAAATTGATGTGGATGAAGAAGTTGACTGTCTTGTAAGTAGTCTATCAGCTGTGTAGCTACAACTTTTTCAAGAACCTTAGATAGGACTGGTAAAATAGAGATTGGGCGGTAATTGCATATATCGTCTTTACTGCCTGATTTATGAACTGGTATGACGACAGCTTTTTTCCAGCCAGATGGAAATGTACTAGACCTAATGGAGAGATTAATGAGGTGAGTCAGTGGTTTGATTAATATTTTGCTGTGCATTTTGAGAAAGGAGGTGCTCATATTGTAGATATCATTAGTTTTTGAGTTTGACAGTGTTTTAACAATACCAGCAATTAACTTCTCATTTACCTCATCGATGTGAAAAGTATCTGTTGGAAGTATGGAATTTGTGTTGTTGAGCACATTTGGCAGCACAAAATTTTTTGTTAAGTCTTCCACAGAGCCCACAAAGTGTGAATTAAATTCATTTGCCAAAGTAGCCTTGTCACTGACGGTCTTGCCATTGATTCTAAGTTCCTTTACCCCCTTCTGATCGTTTTTTTTATTAGTTAAGTTATTTAAATGCCTCCATAGGGAACTGTTGTTACCCTTTGCATGATCTATCAGTTTATTGTAATAAGATATTTTTGATTTTCGCAGCTCATGTACCACTTTATTTCTTAAACTTTTGTACACAAGGTGATCATTTTGTAGTTTGGAGGTTAGTGATGTTTTCAGTGCATAGTCTCGCCTCTTCATAAGTTTTCTTATTTCATTATTTAACCATGGTAGGCTAAGGCTAATTTATTGAAGTAAATGATTCAATATCGCATATCTGTGAGTGATAAAAGCGTGTGAACCTCTAAGATTAGCAGGTAATTTGAAGGTGAAATTACACACCAGCAGCCAGGTGAGTAGAAGCTTCACCTGCAAACAAGACAAGGTAAGTTTCTTTCTTCAGATAGTATTAACTGAAGAAGCAGAATCAGGTTTCTCCAGAGCATTACCATAAAAGTCCCATGCTGGCTGTTCTTCACCACCGCTATTTAAGCACCAGCAGGTAATCAGTGCGGGTGGAGTCTGTAGTGAATTAAATATGATGTTGTGGGGCACTGGGTGCATTCTGGGTGTAGTGGGAGTGATGGCCTCGCCTTTCCGGTTCCGCCATCACTCTGGGGTTTAAAGCGCTGAGGCGGAAGAGACTCTGTCTCTTTCGCCGTCGACCATCTGCTATATACGGAGCACCTGTGTTCGTGTGGTTCATACAATGTGGTTCATACAATAAAGTTACGTTCAACTGCACCTCCAGCCTGATAATTGATAGCGTGAGTTATGGACATAACATTTGGTGATGAGGATAAAGGTATGGAGAGAGCTGTTTCCAGTATTCGGCCGTTTTTGGAGGTTCCGGGTGAGCAGCCGGTCCCCTGGGTGAGGTGGTACGCAGCTTTTCAAAAGTACTTGGTGGCCCTGAAACTGCGTGAGTGAGTTAGAGAAACTGCGTGTGAAAGCTATTTTGGTCCATAATCTTGGCATGGAGGGTCAACAGATTCTCAGCACACTGGGAGAGTGTGATAGCTTTGATGACGTGGTCAGGGTAATAGAGCGCTATTTTCGCGCTCCAGAGAACGTCATAGTCTGGAGAATCAGGTTTTGGCAGCACCACCAGCGGACAGCAGAGTCGGTGCAGCATTACATTGCAGACCTGCGAGTGCCATTTTGGAGCCTTTGAAGATGAAATGGTCTGTGATCAACTGGCGGCGCACACACTTTGTTCTGCAGCACGGTCGAGGCTCCTGACTTACCCGGGCCAACTGACATTAGCAAGTTTAGCAGTTGAGATAGCGCAACAATTTGAAGCAGCTGAAAAACTGTCAGAGGACCTTGATTGGGGCATGCTGAACCATGATTGAAGGCGCTGTCTATGGACCCGGATAGCGAAGACAGCATGGATGAAGAGGAACATGCTGCAGCTATACATATTAGGTCCGCCTTGGGTACGCCAAGATGTTATGGCTGTGGGTCCACCAGGCACCAGTATAAGGCAAGAGAGTGCCCGCCAAAAGGCAAATGCTGCAGCAAGTATGGTCTTCTGCATCATTTCTCCAGGGCCTGCAAAAATTTTGAGTGAGGGGACTGATGACGTGGAGCAAAATCCCCCGCCACGACTCCTACGGTTGTTCATACCGTCTTGCTGAGCACAGATGGATGAATTTAAGATAAGATAAGATAAGCCTTTATTAGTCTCACAATGGGGAAATTCCAGGATTGCAACAGCACAGGGATAGCAACACTCACAGCAACAATGAGAAGGCAAGAGAAAAAAAAAAAAAGAAACAAGAGCAGCAAATATACATATGTACATATAAATATATATACTGTATATGTATATATACATACATAGACACACAGTACGGAGCATTGTAGATAGATGGAATAAATATGTAAATATATAAACACACACAGTGCGGAGCATTGTAGCTAGATGGAATAATATGTAGATATATAAACACACAGTGTGGCGCATTGTAGCTAGATGGAATAAATATGTAGATATATAAACACACCCAGTGCGGAGCATTGTAGCTAGATGGAATAAATATGTAAATATATAAACACACGCAGTGCAGAGCATTGTTGCTAGATGGGATGAAACAGCACAACCGTCTACTTAGTTATCCTACATGGTATGATTATGTACCCATACATATTCTCACCCTCCATAGCGACCGGTATTTTCCTAGTTGTATGCCGGAGGGGACCATTGTATAAGTCTATTGCGTTTTTTGCATTCAAAAAAATTTATTGCAATGTTTTGCTGGATGGCGTGGAAGTGCCGTTGTTGGTGGACACGGGAGCAGCGACTTTTGTGTTGAACTTGTCCACAGTGAGGAGTTTGTTCCCGCATTACCGCATGAGGAGACTGTTGATGGCATACTTTGGCTAAGGAGGAAATGGTTTGTGGGACCGACTGGTTCTGTATGTGGACGATGATGCGGTTTGGGACAGTGACTGGCCTAGTATTCTTCGAGATGACCAGGACCAGTGCCGTAAAGGGCCATTGCGGGAGGGTTCTGGTGCCGGTGTCCAAGTTACCCTGGATGTGGGAACTGGACGGCACGGTGTAACACCTGGGACGGCTGTTCGAGCCAAAACGCTAGCCCCCTCTGCTTCCGAACTTCAGCCTGGTGACAATGTGAAGCATGGAGCTACAATGGCTTTTCCGGCATTTGAAATGAAAGAGAGCGGGGCAGGACTGGCTGGCGCGGTAAAACAAAGTGCCAAGCAGGAACACTGGAGGCCGAAGCGGGCTTCGGATGAGGTCGGTGGAGCAGTTTGACCCGAAAAGGAGGCCCGGTTGAAACGCAGTGGATTCTTGATAGCATGAGTTATGGACATAATAGAGTCCATTACCTAACTGCCGGTGATTAACTGCTCTCTGGACTGCAAAAAAGATGTTATGGACCAAGTACCAGAATGTACCATTGGATGGTCTGTTCACCTGACATTACATGGACACACCCATAAATGTGCTTTGTACCGGAGACAATAGACTGTTGTTTTGACTGCATCAAATATGGCCATACAATTGAAGTTCCTGTCACCTGATAATCTGACAATAATCCCCACTTTTTGGAAGGCAGAGTCATGAAAAGTCAATTTAGGGAACATTATGTCCATATTTGATGTGTGCACCACACTTAAAGCTTCATCCAATGATGAAATTTCTCACAGTTAAATGCAAGCAGAGAGTTCTAGCATGGTTATAGTGCAGTACTGCACTATAACCGGCAAAAGAAACTGAAGCACTGAATGCTCACAGGGCAAAAGAAAATACTGAAGCAGAATTGTGCAAGAACATTTTAATTATAAGAGTTGCAAAATCCTGTATCAAAATCTGCGTTTCAAAACTCAGCTCACAGTTTTGCCGTTGATTTTTTTCTTTGATGTGCTGTGGTAGCACACCCAGACTATGGGAATGCATTTAGGTGTTCCACCAGGCTGAATGTGCAATTATGTAATCTGTGCATGTCTTTGTGATGATAGCTTTTAGAACATGAAGGCAGCTTGAATGGATTTGTTGTTGTTGAGGTCATTAAAGTTCCAGAATCAATCTAGCTTTTGAGTAATGCTTTTCACTCTTCAAGATATAATTCAGGGCTCATACGTTCCACTTTAAAAAAATCTGATAAGTAACATTAATCTGCTCCATTTGCATTCTAATCACAGAGCTGGTGATGACATTCAGGCCTGCGTGTGTGCTTGAAAAGGCCATGCTGCCACCTTACCAAAGAAATGTTAGTTTTTGTCATGAGTCTGCTTCGAACAGGTTTTAGAGAACTGTCACTGCCTCTATCAATCTCCCTTCTTTCTGGGTGGTGAATAAACAACAAGCTCACAAAGCATCTTTCAGCAAAGTACAGTCCCTCCAGGACTTCACCAGGACTTATGATTGTTGCGGCCCAAAAAGATTTTGTAAAAATTTGCGATAAAAGATGTGATGTTTTGAGAGTTTTTTTTTGCACTAAAAATTGTGGGAGGAATTGAAAATTTTAAAGCAAATGCTTTTTTCCAGCTTACTGCAATGGTATTCTATACATCAACACAAGAAAGACAAAGGATTGTCAGATATTTCCCATTAAACAGTGATTCATTTGTAAATTAAGCAGAAACTTCTGCTATACAGAAAAACTTTTTGTGCAACAGCAAATACAGACTTTAACACAACTGAGAATTAAATACTCAGGAAATTTGTCATGAAAATGACCAACATTGTATGCTGCTCCTGCTGGCAACTCTTCTTTCAGTATGAGTCGTACCAGGAGAAGGGGCACTCCTGGGAGTTGCACGTTGCTCCGTGTCCAGACCGGACATTTACATCTTTAAAACTCATTCACAAGATGTAGCAGTGATATTTACCTCCAAAAATGTATAAAATGCTACAACACTGGATGTAGTGCTGTATTTGCTCGTTTGTTTCTGGTCTTACAGCTTTTCTCCTCACGTGTGCACCCACAACGGTGGTGCTTTTCAGGCAGGCGTGCTTTCTCAACACAAACCCAGCACTTCGTACGCGCAGTCAGCAAGGAGAGACAGGGTGACGTCCATCGACGGGCCAGGGGAGACGGAGGAAGGAATGGTGAGGGTGACAGTTTTTTTAATCACACACTCTGATTTTTGCTGATGTATTCCATTCATACTCACTGTAAACGAGGAAGTGAGTGCGGTGCAGCGACAATTTGATTAGTTACACTGATGACATATGCATTTCAACGCTATTTAGGGACAAATTTGACTGGCGAAAATTGCAAAAGTTGACCACGATTGGCCAAAATTGCAGGAAAGTTGCAGTGATTGGACAAAGTTGCAATGTCGTCCAAAATTTGCGGGGATCAGTTGAATTTACATGTATTGGTGCAATCATAACATCGCTAAATGCTTGAGGGACTGAAAACATTCAAAAATGGGACTGACACTTCCAACTGGCTGTGAGTAATATTCATAAAAATAAATGGGAAGCGGGGTGAATGATCTCATACTGAACTGGTCTGACATTGATTTACTTTGATTTTTACTTTGATTTGAAGGGATTTAATAATACACCACTACATTTATTTGTGAACTCACTGGTATTATTTGTGTTGCATGCAAATGACCACTCACATGTATATTGCTTCTCATTACCGTTGAATGAATATCCTAACTTAATCAGTGGCAAAACAAACATAAAAGGACCAAAAAAATGCTAAGAAATGTAAGTGCCATACAATGAGGCATTGCGACTTCTTTCCCAAAATTGTGTTTTGAGACTATAAATAAGAGTATTAATGTATTAAGTTTACACAAATCCAGATTTTTTTCAACTTATTATTCAAGAAACTTTCAAAAGTTTCAGTTTCAAAGTTTCAAAAGTTTTTCAAAAGTACTAAGCATTAGCTTGCCAAATGTCTTTGCTGTTGGGCACAAACTTCATATCTCCAAAACAGACATTTTTCATCCATCCATCCATCCATCCATCCATCCATCCATCCATCTTCCACCGCTTATCCTGCAACCATGTCACATGTCATCAGTCCAGGCACAGTAGCCCAGACTTCCACCCAGTTCACACAGCACCATGATCCTCATGATCCCTCCTGCAAGTGGTGAGCCCACTGGAGGGCGGAACCATGTGCTTCTTTGACTACAATGGGTCTACAATGGGTCTGTGTTGTAAAGTTTTTCATGGAGATCTACTGGACTGCTTTTAGTCTGGCCCTTCATCCAGGACCAGTTTTCCTTGGGAGACCCTACCAGGGGCAGGTTGCCCCAGACAACACTGAAACCCCTCCACCATGATAAGGTGACGATCCATGGAGAGGACATTTTTCAGAAAATGAGGAAAACCCTGAATTTTCTGATCGAGTTAGCAGTTAAGAAATGTTTTCATATGTTTTTTTTTAATGTTTATGAATGGTTTGATATTAGTAAAAAAAAAACATCCAAGGTGATAAAGGGTGACCAATAGAATGAGGTTACACAAAAAAGTACCCCCCCAAAAAAATGTCAATACAAGGTTTGTGTCCGATAGCCACAATATGCACATTTGACTTACCATTTTTTTGTTGAACTATAAATGAAGTTTGACATCATTTTTTTTTTCTCCACTGCCACTCAGTACAGTGGCATTATCCCTGCACAGTGATTTTCAACTATATGATTGGATGTGGTGTTCTGTGGGTCATGGAAAGTTAGGTGTAGACATTCTGAGATTAAATATCATGGAAAGGTTGGTTAGTTGAACAAATAAACACAATCATAGCATTCTTTAGAAACATAGGTTTTAAATTTTGAGATGTTGAAGAGTATCAAGTACTATCAAGGAGTCATTGGTATTAAAGTCAAAGTCAAGCTGTAAATCATTTTTACTTTTGTCAAGTCAAAAGTCATCAAATGTAATTTTACCATTTTTGAATACATTAATTAGACGAGGATCATTTTAGACTTGGTACTAGTTCATGCAATTTTCACCTGAATACAACAGCTATTTTGAAATGCAATCAAATTTCTGAACAGAGTGAAATTTTATTTCAGTTCGCATGTGTCTAATAATGTCTTTGTATTATGTCTATTTGGAGCAAAGAGTGTTGTGTGGGGTTTTATTGTGAAGTGCGGTGTGATGACGCCGCCTTCCTGTCGTGTCATCACACTGCCCTATATTAAGGGGCATCTGCAATTAGGGCTTCCTCTTGCCCTAGATGACTCCGCCACGGAGTGTCGTGTACTGTGTGTTCCCATAATATTGTGACGTTTCATGGTGTTCACACAAGAAGGAGATGATTGTAATGCAACAGGCTTTATTTTACACACACTCATGACACAGAACGGAGGGGACGTCATTTACACAGACCGTCATCTCACTCGTGGTGACACAGGCACATGCTCTATCACATGCAGGGAAAACAAAGCTATCACAACTGGTCTTATAACACAGTTTTAATGGCACAGCAATAACACTTAGAACACACGGATAATAACAGTCTTTGAATAATCCGTGGCACAAAGCATGCCAGGAGGATCCCCGCCCCTTTCACACAGCCCCAGTGTTACACTGTCCCCCCCCGGACTAGTTTCTGTCCCCAGAATAATGAAGCCCAACTCAAAAGTCCAATACAAATCCGTCCAGGCGTCGTGGGTCGCTGCTGTCGGTGACCAGCTTGCATGGTCCTGATCAGTGGCTCGCTAGGCTTGGTGACAGTCCCTCTTTCCGCTCCCGGCAGAAGAAGTCCAGCAGAGTTCTTCCCCTGGCAGCGGGAGTAGTACGCTCGCTCCTGTTTCCTGAGCCAGTTTGGGTACTGTGTGCAGGCGTCCTCTTGCGCAGAATAAATAATTCAACCCCGATTTGCCATCTATCTCATACTGCTGCAGGGGGGTGTGGGATTGGAGCGTCTGTCCTTTCTGAGCCATGCAGGTGGGACAGCGGTGGACATGGAGCTTCACGTCCCGACGACACCCAGGCCAGTAGAATCGAGTCCCAAGATGCTGCAGCGTCTTCTTCGCCACGAAGTAGCTCACCTCCACCGACCCATGGACCAACTGGAGCACCTTGGGGCGGAGCCATCGGGGGATCAGCAGCTGCAAGACGTGACACTGCCCAGCTGGAGATTGGCACCGCCAATAAACAACACCCTCGTGACAGCAGAGGTTGGACCACTGGGAATGCAGGGCCTTGGTCTCGGGGTCCAGCACAGCCAAAGCCTTCTGGCCAGGCCACTGGTCCATGTCCAGCTACTGCGGGACCCGGGAGATGACCCTGCTTGCTCCAAAGCTGCTGTGCGCCAAGGGCCTCCATAATGTCATCGCTAGGGAGAGCTGCCCAATAATCAGAAGAATTGCTATGAACTGCTGCGCTGTCCTGGGCCATCGCGGTCTGGATTGCCAGTGAGACTGCTGGGTCACGCCCCTCGGCCTACACTGACAGCACTGGCCCTTCGATCGTGTGGGGCTCCTGGTTTCTCCTCTGGCTGTTGCCACCGGAGCGTGATGGTCTGAGCCCCCAGCAGGAGAAAAGAGCTGGCGTTGTTAATCTTCATGCCCCATGCTGCGAGCAGATCTAGTCCAATGATGCACGGGTCCTGCATGTCAGCCGGCCAGAATGGGTGGTTCATGTTCTGACCGGCCACTCCCACCCCAAGGACTCGTTGCCCTCCCAGTCTGGCATGCTGACCGGTGGCTGTGATGCCACAGCGTCTGGTGGGTTCCCACCCTTGCCGTCCGAGTCCATCTATGCCGGGCAGCACCGCGGGTCGGATCAGGATGATGGTAGAACCAGTGCCGATCAGTGCCCAGATTGGTGTGCCATCCAGGATGCACTGTAAATACAGCCCTGGTGACTGTTCAGGTCGGCCCAGCCATCCATCAGGGAAAATGTCTTTGGGAGGTGGCGCGTCCCTGTCTATGCCACCTCGCTCTCGGGTTAAAGCTGGTGAGGAGGCTGGATGTCGCAGTGTGGGTGCAGGGCAGTAATGAGCGATGTGTCCTGGTTCTCCGCAGCGGAAGCATCCCTCCTCGTGCTGCCGTCGTTGTACTCTCGCCAACCACACAGCTGTGGTCCAGCATAATTCCCATTCCTCCTCGTCCTCACTCTCAGGTGTGGCCTGAAAAGCTCTCTGCCTCAGTGATGACACGCTAGCTGCATAATCCATCATCGGCTCCACTGGCTCCGCTTCTGCCACAGCTATCTCCCAGCTGCTCGCTGCGTGAATCCGGATGTGTTCCTGGAGCTGGGCTGTGCGGAGCCCATGGATGAAGTTCTGTAGAGCGAGCTTCTCCACCACCTCTGGCCCGAAATCTGGGTAGCCACGCTGTGTCAGCAGCCGCACTTCCACTGCATAGGCTCCCAGGCTCTCCCGGTTGTCCCGCTGGCAGCTGGCCAACTGTTCCCGGGCATGATCAGCATGGGTCACTCTCCCAAACCACCTCCACAGCACTCCTTGTAGCGCTGGCCAGCTGTGCCACTCCTTGGACCAAAGACCAGACAGCGTGCAGAGAGCTCCACCATCCAGAGCCAGCGTGAACTGCACAGCTGTCTCTTACGCTGTCCAGCCATTCAGCGCGGTGGCCAGTTTGACCTGGACCAGGTAATCGTCCAGAAGGGTTTCGCCACCAAAGCAGGGGAAATTTCGCCACTCGGCGGGTCGGTGGGATGGTCACTTCCCTGTCGATCGCTGCCCTCGGTCGCAGTGGAATCGCCGGCCCGCCCTGCCTTGAGAAAGGAAGAAAGTGGGGCACGTTTACTCTGTCGGGCCCGCTTTGCCTTGAGAACGGCAGGAGGCGGGGTATGCTGGCTCCTTCTGGTCCGCTGCTCCATTCGTCACGGAGAGCAGCTTTGGGGGCTGGATTGTCTACTTTGTCGTCCATCTTTGCTTCTATCTGGGTGATGAGCTGCTTGAGTCGCCAAATCTCTACCACGATCTTTGCTTCCATCTCTCAAATATTCCACTCCTGACACCTCTGTGATGTTTTATGGGGTTCACACAAGAAGGAGATGATTGTGACGCAACAGGCTTTATTTTACACACACTCATGACAGAACGGAGGGGAGGTCATTTACACAGACCCTCATCTCACTCATGGTGACACAGGCACATGCTCTATCACATACAGGGGAAAGCAACACTATCACAAGTGGTCTTGTAACACACTTATAATGGCACAGCAGTAGTACTTAGAACACATGGATAATAACAGTCTTTGAATCCTCCGTGGCACACACGGGAGGATCCCCGCCCCTTCCATACAGCTCTGACGTTACAATATAATAAAGCAATGTTCAGTGCTACATCTCTGTCAGCCTCCTTTATCACCAGGTTTGTGGACATAACATTTGGCGACTGAGGATTAATGGATGGAGACATGTGTTACACCATCCCCTTCCTAGAGCTTCCTGGCAAGCCGCCGGTGCCATGGCCTCACTGATTAGAGGCTTTCCAGATGTATGTTGTGGCGCTGGACCTCGGCAGGCTTGATAAGGTGAGGGCTTGTGTGCTCCTTGTCCACAACCTGGGTATTGAAGGCCAGAGGATTCTGCAGACTCTCGGCTTGACGGACTCGTACGAGGACGTCATGGAGCTGCTTGCTAACCATTTCACCACTCTGAACAGCGTGGCGATATGGAGAATTCGCTTTTGCCAGAGACACCAGAGGGGCTGCAGCCGGCGAAATATCAGGTCACCCCTCAGGATTGTGACGAAGTTAGGAGCTGCGTGCTTCCAGCTGTTGGACGGTTAGATGAGGTATGCTAACCAGCTGCGGCATGTCCGCAGGGACGCTCCAGGTGGCGAGGCTGGGCAGGAGTCGGAGAAGGTGGTTTGGGATCCGGGCTCCTGTGTCTCCTCGCCCCGGGGGCCTGCAACCTCCAGGGGCGCGTCTGCTGCTGGTTTAAGTCGACGTGTGTTTTTGTACTTTGTAAAGGAGGGAGGATGCTGTGTGGGGTTTTACTGTGAAGTGCAGTGTGATGACGCTGCCTTCCTGTCACATCATCACACCGCCCTATATTAAGGGGCATCCGCCATTAGGGCTTCCTCTTGTCCTGGATGACTCCGCCACGGTGTGTCTTGTGCTATGTGTTCTCACAATATAATAAAGCAGTGTTCAGGGCTACATCTCTGTCAGCTTCTTTTATCACAAAGTTTGTGGACGTAACAAAGAGTTTTTAAAAATATGTAACCTCATTGTTTGTTTTCTGCCAAATTTTCTTCTGAGAAAGATGGCCAACATTTATTGACTTTTATTTCAGCTTAACTGCCTTTCAAATATTGATATAGTTTAAAAAGCTTTTAAAAATGTTAATTGCTGCCAAACAATAACAAATGGCTTCTAGATTGTACTGTATTTGGCATGGTACCTTCAGGGCTGTTTCTACCTTTTTGGTGGCCCAATGCAAGATTGTGTTTGGGGGTCCCTACTTTTGTAATAAGCAAGAGATTAAACCCTTGAAAATGATGGGAAAAAATTCCCTCCCAACAAAAACACTGAAAATAAACTTGGATCATTGTCTAAATGACTAGAAAAAAAAAATTACATTATATAGAGTAAAAAATTAACCAGCATTTGTATGAATGTTGCAAATTGACAAGAAAACATTACAAATATAATGTACAAGTGACATGATTGATGTAACAGACCCAAAAGCAGAAAACAGTGAGAGCAAGGTTGGTGATTAAACAGTTACCTTTATTTGTGAAAATAGTGAGAAGCTGCGGCGAGGAGTCTGGCAACCCTGTGGAAGGACAGCAAGGACAAGGGGTAAGTACTGGTTAATACAGAGATGTAGTAAAGAAAACTGTATCGTGTGCTTACAGGTGCTGCAAACAATTGGGCGGCGAGCAGGATGGCTGGAGACTTCCAGACGCCACAGGAGAGGACCCAAATAAAGGTAAGGTTCCTAGGGATAGGACGAGGAGCTTGGGGAAGAAGAGAGGACAGGTTAAGGGTAAACGTTGGTAAGTGCACTTACAGGCGAGAGGGTAGGAGATGGTCCAGGTAAAGGCTCCGCAGGGTGAGGATCCTATCTGCCAAGGTGGGAGTACAGTGTCCACCTGAGAGTCCTGGAACAGAGGAGGAAATAATTTGCAGAGATAAACGTGCTCACTCTTAGGAGAGTTGAAGGTAGTGATGGGACTTCCAGCACCCGTGCTTTGGATGCCATAGCAGCATCAGCACCTGAGCAGAACATCCAGGAGGCTGAGCCCACGACTACATCGCCCGGATCGTCAGAGTCCTGGACGGCGGTGGAGCTTGAGCTCAGGCAAGTGCTCTCTTTTGTCTTCCTCCTTTCTGTATTAGAGCATTCTTGCCTGGCTCCTGGTGAGGACAGCCAGGTGCAGCCACCCGCTGCATCTGAGCTTGCCTCGCCGGGCTCTGCCACTGCCGGCGACCCTGACCCTCCTCTTCTCTGTTTTCTGTCCAAGTCCTCTCTCAGTGTCACCGGAGAGAATCTCACATTGCCGGACGTGTCCAAGGATCCAGGCTCACCGCTGGAGGTCACCGTGGGTCCAGCTTCCCCCGCTGTGGAGATAGCCGTGGGTGCAGGGTTGGCCCAGCCTGGATCCACCGTGGGTGCCACTTTTCCTCTGCCCGAGTTCGTTGTCTGAGTTCCTACTCGGTCCGAGTCTCGATGGGTGCTGCGTCCCAGCCGGGGACCATCGTGGGTACCGTGACACAGTTTTAGTCCCACGTGGGTGCTGCACTCCAGTTTTGGTCCACCATGGGTGCTGTGCCTCAGCCCGGGGCCCACCGAAAGGGCGACATTGGTCCAGCCAGGGTCCACCGCAGGTGCTGCAGAGCTCCAGCCTGGAGCTACTGCGGGTGGGGCAGAGCTCCTGCCTGGAGCCACCATGGGTGCAGCCAAGCTCCAGACCGGGGTCACCGTGGGTGCAGCTGAGCTCCAGCCTGGAGCCACCACGGGTGCAAACATGTCCCAAGCCAGGACCCCCGTGGGTGCAGACATGTCCCGGGCCGGGTTCCCCGCAGTGTAGCCATGACCTGGACCGGGACCACCGCTGGTGCAGCTGTGTTCCAGGCTGGGACCACCGTGGGTGTAGCCAGCCAGCTTGAGGATGCTGAGGCTGTCTCTTGATTTCCAGAGGCCTTTGGGGTGCCTCTTCCTCCTCTGCTGAGCGCCGTCAAGGTCCTCTGTCCTCCGCCACCAGTTGCCGTGGGAGTTCCTCTCCTCCGGTCCGGCCACCCACCTTTAAGCCTCCGGGTGGGTAAGCCGCCTCCTCGTTTACCCCTCCGGCACTGGTGGCTCAACAACACTGGCCGGCCGCCCGATGGACTGAGTCTCCGGGTCGGGTTGTCCATTTGTGCTGGCAGGCCGCCTGACACTGTTCAGTGGGCTGCCTGCTTAGCCTAGGACTTTGGCTGGCCGCCCAAACCCTGAAGCCTGGGACTAGGGGGGCTTAGGGGTGCCGGGGCACAGGTGTTGTGAGCTGTAGTTTTCCCTCCTGGCCATTTTTCCCTCCACCTCCCTCCCAGGGTGGATTTGCTGTACTCCTTTTTCTTGGGGGGGGGGGGGGGGGGGTGTTACCTGGGGGTGTCTGGAATCCAACCTTGAGGAGGGGGCTCTGTCATGTGTCTGGGGGCTTATTTCATCCCAGACCACAGACACAGACTATTGTTGTATTTTGTTTCCCTGCTTTGTCTGCTGATTTGTCTAGGATTATTCTGTGTTCTGTTTCTGCCCCTCTCTCTCTCTCCAGGCATTCCCCATGGGCTGCTCAGCCTGCTGCTGCAGTCAGCAGCTCGCAATCAGCACACCTGCTACGGCTACACACCGTATGTGTACACACCGATGACATTGAATGAATACAGTGTGACTGTATTCATTCAATGTCATCAGTTAACTCACTATTTATACTCTGTCAGGTTATTCATTGATTGTTGCTGTGTTAGTCCCTGTCCTGTTGACTACGTTGGTGCTGTTTCCCCGGAGCTCAGCCTGGCTCCAGTACTCACTAAGTAAGTCTCCTTTTTCCTATTCTAGTTCACGTTTTGTTGTATTTCCCTCCAGAGGTCCTGTCTGACCCTGAAGGCGTGACATGGACTTTTACCTTCTAGCGTAGCGGTGTTACCTGAGCTGCCTAGCCTCCTATTGACTGTTTATGTTGGATACTTTGTACGGTTGCATCTTTGTTTAATAAACAAACACTTCAACCTGCACGTGGGCTTGTCTCTTTCCCTCCGTGTGCCACGTAAAGGCGCACGCATATGACATTCAAGGCTTCAAGAAAGCCTCATCTGACCATCACTAGTTGAAGAAGCGGACTGGCTGCACACGTGTCTGGAGACAGCAAGGAGGTAGTGTGACAAGGTCCTGATGAGAGGAGGATGCTGCAGCTATTTGAAGGGTGTGGTGATTGCCGGCAGGTGGTGAGTACAACTGTGGGGAATGAGATGATTAATGGGGGAGAGAGAACAGTGTGGAGCCAGACCACTACAATAAGAAAAATGAAACGGTTCAAGAAAAAGTCACATAATTATAAGAAAAAGTCATAAATTTACAAGAAAAAAGTAACAAATTGATGAGAAAAAAAGTTGCATATTTATGAAAAAGTAGCAAATTTATGAGAAAATTTTGAAATTTACAAGAAATACACTGCAAATTTACAAGAAAAAAAACAGGATTTTTTTTTTTAAAGCTGAAGGTGAAACGTGAAATTTCTCCTTCAGATGAGGAGACAGTTTCAGCAGTAGTACACTGATCAGATCGGTGGCAGCCTGACAGGATACCCGAACAGTGGATAAATTTTTAATGGGCAAAAGTTCCAGAAAGAACAAAATTCATTGTTTATGTAATGCACTTCAAACAGGCAATAACGTTTAAAGAGTTCAGTTCAAATCACAGGCAGTGAGCTGTACAGGAGTGGAGTTACAATTGCTGGATTAAAATAATTTGTCCTTAAAAACACTAAAACACCACAACAAAACATGCAATAATATCACCCAACAGATAAACCATTAAAAAGGCAGAATGAAGAGAAAAAGAAGACTCAATTAAGAGACTGGTACAGTGGGGAAAACAAGTATTGAACACATCAACATTTTTCTCATTAAACATATTTCTGATAGAGCCATTGACATGAGATTTTCACCAGATATCAGTAACAACCCAAGTAATCCATCCATACAAAGAAATCATGGCAACTGTGTTCACAAAACAAGTTATATTTAATAAAGTGGAATGACACAGGGAATAAGTATTGAACACATTTGGTGAAATTCATTTAATATTTAGTAGAAAACCTTTGTTGGTAATAACAGCTTCGAGACACCTCCGGTATGGAGAAACTAGGCGCAGGCATTGCTCAGGAGTGATTTTAGCCCATTCTTTCACACAAGCTGTCTTCAAATCTTGAAGGTTCCTTGGGTGTCTTCTAAGAACTCTGATCTTCAGTTTGCTCCGTAGGTTTTCAACTGGATTCATTTCAGGTGACTGACTGGACCATTCTAGCAGTTTTATTTTCCTTTTCTGGAGCCTCCTTGTGTCCCAAACACACAGCCAAGAGTTTCCTTGGCTGTGTGTTTGGGACCATTGTCTTGCTGAAATGTCCACCCTTGTTTCACCTTCAGCATCTTGGCAGATGGCAACAGGTTCTTGTCAAGGATGTCTCTGTACATTTGTCCATTCATCTTTCCTTCAGTTATATGATGTCTATCTGTACCATGTGCTGAAAAAAACCCCATACCATGATGCTCCCACCTCCAAACTTCACTGTTGGTATGGTGTTTTGGAGCTTATGTGCAGTGCCATTTCTCCTCCAAACATGCTGTGTGTTGTGGCATTCAGACATTTCAGTTTTGGTCTCATCTGACAAGACTGTATTCTCCCAGTATTTTACATTTTACTGGCTTGCCCAAATATTGTGCAGCAAACTTTAAATGAGCGTCAACATGTTTTTTCTTCAGTAATGGAGTCTTGCGAGGTGAGCAGGCACAGAGCCCATGTCGGTTGAGTGCATTACTTAGTGTTTTCTTTTAAATGCCAGTCTTTCTGGAGCTTTCTATGAGTGGTCTTTGGCTCATGGATAACTCTTCTGATGATTCTTTTGACTTCTCTGTCAGCAATCCTGCGAGGAGCTCCTGGTTGTTGCCGGTTTATGATAAAATGATGTTCTTTCCACTTTGGAATGATGGCTCATTGGAACATTCAGCAGTGTAGAAAGGCACCTGTAACCAATGCCATCATTATGTTTTGCAACAATAAGGTTGCAAAGGTCTAGAGAGAGCTCTTTGCTTCTACCCATCATGAGTTCTTTATTGTGTGACAATCTAATATTCACAGACCTTTTTAAAGGCTATCGGTCAGGACTTTACCAGCTGAAATTAATTTGCACTGATGGGGGGATGGCCATACCAGATGAGGTGGTATGGGCATCTGATTAGGATGCCTCCTGGACGCCTCCCACTTGAGGTGTTTCAGGCACGTCCCACTGGGAGGAGACCCCGGGGCAGACCCAGGACTCGGTGGAGAGACTATGTCTCCCAGCTGGTCTGGGAACGCCTTGGTACCCCCTCTGAAGAGCTGGAGCAGGTGGCTGGGGAGAGGAAAGTCTGGGCTTCTCTGCCTGAACTGCTGCCTCCGCGACCCGGGCCTCCGGAAAAGCGGTAGAAGATGGATGGATGGATGGATGGATGGATGATGGCGGATGGTAGGGCTTCCTAAATTCTGATAGATTTCAGCTGGTTTCTTTGCTTTCCATGCCTTTTTGCACTTCTTTTTCTTCATGTGTTCAATATTTATTTCCTGTGTCATTCCACTTTATTAAACATCACTTGTTTTGTCAACACAGTTGCCTTGATTTCTTTGCATGTATGGATTACTTAGGTTGTCATTGATATCTGGTGAAAATCTCATGTCAATGGTTCCGTCAAAAATATGTTTTCCGGTTCCGGCGCCACACGAGTTGGCTGCCTTTTGCAACAGCGGCTCAGTTCTGAGTCTTTTTATCTTCCTTCTTCTTTCTGATCCGGTGATGGCTTTCTGATCTGGCACACCTTGCAATCTATGTGTATCACGGACACACAGATCGCCGCGGGGGTCTCCCGAGTCGGCGGACGGAGCCTCTGTTTACAGCGGGAGACGATGCAGTGGGGAAGAGCCAGCTAGCACTCGGCCGTCACCCGGTGCTAACGGAGAGGCTCGACATACCGGGAGAGCTGAAGCGGGAGCGACGCGGGTGCCGGGCTGGAGTTTGGGCGGCGTGCAGGAAATATAAGACAGAATAATAAAGAGCGATGGCAAGAACCAAGCAGACCGCCCGTAAATCTACTGGAGGAAAAGCCCCCAGGAAGCAGCTGGCCACCAAGGCTGCTCGAAGAGGCGCTCCGGCCGCCGGCGGAGTGAGGAGGCCTCACCGTTGCAGGACCGGTGCCGTGGCTCTGAGAGAGATCCGTCGCTGTCAGAGGTCCACGGAGCTGCTCATCCGTGGGCTGCCCTTCCAGCGCCTGGTGAGGGAGATCGCTCAGGACTTCAGGACCGACCTGCGCTTCCAGAGCTCCGCCGTCATGGCTCTGCAGGAGGCCAGAGAGGCCTACCTGGTGGGTCTCTTCGAGGACACCAACCTGTGCGCCATCCACGCCAAGAGGGTCACCATCATGCCCAAAGACATCCAGCTGGCCCGCCGCATCCGCGGAGAGAGAGCTTAGACTTTCTGCTGCACATTCACCAACCACAATGCTCCGCACTGTGTGTCTATATATATATATATATATATATATATATATATAAATATTATATTATATTATATTATATTATTATATTATATTATATTATATTATTATTATTATATTATATTATTATATTATATATAAATATATAATATAATATATTATATTTATTATTATATTATATTATATTATATTATTATTATTATATTATATTATTATTATATTATATATAAATATATAATATAATATATTATATTTATATAATATATATATAATATATATATATATATATATATATATATATATATATATATATATATATATATATATATATATATATATATATATATATATATATATATATATATATATATATATATTAATATGTACATATGTATACTAGCTGCTCTTGTTTTTTCTTGCCTTCTGATTGTTGCTCTGAGTGTTGCTATCCCTGTGCAGTTGCAGTCCTGGAATTTCCCCATTGTGGGACGAATAAAGGCTTATCTTATGTTTAATGAGAAAAATGTTGACCTGTTCAATACTTGTTTCCCCCTGCTGTAAAATAAATAAAACTCCATAGTACAGTTTTTTTTTAAAATAGTATAAATTCTGTATTTTAAATATTTTCTACTTTGTACAACTAAAGCTCCTGACTGGATAAAAAAAAAAATATATATATACAAATTAATACTAACATTTCTAAAAAGGCAGGCTAACAAACAAATATCTACAAAACCCGAACACACAAATTTAAAAAAGTGTGTGCACACCACTGTTTGAGAGCAGCCAGGTCAGAGACAGACCAATAAAAACTGCAGGACAGTATCTCTCTGCTCGGCTATTGCTTTATCTTAATAATTAATTTGTCAAACAGCGTATTATTTGCAAAAACAGTCAAAATGCATCACCAAATAGGTACCATGTCTCCACCTCAAACCATCAGGAACTCGTGTCTCCCAACTGAGAGTCTCTTCTTGTCTGCTGCTTGGATTAGAGGTCCTAATTGTTTGCAGATGAGATGAGAGATGAGATGAGATTCAACTTTATTGTCATTACACATGTATGAATACAAGGTAACGAAACGTGACTTGGCATTTGGGCACGCTCTGCAGAGCGCATCCAAGGCCGGGGCAGCCGCTAGGATCTGGCAGTCATTCACACCCAGCAAACTGAGAGGGATACTTGGTTAGCTCTAGCAGGTGATTTTTGTAGAATTCACCTGGAACACGAAGCACACACGAAGACTATTTCCTCTGCTTGTTTAGGCCAGAAAAACACAGAACACTGCCACATGTCTCTGGATCCTGGACTTCCTGACCGAGAGACCTCAGTCTGTCCATGTTGGAAACAGCATCTCTAACTCTATCACACTGAGTACTGAATCCCCTCAAGGCTGCGTACTCAGTCCACTGTTGTTTACACTTCTAACACATGACTGTGTATCCAGACATGAGGGGAACCAGATTATTAACCCCTTGCACTCTGGTCAATTTCCCTAAAAATGCCAAAAATTAACGTACCCAAATTAAATCAAAAGCTGTTCTTCAACCCTTTGCAGCATCTTCATGGGGTTGATCTCATTTAAAAGAAAACACTTGGAATTTTTTGGCAAAACAGTCATAATCTCTCTAAGTGCTCCGGCCACTGAGTTACAGTCATCTAAACATAGTGAACTTGAAGAAAATAAATTTGGCCTGGGTGTTTTTTTTGGATACAAATGCTTGCAAATAACACAGCTTCAGATCCGGGCTGGAAAATGCAACAGAAATGTAGAACCAAGTGTTATCCAGCTGAGGTCCAAATTTTGTAACAATACCACAAAAAATGAATATATTACACAGCTTTTTACTCAGGTAGTGCCCAGGCGTTTTGGAACTGTGCCAAATTGTGCCAAATGGCACAGTTTGGAAAAACATCTGTAATTTTTGAATGCTTCAATGTAGAAGCTTCATTTTGGGCTCTAATGAAAGGTCACACTCAGGGCTGTCTGTGTGTGTGTGTGGGGGGGGAGGGTTTGTCCACCCCCTCGCTACAGAGGATGGACATCGGCCATCGCTACACAACGGATTAGCCTCATGTGGCGATGTGGGACAGCAGCGCAGTGACCGCGGCTTCCCCCCCCCTCGCTACAGAAGAATAGCGGGGGTGGGTGGGGCGGCGTTCATGGTCTGTACGCGGCGAACAACCCCTTGTACCATGGCGCACAAACTGCGCCGCGCCGTGCCGCACAGTTGTAATTTACCGATCGGTCAAAAGTCATTTTGGGTTACAATTTTCAGGGATAAATAATAATTTAGCTTATAACACCTTACCTCTTCACAGCAGCAGAGTCCTGGTGAACTTCTCTTCCTCACTGTCAGACGAACGCGAAGCTGGTCCGCTTGTGGTTCTGGTCTCGCGACCTGATCAAAACATAATTCCATTATTGCGGTTTTGTGCTTCCATGATTGCGGTTTTTGGCGAACGATTTTTCAAAACAAATAACAGTAGTAATTAAAAAAAGACTGGCGAAGACGTGTGTGTCACTCAGCCTTCGTCGTCAGCCTCCGTCGATCTATGACCATGGAAGAAATCATAACGTCTACTCTGCTGGAACCAAAACAAAATAAGCACCGCCTGTGGCCGAACATTCTGATGCACGAATGGCACTCCCTGTCACACAGGTTGTATTTGTGGATGGTCTCCATGCTGCGGGTCCTTTTTTGATCCGCTGCAGCAGCCAGTCTTCACCCAGCCTTAAAAAAAACAGCTCGCAAACTTCTCTGCTTCAACTGGCTCACTGCATTCACAGCGTTGGGAGGCGGGTCCTTCTGGCTAGGTTTTCAGTCATTGGTTCTTCAAGGTTTCAGAAACCCAATTCAAAGCTCTTATTAGTTGAATGAGAGGTCAATCAGATGAACTAATCTGTTTGCGGCTGTGTCTGCAGCTTTTATTTCCAGTGCGCGCTTGGACGCCATACACCACCTACATCACAATCTCCATCATGTGTCCTAGAGCGCACGAGAGCGCCCTCATGCGCTCTAGGATGCAGAGACTTGCCTGTCCACGGTACAACAGAGCGCAAGAGGTTAAGTTTGCGGACGACACCACAGTGGTGGGACTTATTCAGAGGGATGAGGAATCAATGTACAGGGAAGAAGTTAGAGACCTGGAGGGCTGGTGCAGGGAAAACAATCTGGTGCTCAATGCGGACAAAACGAAGGAGATGATTATCGACTTCCAGCCTGAACACGTCCCTCTCAGCATCAGCGGCCGTTTGGTGGAGAGAGTGGAGAACATCAAGTTCCTCGGAGTGCAGATCTCGCAGGACCTGACCTGGAGCAAGAATTTCTTTGAGGATCAGGAAGCGGGCCCAGCAGAGACTGCACTTCTTGAGGAAACTCAAACAGGCCTCTCTCCCCATCTGCATCCTCAGGACCTTCTACAGAGGTGTGGTGGAGAGTATTCTGACGTACTGCATTGCAACATGGTACTCCAGCTGCAGTATGTCAGACAAAAAAGCCCTGCAGAGGATAGTTAAGGGAGCTGACATGGTAACTGGAGTTTCCCTCCCCTCTGTCCAAGAACTTTTTCAGAACCGTTGTAGGAGCAGGGCACTGAACATTGTCAATGATCACTCTCACCCTCTGCATAAACACTTATGTATATGTATATAGTTATAGTTAGTTTCAAGTATGTCTCAGGGATGTGTGAATGGCTGTGTTGGGGTGGGGGGTGAGGGTGTGTGTGAGTGTGTCTTAAATTATGTTCTTTTTACTTATATGGATGCCTAGAGAAACATAATTTCATCTTGCCTGCACTACAGTTGTATGTACAGCAACATGACAATAAAGGTTGATTTGATTTGATTTGATTTGATTTGAAAACCCATTTCTTACCAGTGTCAGAGCATTTTGGGGCCTACATGACCCACTTTCTCATGACATGCCTGCCAGACTTTTTGTAAACATCTGGGAGAACCAATTGCTGCACTAGAGCCAAAGTCTTTGGGGTCCTGTATCTTTCAATATAGAATGCCATCTTCATCTGGCAGCAAGGTGGTACAGTGATTAGCACTGTTGCCTAACAGCTAGAAAGTTCCAGGTTGGAATCCGCAAGCTGACAGAGGTGGGGACCTTCCTGTGTGGAGTTTTTATGTTCTCCCTGTGCTGCGTGGGTTTACTCCAAGAGCTCCAGTTTCCTCCCACATTCCAAAGACATGCATGTTAGGTTAATTGGTGATTCTAAATTGTCTCTAGGTATCCATCTCTGATCGGCCCTTAGAATACAGGGTTAGTACTAGTGAAGTGCTTTGAGTGGTCTTTGAGACTAGAAAAGCTCTATATAAGTATAGGTCCTTATCCCTTATCTTTTAATCTAGGATGACCCCTTTCTCTGATGAGTCTCAATTAGGAGTGTAACGGTACATGTATTCATATTCGGATTTTTCAGTACGGTACCCATGGTGTGGTACAGACTGTGTCAGGGCAAATCTCTGGCAGGCACGAAATAATGGATTCAGGTGCAGGCGAAACCTCCGGTCACAACAACATTTATTAAGAAAATGCAAAATAAAGACAGCACAGGGGCTGTAACATAAGGAGAGCCATCAAGGCAAAAACACTTACAGAGGGGAATAATTAGCTCCAATGCAACACGACAGACCAGAGGGGATAACAATGATGCCACACCGGAACACAAACTCAGACAGACATATATAGGGTAACTAATAATTACATGGACAAAAGACAACTGGGAGAAAATCAGGGGGTAAACAGCAACACACATGAGATAAAGTGGTTATGGGTATGGAACACACGAGAGACTGAGAACAACAGGTAAACACATGAGACTTGCACAGAAGACCAAGGGACAACACAGAAGACAGCAACAACAGGGACAATGGGGACAACAAGACAGACTATCGACCAGGGAGCACAAAGGACAATCACAGAGGACCCAGGGGGAACACAGAAGTCAAACTAGAAAAGCACTCGGAGAGCGCAGACCTCCGCCAAGCACCACAGTTCCCCCATACAGTGTTTGTGTGTACGTTTTCAGATTCGTTGACCACGAAAACATATGACTAGCAATTGGATTGACAATGATAGGATTAGTGGTTCAGTAGTTATTCACGAAAATGACATTTTCCGTAATGGCGGCCACAGTTCCCCCCCCCCCCCCCCCATACAGTGTTTGTGCGTATGTTTTCAGATTCCTTGACCACAAAAACATATGACTAGCAACTGGATTGACAATGATAGAATTAGTGGTTCAGTAGTTATTCACGAAAATGTCATTTTCCGTAATGGCGGCCACAGTCCCCCCCCCCCCCCATACAGTGTTTGTGTGTACATTTTCAGATTCCTTGACAATGAAAACATATGACTAGCAATTGGATTGACAATAATAGGATTAGTGGTTCAGTGGTTATTCACGAAAATGGCATTTTCCGTAATGGCGGCCACAGTTCCGCCCATACAGTGTTTGTGTGTACGTTTTCAGATTCCTTGACCATGAAAACATATGACTAGCAATTGGATTGACAATGATAGGATTAGTGGTTCAGTAGTTATTCATGAAAATGGCATTTTCCGTAATGGCGGCCACGGGATCATCCCCCAATTTTAATCAGTTCTTCCTTGTACCATTTCCAACAATGCCTGAAATTTTCATCAAAATCCGTCCAAAACTTTTTGAGTTATCTTGCTAACCAACAGACAGACAAACAGCCAGACAGACAAACCCCGGCAAAGACATTACCTCCTGGCGGAGGTAACTAGAAAAGCACTCGGAGAGCGCAGACCTCCGCCAAGCGCCACAGTTCCCCCCCATACAGTGTTTGTGTGTACGTTTTCAGATTCCTTGACCATGAAAACATATGACTAGCAACTGGATTGACAATGATAGGATTAGTGGTTCAGTAGTAATTCACGAAAATGACATTTTCCGTAATGGCGGCCACAGTTCCGCCCATACAGTGTTTGTGTGTACGTTTTCAGATTCCTTGACCACAAAAACCTATGACTAGCAATTGGATTGACAATGATAGGATTAGTGGTTCAGTAGTTATTCACGAAAATGGCATTTTCCGTAATGGCGGCCACAGTTCCCCCCCATACAGTGTTTGTGTGTACGTTTTCAGATTCCTTGACCATGAAAACATATGACTAGCAATTGGATTGACAATGATAGGATTAGTGGTTCAGTAGTTATTCACGAAAATGGCATTTTCCGTAATGGCGGCCACAGGATCATCCCCCAATTTTAATCAGTTCTTCCTTGTACCATTTCCAACAACGCCTGAAAGTTTCATCAAAATCCGTCCAAAACTTTTTGAGTTATCTTGCTAACCAACAGACAGACAAACAGACAGACAAACCCCGGCAAAAACATTACCTCCTGGCGGAGGTAACTAGAAAAGCACTCGGAGAGCGCAGACCTCCGCCAAGCGCCACAGTTCCCCCCCATACAGTGTTTGTGTGTACGTTTTGAGATTCCTTGACCATGAAAACATATGACTAGCAATTGGATTCACAATGATAGGATTAGTGGCTCAGTAGTAAAATCATTACCTCCTTGGCGGAGGTAATAAACTGAAGTGTTGCTGTTGTGTCCATGTCCTGCATCTGCAAAGTGCCAGGCTGCGACCTGTCAAGGCATACCTCATGCCTCCCTTATTGGGGGGCTTTCACACCTGTACTGACCTCATGCCTCCCTTATTGGGGGGGGGGCTTTCACACCTGTACTGAGTACGAACTTAAAAACTGTATTTATCAGCAGATGAAAGAAAACTGAAGCAAAAACAAACAAACAAACAAAAACTAAACAAACATATTTATTCAAATGTACACTTATATGGACACAATCTTGAGCCATAACTTTCTGGTAATGTGAAAATAATAAGCCAAGTAGCACAAAAAAATTGAGTGCTCTTGCTGTCAGGAAACAATGTTGGCACCAAATCACTGAAGTGATCTGCCACCAATGGGGGTAGATTGTGCTCTGCCACAAAATGACAAAACATCACTTCTGCTAGTGATGCATTGGATTTGGAAGGCGTCGGTTCTCTCACTGGCTGAAAATGTTCATCCATCGATCGAATTTGGCTACAAAGTTTTTGTGGCGCTGTGTAGCAAAGTGCGACTTCAGGTTGAAAATCCCCGATGCAGTCAGTTTTAGTATTAGAGTCACACATATCAGGCGCAGCATTACTGGCGCTGGGATTCCTCTGTGTTCCGGAGCCGCAGGACAAAAGAAGGTGCGATAATGGTTGCCGTGGGTTTTATTGGGTTTGCGCTCTGCGGAAAAAAGAGGATTTGGAAACTTCCCCGGCAGAGAGCTGGTTTTTGCGCAGCCCCTATGGCTGGCCGGGGAATTTCTGCCAAATAATCCGGCGCCGGACAGCTGCCCGTCTCAGCTTTTGCAGCATGGCGCAAACACAGGCACTCTGGTAGGCCCTGCCCACCACTGTTTTCCGCGTGCTTTTGTGCCTAAAACTTTGAAGAAGGCGGAGTTTGTGTTGGTCAGACACGACAACCAGCGCCCTCTATTGCCCCTGCACACATGCTGAAAATGGCCGTATTGTGGCGATGTTAAAATAAGACACGGCGTCTGGAGTTTTAATGAAGTTTATTGATCAAATCATCGCCATCACGGAGCTCACCCCAGCTGCTGTATAAGCATGCTGGGGATCGCTCTCAGGCTCTCATGAGCTGTAGTCAGAAGCAGTCAGAAGAAGAACAGAGGGTGAACATATGAATTCAGCCACTTAAATACCCAGCAACGGACAATACATCAAAGGCATTTTATCATCAAAGGAAATGCATTCAGACATGTGACATTTGTACCACAATGCGAGCAGGAAGCATGAATGTTTGCATTTGCGTCATACATATCCACAGGATGCTGGTGCCTGAACTAAGCACAGGAAGGCTGCCTATTGATCTCAACACACACATCTCACTGTCCTGTTAATTGCTCTAGTCGAGCGCTGTGTTTGTCCGTGGCTGCTGTGGGGGGGTACCCCATACACTCCCCCCCCAGAGGGCTTAGCGGGGAGCTGAGACCTCGGTAGTCCCGCTTTGGTGGCGAGCTGCGGGGAAAGTCTGTGCCGGGGAAGGGAGGAGGGTGGGGGTAGCAAGTGGCGGGGGATGTCCATGGCTGTGGGAAGAAAAGTTAGTCTCTGATTCCTCTCGCGATTCAGTCCGGCAATGAAGAAAAACAGGAGCTGAAGCTATGTGAGGGACTTGGCGTTTAGGCTTTAGGTGCGTTCGCGGCCCTAAAGCCCTCGGGGACAGCTGACGGCTGGATTCCCGTCGTGCGCCGTGGCTGAGACTTACACCAAATCCTGTGTGCGGGCTGCGTGTGTGCTTCAGGTGTGTGAGCAGTCCTGAAGAGCCGTGTGCAGCGGCGGAGGATGATGTATAAGTCTGTAGAGCCAGCTTGTCTCTGGTGCGTGGCACGCGCTGCGGCCACGTGCCTTCCAGCTGCGCTGTTCTGATGCGAGGCTTCTGTGCATGGCCGGTCCGCTGTCGCGAGGCGAATCAGGGTCAGGGGGCTTGATGGAGATCTGCGCAGTCGGCGCCGATTGTCTCCCCTGTTCGGGCTGTTGGTCGTCGCTCGTGCCGGGTCATGGTGCGTTCAGGTCCACGCGTTCTCCGTCGGCCATGGGCCGCCGTCGTGGAGAGAGGGCAAGGTGTGTGCGCTCTCGTATGGAGACACAGAACCGTGTGTCAGGAGCCGTGAGAGCGGCCGGTCCAGCGTGGATGTGCCGATCTAGGCGTGCAGACCTCACCATGAAATTTCCTCAGCTTTCCCGGTCGTGGGTGGTCTCCGAAGAGCGTCAAAGTCTCCCTGAAGCAGAAAGGAAGGGCAGATCAGTCGGGCTGCCGCGTTCGCTCGTCGTCGGAGAATCACTGCCGGGTGCTGCGTTTGCTGGCAGCGTGTTCTTTTCAGCGTCGGGTCGCCAGCGTGGTTGTCCAGACCAGAAGGTTGCGTCGCACAAAGCGTGTGCGTCTGCGGGGTCACCAGTGTGGCGATGTTAAAATAAGGGCAGCGTTGGATTTTTAAATAGCTTTATTATCACCCGAGATCAGAAGGTCGTGTTTGCACGGTTTTCCCGCGCCCCGTCAGCATGTACTACCCCCCCCCCCCCCTGCACAGAGCTTTTCCCTGCTCGCTGCCCAGACTGCAACATCGAGGTCACGGTCCCCTACCGTTCCCTCTGGGGGGGGAGCAGTGTAGCGGTTTGAATTCAACCCCCACAACACAGACAGTCAGCTCGCACTCCTGGGTTTTATTTCCGCTGCATGCTGCGTTTACAGCTGTGAGGTTAACGTGCCACCCATGCATCCTGTCTGTACCTCTGATATGCAAATGCCCAGATTGACTGCTGTGAATGCCTTTGATCTATTGTTTGAGTTGAGTATATAAGCTGCACTGTGCTGTAAAGCTTCCTCTCATTCACTCATTCTGATTTTGCATCTGCTGCGAGACACACACACTGTCTCCTATCTGAGAGCTGGAGGAACGAGGTTTCAGCCTGCTCACACTATGGGCTGGAGCCGAGTTCTGATGAAGGCGGGTGATAATAAAGCTATTTAAAAATCCAACGCTGCCCTTATTTTATCATCCTCTTCAGTATGTCACAATGTTAAAGAATCCTTTAAAAAATTCCTGTATCAAGACGGTGATTCGGATCATCCCCAAAATTTAGTCAGTTCTTCCTTGTACCATTTCCAACAACGCCTGAAAGTTTCATCGAAATCCGTCCAAAACTTTTTGAGTTATCTTGCTAACCAACAGACAAAGAGACAAACAAACAGACAGACAAACAGACAGAGAGACAAACCCCGGCAAAAACATAACCTCCTCCTGGCCTTCGGCCTGGTGGAGGTAATAATGAAAAAAGATAACGACTAGGGAAAACACAATGACATCAAAATGGACATAAATCGTGGACATGGCCTAAAACAATGTCCAGATCGAGCCAGACTATAAGGGCTTGGAAATGGGCCGTGCTCATGTCCTCATTTTGTGTTTATATTTGCATTTTCTGTAATTATCAGGACATACAGTGGTGTGAAAAAGTGTTTGTTCCCTTCCTGATTTCTGATTTTGCTTGTATATTTGTCACACTTAAGGGTGGGGTTTTTTTTGGGGGGGGGGGGGGGGTCCAGTGCACTATATCAGGGGTATCCGACTTTCAAGCGCTCTCTCTTTTTCTGTAATTTGCAGATATCGGTTTCGTTTTTATAATATGCAAGGGAACATAAAAGAGTTTCAGACTTGCATTGCAATTTTAAAAAAAAATCATTGATTTTGCCATTAGAATCGAAACTATTGGTTGTCATTTTTCCCAGTTTTTGTGTGACATGAAAATCGCATCAATTTCAAAGTACTGTAAAGTGATCTCTGAGTAACTCTTTCTACTCATTTATGCGAGAGATAACAGAGTTGTAATGCAAATTCAAAATAAAACATTCCCCAATGAGATCGGATCTATGGTTTTGGTACGGCGACCCCTGCAAATTTACTCGTACGACGTAAATTTCCGTGTCCCCGAATTTACGCAGCAACATGCAAGTTATTTGGTAAAGTAACCAGAAAACAGGAAGTGCTGATGCTTTTCACTTTGCACCTTTCAAATCCCAAACCATACACGTAAAAAGGAGATCAGTCTTTGTGAAGCTCAGATGTAGAATATTTCAATAAAATCTCAAACATTTATGACACATCGAATATGGTGTCCTTTAAAAAATTTACGTCTTCGGTCTTGGTCGGCCGCGCGCAGCCCCGTCTGGCGAGGTGACCACCCTGGGAAAGCACTTTTATTTTCTCTAACCCGGATGTGCTCAACCCATGTGGAGAGGATTAACCATGGTCACTTTATATTGAAGTTATCGAAGGTCCAAACTTCCGTGTCCCGCATTTACGCCTTTTGTGATTTTACGTCTTATCCAACAAACAGGGAGAATTTGAAGGTATGTATACACGTTATCACATCTTAATATGTCATGAAAATGTAGCTGTTGATGAGTTTTGATGCATGAAAAATACTGGAAGTGTTGAAGTTGTTTCGTGTAAAACGTGTGCCATTGCAAAGTGCATTGGCACACAGGGAAACAAAAGCCCGAGTGTCCCGTTTACGTCTCCATTTACAAGTAGTTGAAGTGAGCGCTCATCCTCAAGAGTTCCTGAACGCGAATGCCGTTACGAAAATAGTTAATAGTTTCATAAACCTGACACAATTGGATAGTGATTAGTCAATTTCATGTGCAGATTTGATCAATTTTAAATTTTGCCACCAATGTCACACATTGGACCCCTAATAAATAAAAACACCCTTAAAACAAACAAATTTAAATACTAGACAAAGACAACACAAGTAAACACAAAATGTAGTTTTTAAATGAAGGTGTTTATTATTAAGGGTAAAAAAAATCCCAAAACTACATGGCCCTGTGTGAAAAAGTGATTGCCCCACTGGTTAAGACATAAATTAACTGTGGTTTATCACATCTTTGGAAAGCTGAGTTCAATTTCTCTAGCCACACCCACACCTGTTCTCAATCAAGAAGTCACCTAAATCGGACCTGCCTGACAAAGTGAAGTAGACCAAAAGATCCTCAAAAGAGAGACATCATGATGCGATCCAAAGAAATTCAGGAACAAATGAGAAACAAAGTAATTGAGATCTAGTAGTCTGGAAAAGGTTATAAAGCCATTTCTAAAGCTTTGGGACTCCCGTGAACCACAGTGAGAGCCATTATCCACAAATGGCGAAAACATGGAACAGTGGTGAACCTTCCCAGGAGTTGCCAGCTGACCAAAATTACCCCAAGAGAACAACGACAACTCATCCAAGAGGTCACAAAAAACCCCATAACAACATCCAAAGAACTGCAGGCCTCACTTGCCTCAGCTAAGGTCAGTGTTCATGACTCCACCATAAGAAAGAGACAGGGCAGAAAATGGCTTGCATGGCGGAGTTCCAAGATGAAAACCATTGCTGAGCAAAAAGAACATACAGTAAAGGCTCGTCTCAGTTTTGCCAGAAAACATCTTGATGATCCCCAAGACTTTTGGGAAAATACTCTGTGGACTGATAAGACAAAAGCTGAGCTTTTTGGATGGTGTGTGTACCACTACATTCAGCATAAAAGTAACACAGCATTTCAGAAAAGGAACATCATATCAGCAGCAAAATTTGGTAGTGGTAGTGTGATGGTCTGGGGCTGTTTTGCTGCTTCAGGACCTGGAAGACTTGCTGTGGTAAATTGAACCATGAATTCTGCTGTCTACCAAAAAATCCTGAAGGAGAATTCCGGCCATCTGTTGGTGACCTCAAGCTGAAGCGCAATGATTCAAAACACACCAGCAAGTCCACCTCTGAATGGCTTAAGAAAAACAAAATGAAGACTTTGGAATGGCTTAATCAAAGTCCTGACCTGAATCCGATTGAAATGCTGTGGCATGACCTTAAAAAGGCAGTTCATGCTCAAAAACCCTCCAGTGTTGCTGAACTACAACAATTCTGCAAAGACGAGTGTGTCAAAATTCCTCCACAGTGCTGTAAAAGACTAATTGCCAGTTATCGTAAACGCTTGATTGCAGTTGTTGCTGCTAAGGGTGGTCCAACCAGTTATTTGGTTTAGGGGGAAATCACTTTTTCACGCAGGGCCCTGTAGGTTTGGATTTTTTTTTTACCCTTAATAATAAACACCTTCATTTAAAAACTGCAATTTGTGTTTACTTGTGTTATCTTTGTCTAATATTTAAATTTGTTTGATGATCTGAAACGTTAAAGTGTGACAAACATACAAAAAAAATCAGAAATCAGGAAGGGGGCAAACACTTTTTCACACTGCTAGAAGTTCAGCCCATGTCTTCACCTTAAGTTTATTATGTTTGTCTGTGTTTTCTTTCTTTCATGTTTCATCCCTGCCTCAGCTTTTCTTTTGTATGGTCATTATGTTCATTATCATTAACATCTTGGATTTTATCATTTTTATTCCTGCCCTGTCTGGTATTCTGTATGTTCTTTGTCTTAGTTATCATGGTCTCAGTTGTGGTGTTGTCCCTGCGTGGTTTGTGGTCCTTGTCATCCATATCCATGTCATGGTGACACCCCCCTTAGTTCTCTGTGTGTATTCCCTGTCCTTGTTTATCTGTACTTCCCAGTCCATCCTGTTTTCTGTACCCACTGACTCTGTTTTCCCCTTGTGTAACCTGTTAGCGTTGACTGGTTTCCCCAGCTGCCCTGTGTTTGCCAATTTCCCGTTATCCTATTTATGTATGTCTGAGTCTTGGTCTTGCGTGGCATCCTTATCAGTGTTTCTGTGTTATATGTTCCTGCCTTGCCTGAATTTCTGACAAGCCAGTTTTGTATAGTTACCTTGTCCAATCATGTTTTCAGCCCTTGAGCTGCGTGTTTGCACCGATGACTGAAATAGTCAACACTTCTTGGGCTTCAGCTTGAGGCCATGTTGGGGCAACTGAGTGAAAACCTAAACAACTTAAAATAATTTAAGTTGAGTGACAAAATCAGGAAAGAAAACAACATCATCTAAACAAATCAGGAGTGACTCAAAGTTCATTTCACCCTAGAAGAACTCCATCAGCCACTGAAATGTTGCTGGAGCATTACACAGCCCAAACAACATCCAGTCAAAGTCATATAAGCCCGTAGGAGTTGTAAAGTTAGTCGTTGGGCAGTCATCAGGATGAAGAGGCACTTGCCAATATCTGCTGGCCAAATCAAGGGTTGAAAAATGTTGTTGTTTATCCGGCATTCCTGATGATGACTAAGGACATCACAAGGAAGAGGACTGGGTGCGGTGTGTCCAGCTGTGGCTGATCAGTCTGATGCGGGCGTGGAAGGCTTTGCTGAGGGTCGGGCACAGGTGGTCTATACGGGCAGAAGATACGGGGTGGCTCTGGACTTATGAAGCTCACATTTTCTCTGGGCCTTGGCAATCCTGTTCAGTTCAAAGGAGGCAGCACCTTTGCTGATACGGCTACGCCAGTCTTGTCGGTCTAGCGCTCGGATCTCCCAGGTGTCAGGACTGATGTCAAAGCTCTTTAGGGAAACCTTAAGAGTGTCTTTGGAGCACTTCTTCTGCCCACCTTGTGAGTGCTTGCCCTCTGCTAGTTCGCCGTAGAACAGTTTCTTTGGTAGGCGTGAGTCAGACATACGAACAAGGTGGCCAGCTCACCTAATCTGGGCTCTCTTGAGCAGGGTGTGGATGCTAGGCAGCTCAGCTTGAGAGAGGACCTCTGTGTCAGCGATTTTGTCCTGCCAGGTGATCTTCAGGAGCTTTCTGAGGCAGTTCAGGTGGAAATGGTTTAGCTTTCTGGCATGGCGCTCGTATACTGCCCAGGTCTCACAGGCATACAGTAGGGAAGGCAAGACAGCTACCTTGTACACCTTCAGTTTTGTGGTCAGCCTTTCCCACACTGTTGCACGTAGCCGTCCGAACACTGAGCTTGCCTTGGCAATGCGCAAATTGACCTCATCGTCAATGCTGACAGACCTGTAGAATGTGCTGCCGAGGTACGTGAACTTGTCAACAGCCTTGAGGGTCTCCCCTTTGACAGTGATGGCTGGTTCCACGCAGGACCTCGGTTTTCTTCATACTGATTGTGAGCCCAAAGTTGTCGCAAGCAGTGGAGAAGCAGTTCATGCTCTGCTGCCTCAGGGCCTCTGTAGCAGCAATGAGTGTGCAGTCGTCTGTGACCAGGAAGTCGTGTACTGAGTCCCCTTCCACCTTGGTTTTTGCTTGGAGCCTCCACAGGTTGAAGACCCTGCCGTCCATCCTGTACCTAATCCTGATGGTACTCTCTTCATCGTCACAGAAGCCATCAGACAGCATGACTGTGAACATCATGCTCAAAATTGCGGGAGCGAGTACACAGCCCTGCTTGACCCTGTTGATGGCTGGCAAAGCTTTGGAGGAGTCTCCGTTGTCCAGTACTGGAGCAAGCATGCCATTGTGGAACTGGCGCACCATGCTGATGAACTTTTCCGGGCAGCTGAACTTCGCCATGATCTTCCACAGCCCCTCACAACTGATGGTATCAAAAGCCTTGGTCAGATCTACAAATGTTCTGTAGAGGTCCCTTTTCTGCTCTTGATACTTCTCCTGAAGTTGGTGTGTGGCAAAGATCATGTCAGCAGTTCCACGACCCTCTCTGAAGCTACACTGGCTTTCCGGCAGGTGACCACCTTCCATGTGTTGAATGAGGTGGTTTAGAAGGACTCTTGTGAGGATCTTGCCGGCGATGGTGAGGAGAAAGATCCCACAGTGGTTGTCGCAAGACTGCCTGCTTCCTTTTCTTTTGTAGAGATGGATAATGGATGTGTCCTTAAGCTCCTGGGGGATAACTTCCTGCTGCCACATGGTCTGAAAGAGCTTGGTGAGTTTCTGTATTAGAACTGGTCCTCCTGCCTTGTAGATTTCAGCTGGGATGGAGTCAGAGCCTGGTGCTTTGCCATTCAAAAGGAGTTTGATCACTTTTTGGACTTCTGATTCCTTTGGAGGTTCTGCCAGAGACGTGTTCACCTCTATTTGGGGCATGCGAGTGATGGCTTCTGCATTGATGGACGAAGTCCTGTTCAGGACGCTGCTGAAATGTTCTGCCCATCTTTCCATGATTGAATTCTTGTCGGTGAGGAGAGTGGACCTGTCAGCACTGAGCAGTGGTGATATTCCAGAAAAATTAGGCCCGTAGATGGGGCGGCTGTGGCGCAGGTGTAGTGTGGCTGACTGCTGATCAGAGGGTCATGGTTCGATCCCCACTCTGTCTGCAGTCCGCATGTCAAAAAGTGTCCTTGAGCAAGACACTGAACCCCAGTTGCTCCTGGTGGCCAGATTAGCACCTGTGTGTATGGCAGCTCTGCCACCACCACTGTGTGAATGTGTGCGTGAAAGGATGGATAGCAGGATCTGTAAAGCGCTTTGGTCATCTTATGAGAAGAAAAGCGCTATATAAGTGAACGCCATTTACCATTTAAAAACCCTTTAACTGGCAGATTTCATGCGCCTTCAGTGGCACAGCACAGCAACTGCACCTTTCAGCTGAATCTAACATCCCTTTAACTCCCCGGCTGTACTGAGGATTTGTACTGATCACGCCAGTTCAGAAGGTGGCAGACACGCGTTGGAGGAATCAGGGCTGACACGGAATACACCAAAGAAGAAGAAATCCTTCTTCTTCTTCCTCCTTTTTTGAACTTATAAAGCAAATATGTCCACCATGCATCATCATGCATCATCATATAAAACGGCGTCATACATGAAAAATTGCCACAGAATACAAACAAAATTGACGTGGGATAATCATAAGAGTTTGTAGATGTGGGAGAGAGTGCAAATGACCGACAGAACGCAAAATAATGACCACGATGGACGAAAATGGACTGACCCATGCCAGCGAGTGAGTCCCCTTCCCCAGCGGTAAGTGACAAATTTCTTTGTTTCTTTACATTGTACTGATTTCCTGGTTCATATACTTTGAAGATAACAAAATGCCCCTCTATAAAAAAATGGTGTCAAAAAACAGAACCAGTCTTTATGTAAATATGTCAAAGTCCACTTTTGACTGAGTTATGTATTTTGATATAGCTGCCGTGGCATTATGCAAATTAGATGCATAAATTTATTCCAATCTGAAACTTTGGATCATATTCTACATCTTTCTAACTGACAGTAAGCCATTATCTCTTGAAACTTTCAAGTTATAGCCTTGGAAATCTGAACTATTTTCTTGACAAAAAATCTTTAACACTCTTGACCACTAGGGGTTATGGTGCCAAACGGCGCCTGGGACAGTTAAACGGTTAAGGGCATCATAGAAGTGTTTGAAGTTGTTGTTGTCAGTGTACTGCTGTATTTCATCTGCCTTTTTGCTGAGCCAGAAGTCCTGCATCTCACTGAGCTTTGCCTGCACCTTACCTTTGATGGAGTTGAAGGTTACCTTCTTAGAGGCAAATCTGCTGTCTTGCTGGTACACTCTGTGGGCTTCACACTTCTTGTCAAGACGTTTTTGGATGTCCTCATTGTTTTCATTGAACCAGTGTTGGTGTTTGTGTGTGTTCTGGCCCAGATTAGTGAGTGAGGTGTACACCATGTCTCTGAAAGCTGCCCAGTCTTCTTCTGCTCCGTACTCCCCGAGGTCGAGCTGACTATGCTTGCTGTCCAGGTCCTCACTGAGGTTCTGTCGCACAGAGTGCTGTTCCAACTTGCTGACATTGAGTCGCTTGTTTGTCTTTTTCCCCTGTGGTTTGGGCTGGATGTACATGTTGAGCTTTGAGAGAATGAGTCTGTGATCCGTCCAGCAGTCTGCGCCAGACATCACCTTAGTCATTTTAACGTCTTGCCTGTCTCTCCTTCTCACAATGATGTAATCTATCAGATGCCAATGCTTGCTGCGTGGATGCATCCAGGAGTTCTTTTTGTGATTTGGCAAGCTGCAGACAGTATTAGTGATCAGAAGGTCATGAGAGGTGCACGTCTTCAACAAGAGAAGACCATTGCTGTTGCACTTTCCAACTCCATTTTTCACAAGGACTCCCTCCCATGTCTGGTAGTCTATATCAACTCTGGCGTTAAAGTCTCCAAGAACAATGAGTTTTTCTTCCTTGGGTACGCCTTCAATGAGAGTCTCTAAGTCCTCGTAAAACTTGTTTTTGATCTCATCTGGGTTTGTCATGATGGGGGCATATGCACTGATGAATTTGGCATGGCGTTTCCGTCGGAGGGGGAACCACAGGGTAATGAGGCGGTCGTTGGTTTCTTTGGGGAGGCAGGTAAACTTGCTGATCAGATTGGATCTGATCACGAAACCCACTCTTGCTTCACGGCATTCTTTGCTGCCTCAGCTGCTCCAGAAAAAGGTGTAGCCGGCTTTGACTTCTGTCAGCTGACCTTCGTCTGCAAACATGATCTCGCTCAGAGCTGCAATGTGGATGTTGTACCTGCTGAGTTCTCTTGTGACAACTGTTGTCCGTCTCTCAGGTCTGTCCGCTTTGAAGTTGTCCATGAGCATTTGCACATTCCAAGTGCCAATGGTGAGTGATGTGACCTTAGTTGATTTCTTTTGAGAATTTCAACCGCTAGGGTGGGATCCCCGCTGGCCGTGACTTGCTGGCCAGGGTGTAGCAAAGCAGGCTGTGTTTAGGGCACCTTTTTTAGCCCCTCCCTCAGGCCATGGAGGTGAGCAGAGGGAATCCTAAAGAGGACTGCTCAGACACCCAGTGGGCTGCCGAATTCCACTGCTGCTTTGGTCCAGTCGAGAGCGACCCTATGCCCTGGGCCACTTGAGTGTGGGACTGTGGCTACAGCTTCCAGTGTATCCGCACCTGCTGCTTCGTCATTTGCCCGTCACCACGGGACTTGGAGGGAGAGTGGGAATGAGAAGGAAATGGGGGGGGGGGGTGATGTCTTCACTTGTGCATGAATTTGATTTAAGTGAGGGATAGCTGTGCAGGGTCGTCAGCCTCACTCTCTCGTCCCAGCCTATATGGATCTAGTGGCAAGACATAATCAAGTTGGCTGGAGATAGGTTAGGATGCAGTGGATAGCCAGCCATGTCCTACATGTCTCACTGTGCCCTAGTTGCGGTCTACAATGCTTTGCTGGGTGTGCTTTCTTCCCCATTGAGCCAATCTGGTGGTTTCCTCCGCACAGTCCTCCGGGTCCAGTTTACGCATGCATAGGTAGACAAGCCCTACCTCACCAAGGGTTTCAAAACCATCGGCTACCCTCACGTGGTTTTGCCCGCCAGTCAAAGCGGTTCATCAGGGTGTGGCTGGTTTTGCATGCAAACAGCTACTTGGAGCTACAGGTGAGAGTTGAGTGCCAAGTGGGAACCAAAGCAGCCCGACCACCAAGAGTACTATCCCTCCCTGACACTCCATACACTCCAAAAACGACACCCCTGTGACAACATGGTTAAAGAATCATCCAACCTTGGCAATGGGAAGGTATCTTTTCGAGTCATTGCATTTAGCTTTAAATAATCAACACAAAATCTCAAGGTCCCGTGTTTCTTTCTCACCAACACAGTGGGTGATGTCCAAGGGCTGTTACTCTGACAAATAATCATGTCTTCCAACATATCTTGAAGCAGAGGGTGACTATGTGAGTCAACAAAAGCATTCCTATTTGGTTTGCTAAGTGAGTCAACCCTCTTGACCACGAAGGTAGAATGCCGGACACCGGAGGTTGTGAGTTCAAACCCCTGTCTGGATAGCACCAATTGGGCTTCACTGCCTGTCCCCTTGGTCACACAGCCACTGTTCACTGCAACAGTTTCCACTTTATATACTGATGGTGTGTGCTATTTTACTAAACCCTTGTCATAAATGGTGTGTGTGACTTGTTGCAAACAGATGAATCAAGTGCAGAACCCAGCTAAGCAACTCCACGCTGGAGTGGTGCTGGTGTCTCCTATGCAGCCCTCTGGCCTCACAAGGAGTGGATTGTTCCCTCCCTCTGACTGACTGACATTTGCAGAAAGGTGAGACGGTAAGTGTAAATTTGCCAAATTTTTTTATTACAATGGACACAGTCAGTTCAAGGAGCTTTAAAATATAACCTCCCTAGTCAGTCAAATTCACTCGCCAGTGGAAAGTGTCAGAGCTCGTCGTGGGGAAAAGCAGGAACCACAGCATGCCCAGCTTGTGTTTTTTATTTATTGGATAATTTAGGGCAGGGGTGTCAAACTCATTCCATGGAGGGCCAAGACCCTGCAGGTTTTACTTCCACCCAGTCTCTTCAGCAGGTGTTTTCACTGATCAGCAATCAGTAGGAAGAAATTCAGAGAAATCACCTGTTGAAGACACTGGGTGGAGGTAAAACCTGCAGGGTCTTGGCCCTCCATGGAATGAGTTTGACACCTGTGATTTAGGGAGACTGTCCGCAAGTTCACACACCAGAGAGTGCACTCCCTTTAGTGGAAGAGGAGTAATAAAATAAATACAGAAATAAAAAGAGAGGAAATTGTGAAATATTTTGATTTCAATATGCTTTTATTACGTTGCAGTTGCATGCAGTAGATATAAGTCTACACACCCTTGTTCAAATGCCAGGTTTTTGTGATGTAAAAAAATGAGCCCAAAATAAATCATTTCAAAACTTTTTCCACAATTAATGTGACCTATAACCTGTGCAACACAATTGAAAAACAAACTGAAATCTTTGAAGGGGAAAAATAAAAAACTTACAGTAACCTGGTTGCATAAATATGCACACCCTTAAACTAATACTTTGTTGCAGCACCTTTGGCTTTTATTACAGCACTCAGACTTTTTGGGTAGGTGTCTATCAGCGTGGCACATCTTGATGTGGCAATATTTGTCCACTCTTCTTTGTAAAAATGCTCCATATCTGTCAGATTGCAAGGACATCTCCTGTGCACAGCCCTATTCAGATCACCCCACAGATGTTTGATTGGATTCAGGTCTGGACTCTGGCTGGGCCATTCCAAAACCTTAATCTTCTTCTGGTGAAGCCATTCTTTTGTTGATGTGGATGTGTGCTTTGGGTCGTTGTCATGCAGAAAGATGAAGTTCTTCTTTATCTTCAACTTTCTAGCAGAAGCCTGAAGGTTTTGTGCCAACACTAACTGGTATTTGGAACTGTTCATAATTCCCTCAACTTTGACTAAGGCCCCAGTTCCAGCTGAAGAAAAACAGCCCCAAAGCATGATGCTGCCACCACCACACTTCACTGTAGGTATGGTGTTCTTTTAGTGATGAGAAGTGCTGTGTTTGCAACAAATATCCCTTTTGGAATTATGGCCAAAAAATTCAACCTTTGTTTAATTGGACCATAACACATTTTCCCACATGCATTTGGGAGATTTCAAATGCATTTTTGCAAAATGTACATAGCTGGGCTAGGATGTTTTTATTTGTATGATAAGGCTTCCATCTTTCCACCCTACCCCATACCCAAACATATAAAGCAGACGGGAGATTGTTGTCACATGTACTAAACAGCCAGTACTTGGCACAGATTGCTGCAGTTCCTTCAATGTTGCTGTTGGCCATTTGGCAGCCTCCCTGACTGGTTTTCTTCTCATCTTTTCATCAATTTTGGAGGGACGTTCAGTTCTTGGTAATGTCACTGTTGTGCCATATTTTCTCCACATGATGATGACTGTCTTCACTGTGCTCCATGGTATATTTAATGCCCTTGAACAGGGATGTGTAGACTTTTTATATCCACTGTAATTACAATAGCTATAACAACAACAGTAATAATAATAATAATAATAATAATAATAATAATAATAATAATAATAATAATAACTAGAAAAGCACTCGGAGAGCGCAGACCTCCACCAAGCGCCACAGTTTCCCCCCATACAGTGTTTGTGTGTAGGTTTTCAGATTCCTTGACCATGAAAACATATGACTAGCAATTTGATTCACAATGATTATTTGTTTCTTTGACAGGGACGGTGTAATAAACATAGACAATTAATCAATGACAATCAATCTGATAGTGATAGGATTAGTGGTTCAGTAGTAAAAGCATTACCACCTTGGCGGAGGTAATAAACTGAAGTGTTGCTGTTGTGTCCATCAACTCCACTGAAAGCAGCACTCAGGGCTTCACTGATGGATGCAAATTGGGTAGACAGGTTGCCGTGGGTTTTATATTATTGGGGTTGCGCTCTGCGGCAAAAGAGGATTTAGAATCTTCCCCGGCAGAGAGCTCGTTTTTGCGCAGCGCCTATGGCTGCCCGGGGAATTTCTGCCAAATAATCCGGCGGCGGACAGCTGCCCGTCTCAGCTTTTGCAGCGTCGCGCAAACACAGGCACGCTGGCGGGCCCTGCCCACCAGTGTTTTCCGCGTGCTTTTGTGCCTAAAACGTTGAAGAATGCGGAGTTTGTGTTGGTCAGACACGACGACCAGCGCCCTCCATTGCGCCTGCGCACATGTTGAAAATGGCCGTATGTCACAGTGTTAAAGAATGCTTTAAAAAATTCCTGTATCCAGGCGGTGACGCGGATCATCCCCAAAATTTAATCAGTTCTTCCTTGTACCATTTCCAACAACGCCTGAAAGTTTCATCGAAATCCGTCCAAAACTTTTTGAGTTATCTTGCTAACCAACAGACAGACAAACAAACAGACAGACAAACGCTGGCAAAAACATAACCTCCTCCTGGTCTTCGGCCTGGCGGAGGTAATAATAATAATAATAATAAATTTATTTATAACACACTTTCCAATAAAGTGCTGTACAGGCCAAAGAAGATGAAAAAATAAGACACAATAAATAAAAACAAGACAGTAAATATAAAATAAAACGCAATAGGTATAAAACAGTCACAACAGACAATAATAACAGACTAATAAAAAAACATAATGACCACAGTTAACATAACAACACATCTTAAGATTCATATCTAGGAGTGAAGAAGTGGGTGGCTTTCTTTAAAGTGTCTCGCAAAAATCAAGTTTTTTCTGTTGTTAACATGTCTGCAACATGTTTCTTATGACTTACAAGACATATCAAGAGCAACAGTCACCACAGTTGCAAGTTTGTATTTTTTTTTGTTGTGAATTTCCAGTTTGGTAAGCCCCCCCGAAACGGGTGAGTTTGGACAGAGCATTAGTAGCTATGTAGGCATAGCCTGATTGGTTATAACATAAATCAATCAGACGGCTGCTCTTGCCTACCTCAGGGGAAGAGGGAGGAGCTGAGGAGCAGCAGGACTGAGACAGAACAGGCTGTGGTATCGACAGAGAGAAAGAGCGAAGAGAGGCAGAGAGGTGGGGAGGTCCCCTATCCCCCCCCCCCCCCCCCCCGGTGGATAGGGGACTGGTTGTTAGTAAAAAATTACCACATATTTGGCAACTACAGATTTATCTCTCGTCTCGACTGTTTAAAGAAAAATGTTTTTCTTCTTACTTTTGAAGATATTGGCAAAACTTTAATGTCCAGAAGTGTCTTTAACAGACTAGCAGCCCACCTACCAGGATTTATGGTAACCAATCACGTGCAAGCCCTGCAGGTTGGAGAGTGTGGCGACCAGTCACATGCAAGTCCTGCAGGCTGCTAATTAGAATATTCATAGATCCGCACATACTTAAGTAAGTGAAAGAGCTATATCACAGTTTATTTAGGGTACACAGGGGTGGTGGACAAGTTCAGTTTTGTTGGGTTCCTGCACATGAAGGGTTGAAAGGGAATGACTGTGCAGACAAATTAGCAAAACGTGCTCTTGGAAAAGAGATAACTATACCATTGTCTCTTGGAAAAGGTGAAGGGAAAGCAGTAATCAAGAAAAAAGGAACTGAGCTATGGCAAAAAAGATGGGATGAAGATCATAAAGGTAGATCGTATTACAAAATACAAAAATCTATTGCAATAAAGAATTTCATAACAACCAAAAGGAGTGTAGCAATATTTGATTTATAATTATGATCAGGTGTAAAGATTATTTAATTTGTATTAATGTATCGGGACCTGAGATTTACTCCGGGTCCACACACACACAGAAAAGGTTGATAGTAAACACCCGTAGGGGCACCAGCTCACCTCTTACTTGGTGAACAATTCATTCATTAATTTCACTTTATACCTGTTTAATCACTTAACAAATTAATTAATAATCAGTTTCAAAATATTAGTGAATTTGATACTGGGGCTTTGAAACCAGACTCAGAATGGAATAAATTCCCAACAACTTCTCTCATTTTACAATTTTTTTAAATGAACTCTGATTAAATGATCTTGCATTCAAATAACTTGTAAACAGGTGAAATGACCAACGTTAACCATCACATTAACTTTGTAACTAAGGATAAAGTAACAATGTGAGCGCATCTATAAAACCATGGACTTTAGCATGAATTTAAGAGAGTTGAAATGGAAGACTGAGAATAAAAATAGATGCAAATTTATGGAGAAAATTTACTAATTATGTGAAAAATTATGTGCTACTCTTAAGAAAGTAAAAACGGAATTTTAATAAAAAGTATATTATTTCTTTTTTAATTTTGTATCTGATCAGATCCTGAATTATTCTCAGATCTCAGACATTTTATTCAGCAGATGAACGAAGAATACAGCTCATGTGGTTCCTTGCGTGGTGGTCCAGTTGTTGAGGCTCCTTCTGAAGTTTTGTTTGAACATGGCACCAAAACCAAAATATCTTGCCAGCAGATATTCGGACAAGGTAGACTGTAGACCAGCTTCCCAGGTCTACAGTCACAAGATGAAATTTTGACTGCAATAGTAGTTGGAGCTTAGGTCAAGCGTAATGGCGATGTTGGTTTCTTCAGTGGCGCGTAATGGCGAGCTGCGTCGAGACTTTCATGGGTCAGCGGCTTCTCCCAAGGGAATTCAAGAATAATTACAAAATGTGATCCCCAATAGCAAAATTAAAAGGTAATTTTCTTACTTTGTGGAGTTGAAAATAGCTTCCAGTATGGAGACGGTCAGTCCTTGAAAAACACACGGTGGATTTAAAGAAAGTTTAACAATATAAAAAGTTAGAAAAAACAGAAACTCCTGTGAAGCATGGAGTTTCACTCCATATCAAGATTTGAGCTCAGGGAAGAAAGAATTAATTCAAAGACGTTTAAAGAAAAACATTGAAATCCACAGAAGTTTACACAAACACAATATTCCATGTTCTCTGCTCTAAAGTGCTCAGGTCTGCAGTTTGTAGTGTTCTCTGAAGACCCTGAAACTTTTTTTGCAGAAGGGTGTCTCCCTCTTTATAACTGCAGACGAGTTTCCCACTGTTAGGGTGATTGACATAAGCCCAAGCCAATAGTCTTCCTTCGTGGGTGGGTTTTATGAAATTTAGTCCAATGAACAAACAGTCTTTTGTCTGTAACAACCGATAATAGTGAATAAACATTCACTTAATTAAGTGCTGTAAAACACCTAACTTAATCTGCAAATACACAAGGTTCAGAGCTTAATCATCTACATAAGGCAAAACATTCCCTCACTATCATCAGTCATTCAGGCTGTATTAGATCTATTTCAATTTGACTAACCCTTCTTGGATCACAGTTAAACTTTTGTAACAATAGCAAATAAGGATTTGGAGTGAGATTGCAAGAGAGTGCAGAAAGGTTTCTAAATAGAAACTAGAAGCTACTCAGAGAGTACATACCTCTGCCAAGGTGCCACCTGTCTATCCCGCTGTCTGTCCATTCCTCTGTCCATCTCTTCCTGGGTCCACCTTGGCAGGTGTATGCACTCTCCATTTACCTCCATGGTTTCATTCATAGCCCAAAGGCCACTTTTGGAGAAAATGTTATCAAAATTCATCCACTAGCTTTTGTATAATCCTACTAAAAAAAACAAAAAACAAAGAAAGAAAAAACACACCACCCTGATCACATTACCTCCTTGTCACAGGTAAAAACTGATGAAGACATGCTCAAGGGAAATGGTAATATACGGGGTGCTGAAGTTCAGGGGTCAACCAGAGGTGTCTTAGTGGATGGTAGGAAAAGGAGCTGCCAGCACATACACACCAATGTTTGTGTACTGTACACTGTTACGTCACTTAAAATACATTTTCAAACAACTCCCTAACACACACACACACACACACACACACACACACACACACACACACACACACACACACACACACACACACACAGACACATGATAGCATGTGCATAAAATAATTACATGTGCAGGATTACTTGTAATACCTAGAATCTCTAAAAGTACAATGGGAGGCAGAGCTTTCAGTTATCAGGCTTTGTCTGATAAGTGCTATTCAGAGCCTGTACTTTTTAATTTTTATTAGACTAAAGAAGTTGAATCAGTACTCCTGCTTTTAGTAAAGTATTTTTTTAACACAAGTACTTGTACTTCTACTTAAGTAATGAATGTGTGAACGTTTGCCATCTCTGCAGCTGAGAATGCAAAACCTGCACCTGATTGGTTGATGCAACCAGTCGTGGGCTGTCCATCAGGTTTTCAGCTCTGGGACAAGATGGCAGATAACAAGAACACTTTTGTCTGATATCTTTGAAACAAACCAAGGTAAAGTGTTTCTAACAACATTTGAGACAGGAAATAGGAGGTGCAGTTAATGAATCAGTTATTTGACATCTACAACCACTGGTTTAAACATTCACATGAGCAACCATGAGCATGGCCCACAAGCCCGAGGCACCAAGCCAGTGCTGCAGCGAGACACCAGGGCATGGCTGCACATATGTTATCAGGATCCACCCCCCCCCCCCACACACACACACCTCTTCCACAGGGGAGCTCCGCAACTTCAGGAAGAATACAGAACAACCAGAAGTGATGGAAGAAGAGACAAAAAGTGAGATTCACAAAGCACCCCCCATCACTGCCACGCTGGACAAGACAGACGCGAAGAATGCAGTGAGTACCTGAGTCCCCAGTGAGTAAGATTTCTTTTATTTTACATTTGTTTAAATGTTTTGTCATTTTATTATGTAAATACTGATGCTTCTGCTTGGGATGGTGTGTGTCGCATAGCTGTGGTGGAGGGAGGCTATAATGTAATCTAGTGCCTTGTTATGTTGCTTTTTTTGTGCAGTATTGATGGCTGTGTAACTGCGGTGTTGTGGTGATGGTATAGAGAGGTGGATTATGTCAAGTGGAAAATCACTGAAAGCCTATAGATCAAATGCACGGCACGCCACTGGTAAAAACTGAGGGACAGGTCCCCTTTAAAAGAACACCGTAGTCATAGTTAACATACAGGGTCATAGTTAACATACAGGATGCACACACTTGGCAGGACTTGAATCTGCTGCACTTTTCCATTCACATACACACTGTCATTCCTGCACTGCTGTGTGTCCCCCCTCTCATGTGACTCAAGGACAAGTGTCAGTGGGCGAAGGTTGGCTTGTTCCATGCCATTGGTCGGCATTCCACTGGTGTTGCACTCAGCCGTGTGTGCATGTTTGTGTGTTTTTGTGTGTGAGACAGAGAGTTGGGGCTGGTTGACCTCTAGGCAACATTTGCATTTTAGCACAGCAGAAGGATGGCTCTGGCTTTGAGGGCAGTTCACTTATACACACACAATCCTTAGTTACACTGGTTTAGCCTTGCCTGTATTATAATTTTCTATTGTTCCTATTAATTTTTAAAGATCTATGCATTGTGTGTGTGTGTGTGTGTGGGGGGGGGTGTTATGGTATGAATAATACGAGACAGGAGCCGTGCTGAACTGAACAGCAAACTCCCTTTATTACAGAACACCAGAACACCCCTTACAAAATGCAAAACTACACACACAATCAAGACCCTCCCCAATTTAGGACCCGAATCATGCACTAGGGAAACAGGGGAACAATTAACTGTAATAAAAATAGCAAACCACATTCACACAAACCAACTAAAATTGGACCAAGTCTCTAAAAATGCGTAAAATAATCCCATAACACACCACATACATACTCTCATGCATACCAGCTGATTATATATATACAGCTATTTACATTAATAGTGTTAGATAGATAGATAGATAGATAGATAGATAGATAGATAGATAGATAGATAGATAGATAGATAGATAGATAGATAGATAGTTTATTTCGAACACAAAAATATAACAAAAAACAAGCAAATGGCAAATGCAATAAAGTGACAGTATACACTGTTCGAAAGGGAGAAGGAAGAAGTGAACACTTATTAATTCCAACTCCTCTTTTCCATAGATACACCCATGTGAATTTTATACAAATTACCACCTTTAAGACCCCAAGTAAACAATTTACTGTATTTTTTACAAATCAACATTAACACCCATCCATTCTAACATACAATGAAGTCCATACATCCAAAAACCAGTCTCAAACAACACTGATATACACAGTTCTGTCCCACCCACCATTCCATAGTGTCCCATAATGACCCAGAGTGAACATAATGAATCGTACATATAAATTCTACCCTTCTAACATATATCCTTTCAGCAAATGATGCTTATACCTCTTTTTGAATTGATTTCTGTTTGTACATAGTTTCAGTTCCGGCTCCAGACTGTTCCACAAATCCACCCCACAGACAGATATGCACATACTTTTCTTGGTTGTACGTATCTTGGGTTTTGTAAAGTTTAAGTCTCCTCTCAAATTATGATCATTGTCTCTTTTTTTAAACATTATTTGTATATTAGTTGGGAGTTGATTGTTAATTGCCCTGTACATTACTTGTGCTGTCTTAAATTTAACTAAATCGATGAACTTCATGACATGTGACTTTAAGAACAACGAATTGGTATGGTCTCTATATCCTGCATTGTTTATTATCCTTATAGCTCTTTTTTGTAATGTGCATATTGCCTATAGGTTGGTCTTGTAGGTGTTTCCCCAGACTTCTACACAGTAGTTAAGATAAGGTAAAAACAGTGAATTGTACAATAAGACCAATGATTTATAGTCCAAGATGTGTCTTGCCTTCCCCAGTATCCCTATACATTTTGCTAATTTAGCCCGGATGTGACTGATGTGAGGTTTCCAGCAGATTTTATTGTCTAGCGTCACCCCCAGAAACTTATTTTCCTGTACTGTTTCTATTCTGGTATCATCTATCGTTACCATTATTTCATGATTTATTTTATAATTTCCAAACACCATAATCTTTGTTTTTTTTAGATTTAGAGATAATTTATTTTTGTTGAACCACTGCATTAATTTTTTCATTTCAGTTGTGACCACCTCTAAAACCTGCTGCAAATTCTCACCAGTGCAAAGGATATTTGTGTCATGTTCAAGTCACATGTCTGTCCATTGGCAGCCAGTGGGCCCAGGGGCTCAGGGCAACCCCAAATCATACACATCCCTGGCCGCTGAAGATAAGACCAGCTCAGAGGCCCCGGGCAGCCCCACCACATGTGTGCTCGTGGCCGCCGTCTGCCTCTGGGATCATAAACAATCTCTCCCACCGTAACGTCCCTCTTCACCGCCGACTGCGTCACTCCTTGAGACCTGCCTTGCTGCTGTCCGGCACACTGTCCCTCTGTGCTCGTCAGTCCGCTCCCAATTTTTTTTTTTTTTTTTTTTTTTTTTTTCGGTTCCGGTTCCGCCGGACCGGCGGCGCCACACGAGTGGGCTGCCTGTTGCAACAGCCTTTTTTTTTTTTTTATCTTCCTTCTTCTTTCTACACCTTTCACTCTGTATATATATCACGGACGCACGGATCGCCCCGGGGGTCTCCCGGGTCGGCGGACGGAGCCACGGTTTGCAGCGGGAGATGTTACAGCGGGGAGGAGCTAGTGCTAGCCGCCGCCCGGTGCCAATGGGAAACTCGACATACCGGGAGCTGTAGTGAAAACGACGCGGGTGCCGGGCTGGAGTTTAGGCGGCGTGAAAGAAATATAAGACAGAATAATAAAGAGCGATGGCAAGAACCAAGCAGACCGCCCGTAAGATCTACTGGAGGAAGAAGCGCCCCCCCCCCCCCCCAGGGCTGCTCGGAGAGGCGCTCCGGCCACCGGCAGAGTGAAGAAGCCTCGCCGTTACAGGCCCGTGGCTCTGAGAGAGATCCGTCGCTGCCAGAGATCCAAGGAGCTGCTCATCCGCAAGCTGCCCGCCCAGCGCCTGGTGAGGGAGATCGCTCAGGACTTCAAGACCGTCCTGCGTTTCCTGAGCTTCGCCGTCGTGGCTCTGCAGGAGACCAGCGAGGCCCACCTGATGGTCTCTTCTTCGCTAAGGGGGTCACTATCATGCCCAAAGACTTCCTGCTGGCCCGCTGCATCCGCGGAGAGAGAGCTTAGACTTTCTGCTGCACATTCACCAGCCATAATGCTCTGCACTGTGTGTCTATATATATACATTTATAGTAATATGGACATATGTTTACTAGATGTTGTTTTTTCTTGCCTTCTGATTGTTGCTCTGAGTGTTGCTATCCCTGTGCTGTTGCAATCCTGGAATTTCCCCATTGTGGGACTAATAAAGGCTTATCTTATCTTATCTTATCTTAACATGGCTCTAAACACTCCGGGCTCCCGTGGCCACACTCTGGGGAAAACCGAAACCTGCTCATCAACGTCATTTCCCGAAGCAGGCACCTCTCCGCTGCTCCCAGCATCCTCGCTCCAGGTGCTCCGCTGCGCTGTCACCATGCCCGGTTGTAGCTGCTCTCTCCCTGGGCTCTCAGCTTCGCTCTGGTCGGCGTCACTCTCCGACCCATGTGTCTCGTCGCTGCTCTCAGCACCCTCATTCCAGGTGCTCTGCTGCATTGTCTCTATGCCCAGCTGTCGCTGCTCTTTCCCGGGGCTCTCTGACTCCATGGTCTTGCTCTCCCGCTGCCTATCATCCAGCTGCGGGGTTGACTCCTGCTGCTCTCCCTGTCCGCTGTTGTTGCACACCGCGCCATCCAACTCATCAGTGTTACGGTCCTCCACCTTTCTGCACTTCGCAGCTGGCCAGCCATCTTCAGTTACTGGGGACTCCCCGGGTCCCACCTTGATACCCAGCTGATAGCTTCGAGCTCTCTTTTGGCGTGCAGTTAGCTTCGTGGCTAGCCCATCCATAGACACTGACTGTGCAGTTAGCTTCTCCCAACTAACTAGCTTAGCCTCATTTGGCGCCAAAACTCCCGCCACCCACAGCTTTGTGGTTCTTGTCTGTCTTTGTCTGCTGTCTCAGCCAACCGCTCAACAGCATCCTCCTAGCGCTCTGTCTCTCCCAACGTACCGAGAATTCTTCGGCCCTCCACACTGAGATGATGGACCAGGAACGCTTGTCATCTTCTCCCGTCGAGTCCATCAAGGCCCAGTGTGCCGATGTAGCCGTCAAACATGGCCCTCCACTTCGGCCACAGGATCACTGGCTCTCCCGTGTACTCCAGAAACGGCACTAGGGGTTGAGGTAGCCCATACTCTGCCATAATTATCCTCTTCACCAATATGATATATGAATAATATGAGACAGGAGCCGTGCTGAACTGAACAGCAAAGTCCCTTTATTACAGAACACAGAATTATATACACCAGTGGCCGTGCCCGCCGGACATCACCCTGTGGGCGAATACGGCATCACACACACACTACACACACGGCACCACGGGGGGTGGGTTGTAATGTGGTTTCAGCTGCATTCCTGAGGCCATTCACAAGTTCCCATTAGCTCTACTATTGATCAATGTTGGTAACACATGTGACAGTGTGTGCACACCTCTCTGTGTTAATTTCTACCTGCGACAGTGTGCTCGTGCATTTGGCCGTGTGTGTGTGTGTGTGTGTTTGCGCGCGTGCATCTATCCTCCATGTATCAAAGGTTAAGATAATAGGGCTCCATCTAATTCTGCTGGTACGAAGGCCATCTCAAGGGCACATCAGCTTCCTCCAGAGTGTTTTCTTCTGGATCGATGCTCTCACTGAGAAGGAGAAGTAAAGCAGTCACAGAGGAGAGCTCAGATTAGCTTAGCTTGGCTTAATGTCATCTAGCGGTGTTTCGCTTGCTGGACTATTTGGAAATATTTGGGGAAAACATCTCTTTGTCACGTTTTCACTCCAGTGGGGCAGACAGCTGGACCCAGACATGAAATGAACGTTTACCATGATTTTATTAACACACAAAATTAAGCAGCTTGGGAGCTGTGACCAAAACAGGCAGGCAAAACTTGTTTGTTTGACATCAAAGTCTGATAATTGCCATTGTTAAAACCACTTAGTTCAATTCAATTCAACTTTATTTATATAGCGCCATTTCACAACAATAATCATCTTATAGCACTTTCAAATACAGGGGAAACCCCCACAATTACAGGAAGACCCCAGCAATCAAGCAATCCCCTGTGAGCAAGCTCTTGGTGACGGTGGAGAGGAAAAACTCCCTTTTAACAGGAAGAAACCTCTAGCAGAACCAGTCATCTGCTACGACTGAAAAGAACAGACATGTAGAGAGCAAACATTAAAGGGGAGAAGCCCAGTACATTATTGGAGGTCCCCCGGCTGTCTAAATCTATTAGCAGCATAACTAAGGGAGGGTTTAGAGACACATGATCCCTCCTAATTGTAAGCTATATTGAAAAGGAAGGTTTATATTCTTAAAAACAGAGATCGAGTCTGACTCCCGAATCCAGATTGGTAACTGGTTTCACAGGAAAGGAGCTTGAAAACTGAAAGCTCTGCCTCCCATTGTACTTTTGGAGATTCTAGGTATTACAATTAATCCAGCATTTTGGAAGCGTAGTGCTCTATTAGGATGATAGGGTAGTATCAGATCTTTTAAATTAAAAGGGTCCTGATTGTTAATAGCTTTGTAAGTGAGAAGAAGGAAAAGAAGGATTTTAAACTTAATTCTAAACTCTATGGGAAGCCAATGAAGGGAGGCCAGAACCGGAGAGATATGATCTCTCTTTCTAGTACCTGTTAAAACTCTTGCAGCAGCATTTTGGATCAACTGAAGACTTTTTAAAGATATTTTAGGACAACCTGATAATAACGAGTTACAATAATCTAATCTAGAGCTAACAAAAGCGTGGATCAGTTTCTCAGCATCACTCTGAGACAAGATGCTCCTAATCTTGGCAATATTACGCAAATGATAGAAGGAAGCCTTAGAAACAAATTTAATATGTGAATTGAAAAACAGATCTTGAGCAAAAATAACTCCAAGGTTCCTCACAGAACTACTAAGAGAAAGAGTAATCACATCCAAACTAAGAGTTTGATTTGGAAAGGTATTTCTAAATTTTTTTTTTGGACCAACAAGAATAACTTCAGTCTTATCTGAATTTAATAGCAGGAAATTACAAGTCATCCAAGCTTTGATTTCCTTAATACAGGCTTCTAACTTGACTAACTGATTACTATCATCTGGCTTCATTGACAGGTATAACTGTGTGTCATCTGCATAGCAATGAAAATGTATACAGTGCTTTCTAATGACGTTGCCTAATGGAAGCATATATAAACTAAAAAAGTAGGGCCTAGCACAGATCCCCATGGAACTCCATGACTGAGCTTTGAGTTGGAAGAAAACGCATTATTGACATGAACAAACTGGAGCCTATCAGACAAATAAGATCTAAACCACTGCAGCAAAGTTCCATGAAGTCCAACATAGTGTTCTAATCTATCGAGTAGAATATTATGGTCGATAGTATCAAAGGTTGCACTGAGGTCTAAAAGGACAAGTACAGAAACAAGTCCATTGTCAGATGCGATAAAGAGGTCATTAGTGACCTTCACTAAGGCTGTTTCAGTACTATGATGGATTCTGAACCCAGATTGAAACTCTTCAAATAAACCATTTCCCTGCAAGGGATCAAGTAATTGTGTAGCAACAACTCTTTCTAAGATTTTTGAAATGAAAGGGAGATTAGAGGTTGGCCTATAGTTAACTAAAACTCCTGGATCCAGCATTGGCTTTTTGAGTAAGGGTTTAATTACAGCCGTTTTAAAAGTCTGTGGTACATGGCCTAATGTTAAAGAAGAATTGATTATTTGAAGAATACGGCCGCCAATAAATGGGAAGACTTTTTTTTAAATAACCTGGTAGGAATAGGGTCTAAAAGACAAGTTGAAGGCTTGGATGAGGAAATTATTTTATCTAACCCTAAAAGGTCAATTGGAGTAAACTTATCCAAACAGATATCAGTTGAAGGAGTTGTAGTAGTTACTGTATTTAAGTTAACGGTGGGAAGAATCTGACTCATTTTATCTCTAATAGTTGAAATTTTATGATTAAAAAAGTTCATAAAGTCCTGACTAGTAAGCTCTAAGGGATTGCAAGGATTGACAGAGTCTTGACTCTTTGTCATCCTGGCTACAGTGCTGAAAAGAAACCTGGGATTATTCTTGTTCTCTTCTATTAATGCAGAGTAATAACTTGTTCTAGCTTTTCTAAGAGATTTTTTATAAATTAAAAGATGACCTCTCCATGCTGAACAGTTTTCATCTAAATTAGTGGAACGCCATTTTCTTTCGAGTTGACAAGTCTTCTGTTTTAAGCTACGAGTTTCTGTGTTAAACCAAGGGGTTAGAAATCTCTGATTGGACTTTTTCTTTTTTTAAAGGGGCCACCAAGTCTAGAGTCTGATACAGAGAAGCTGTAACACTATCTACCATGCTATCAATTACAGAAGGAGCAAGCTCTCCATAGCTTATTTCCATTGTGTCGACACATGGCATAGAGGAGACAATCTGCATAAATTTGGTAACAACATCGTCTGAAAGACATCTGCTGTAATAATATTTTTCTTTCAGAATCAAATAGTCAGGGATAGTGAAATCAAAGGTTTACAGACAGTGGTCTGACAGCTAAGAATTTGGCAAATTCGGATAAAAACTCTGAGTAGGCTGAGGGAGGACGATAAACTACGGCAAAGAAAACTGGGTTTAACCTAAGATTGCTACCATGCCCAGTACTGAGGACCAGGCTCTTAAAGGAATTAAAACATGTTTTTTGCTTTACATTAACTAGTAATTTAGAATGGTAAATTGTTGCTACTCCTCCTCCACGACCAGAACTTCTGGGGTTTTGACAGTTTAAATAACCAGAGGGAGTTGATTCATTTAAACCAACATAATCCTCTTGCCATAACCAAGTCTCTGTAAGGGATATTAAATCAATCTGATTATCAATTAACAGATCATAGACTAGCAGAGACTTGGGAGTTAGAGACCTAATATTTAACAAACCACATTTAATTTTTAAATTATGAGGGGGAAGATATGTCAAATCATTAAATTTAGAGACTTGATGTTTAATTTGAGTTTTACCAACTTTTTGTTTAATTATTTTGGGATGCTTATACATTATATTTTTATTAACTTTGGAGGGAGCAGACAATGATTCTCTGATGTGGAAGACAGGGTCTATGTTGAGGGGTGGTAGATGAAGAGGAGCTGCAGAGAGGTGTGTATTTATTAAGTTATGTTTGTCTTGGGTTATAATGTTTTGGGTAACGGGAAACAGACACAATCTCTATGGAGTTACGAATTGAGGACTGATCTAAACAGTGAGAATTATTTGGATTAATAGGATTAATATGAGAAGTGGAAGCAAAAAAGGGCTGGCTGGCAGACCCAAGTACTTCGGGGTGAGTTAACATACTAGTTTTCAGTCACTGTACTAAAAAATGCTGAATGGAATTAAACAGATTGTCCCTTAGAACACGCGCACCGAGTCTATTTGGATGGATGCCATCTGGCCTCATAAATGATGGGCAGTTCCAAAACAGGTTGAAATTGTCTATAAAACCAATGTTAAAAGTAGGACATGTTGAACACAACCAGGTATTAATGCTGAGAGTTCTGCTAAAATAATTGCAATCTCTTCTAAATGGACCAAGTGGACCAGAAATAAACACACGTCTGCCACAGTTCATAAAAGTGGACAGACGGCTCCTGAGGTCACTCTTTAAGATCTCCGATGCTTCATCTGGGATGTTGTTGCATCCAACATGCACAATAACAGTTTTAGTGTGGGGGTATTCATTTAACAGGTCGGGGGTAAGAGCCTCAATGTCTGACACTTTAGCCCCAGGAAAACATTTTTGTAACACAGTACCTGCTTCTGACGTTCCTCATTATTGAATCACCAATTATCAGCGTCGTCTGGGGGGACTTTGTCGCTGGCTTGTGAAATGGTAGATAATTTTGCCATAGTTGCTGCAGTGGCGGCGGGGAGCCAATACGGGGGTGATGCGAGGGGATGTGCTCTCTTCTTTTTGGAGCTGGTGTATAGTTTGGCACATCTAAGGTAGTTTTGATCCGGGGCTTGTGGATTTGGGCTGCTGCTGAAGGAGTAGAGGCGGCCATGGGAGGATGATGGAAGTTTTGAAACCACCGCCTGGTAGCAGCTCTGCGATCCACATGATGAGGACATCGATGGCCTCACTCACACCTTCACGGACTACCTCAGCTTCTGTGTGGACGACATCGTTCCCACCAAGACCATAAAGTGTTGCTCAAACAACAAACCCTGGATCAACCCTGAGATAAAAACACTTCTGAGAGAGAAGAAGAGGATCTTCAGGTCGGGGAACAGGGAGATGCTGAAGTCCGTACAGAGGGAGCTGACGAGAAAGATCAGAGAAGGCAAGGACAGCTTCAGGAAGAAGATGGAGGACAAGCTGCAACACAGCGACATCAGCGGGGTCTGGAGAAACCTTAAAACCATCTCTGGGCTCCAGAATACCTCCCCCCAGGCCATGGGGGGCAGGGAGTGGGCGAACAATCTGAATCTGTTTTTCCAATAGGTTTGACCAACCGCCCTCCCCCCTGACTGCACAACAACCACTGCTGCCTCTAAAGACATCAAGTCCTGCTGCCCACTCCCCACTCCACCAACACCCCCCCACTCCCAACACACAGCCCCCCAACCTGACCCTGACCAAGACCCAGGTGAGGACGGAGCTGAGGAAGATCAAGGCGAGGAAGGCGTCGGGACCGGACGGCATCAGCGCAAAGCTCCTCAAGTCCAGTGCAGACCAGCTGTGTGGGATTGTGGCGTACATCTTCAACCTGAGCCTGAAGCTGGGGAGGGTACCACAGCTGTGGAAAACTTGTGTTGTACCTGTACCAAAAACTTCCCACCCCAAAGACCTGAACAGCTACAGACCGGTGGCCTTGATGTCCCACTTGATGAAGATCCTGGAGAGACTGCTCCTTGCTCACCTCCGCCCCCTGGTGGGACCAGCGATGGATCCACTCCAGTTCGCCTACCAGCATGGCATTGGGGTGGAGGATGCGGTGATCTTCCTCCTTCACCGTTCTCTGTCCCACCTGGAGAAGCCCGGGAATGCGGTGAGGATCATGTTCTTTGACTTCTCCAATGCTTTCAACACCATCCAACCGATGATCCTGAAGGACAAGCTGCTGCGCGCAGGGGTGGACCAGCACCTGTCATCATGGATCCTGGACTACCTCACGAACCGGCCTCAGTTTGTGAGAACCCGGGACTGTGTGTCCGACACGATCATCGGTAGCACGGGGGCCCCCCAGGGAACGGTGTTGGCTCCCTTCCTGTTCACTCTTTATACTGTGGACCTCTCACACAACACAACACACTGCCATCTACAGAAGTTCTCTGATGACTCTGCGATCGTTGGCCTCATCTCCAATGGAGATGAAGCTGAGTACAGAGGGCTTATCCAGGACTTCGTGGACTGGTGCCATCGGAACTGCCTCCAGATCAACGCAAGAAAAACTAAGGAGCTGGTGGTGGACTGCCGCAGGCAAGGACAACCCCTCACAGCACCAGTAAATATACAGGGAACAGACATCGAGATGGTGACATCCTACAAGTACCTGGGTGTTCATCTGAACAATAAACTAGACTGGTCACACAATACTGACACACTCTACAAGAAGGGACAGCGCAGGCTGTTCCTACTGAGGAGACTCAGGTCTTTTGGTCTACAAGGGGCGCTGCTGAAGACATTCTATGACACGGTGGTGGCATCAGCCATCACTTTTGGCGTGGTCTGCTGGGGCAGTGGCATTACCGCAGCCGATAGGAAGAGACTGAACAAACTGATCAAGAAAGCTAGCTCTGTCCTGGGGCAGCGCCTTGACCCGGTGGAGGAGATAGGAGAGAGAAGGACGGTGGCTAAACTGTCATCTCTGCTGGAGTCCGAGTTCCACCCTATGCAGGACATACTGAATGCACTGAGGAGCTCATTTAGCAGCAGACTACATCATCCCAGGTGCACAACCGAGAGGTTTCGCAGGTCCTTCCTACCAACGGCTGTCAGACTGTACAACCTAAGCAGGGCTGCTCGCAGAGATAGCAAAAAGACGTAACAACCTAATAGTTTTGAATGCAAAAGATGCAATAGACTTACACAATGGTCCCCTCCGGCATACAACTAGGAAAATACCGGTCGCTATGGAGGGTGAGAATATGTATGGGCACATAATCATACCATGTAGGATAACTAAGTAGATGGTTGTGCTGTTTCATCCCATCTAGCAACAATGCTCTGCACTGTGTGTGTTTATATATTTACATATTTATTCCATCTAGCTACCATGCTCCGCACTGTGTGTTTATATATCTACATATTATTCCATCTAGCTACAATGCTCCACACTGTGTGTGTTTATATATTTACATATTTATTCCACCTAGCTGCAATGCTCCGTACTGTGGGTGTTTATATATCTACATATTTATTCCATCTAGCTACAATGCTCCGCACTGTGTGTTTATATACTCATATATTTATTCCATCCAGCTACAATGCTCTGCACTGTGTGTCTGTGTATATATATATATATATTTATAGTAATATGTACATATGTATATTAGCTGCTCTTGCTTTTTTTTTGTTTTTTGTTTTTTTCTTGTCTTCTGATTGTTGCTCTGAGTGTTGCTATCCCTGTGCTGTTGCAATCCTGGAATTTCCCCATTGTGGGACTAATAAAGGCTTATCTTATCTTATCTTATCTTATCTTATGATTGACGTCGAGGTGGGGGATATCTTCCAGGGAAAAGATGTCAAATCTGTTTTCCAGCAAAAGGGGAAGGGAGGAGGCACGGCCATGTCTGGTCAATCCCCAACATTTGCTATTTAGCCCAACCATGGTCCAGGGCACGTATTGAGGCTGTGACGAACCACCCGGGGCTTTGGGTTTAGCTCTGAGCTGAAGCCAGTGTTTGATGCTGGAGTCCTGGACAGCTGAGGTGACCGGAACAAGGGTGGAAGTGGATGGCGATGTGCTCATTTCACCCAGGTAAGTAGCCGTCTCTGCTAGCTGCAAGTCCATCGCTGGGGCCAATGTCCGTCCAAAAATAATAGTGTCCAGGTGGTTTTCATCCTCCCGAATCTTATAAAGGTTAGAGAGTCTCAATTCCAACTCAGAAACCTTCTTAGAGAGGGAAACACAGCTGACACAAGTTGGGGATGGAGCCATGGCTTTCTAGGCCAGAAGTGTAAGTAAGTAAAAATGTAAGTAAAATTTACTTATAGTATAGCACTTTTCACAGAAAGGATCACAAAGTTCTGCACAATAAAATAAAACACAACATCACAAATACAATAACAAAGGTGTAAAAACATTAAAAAAACAAAACCAAATCAAACTAAAAAGCCTGTTTAAACAGCAGTGTCTTCAGCTTTTTTATTTATTTTTATTTTTTTTTTTTTCCCTTGGCCTGTCAGGCAGCTAGGCAAACAGAACAGGGATCTGTCACCCTTACTGTGCCAAAACAGATTTACTTTGCCAAGAGGAGCTTATACAGTACCTAACTGTGTATTGTATATTGTTGTAAACCCCTCCTGTAATAACTTTTAATACTTTATTTTAATTATTTTACCCATGGAAGACCCAACAGGATGGGGAAGAGGAAAAGGAAGAGTGTGGAGGGGGAAAGAAAAGGGAGTGGAACAGACAAAAAACAAACAAACCAACAGCTAAAATAAACAAAAGACAAACTGCTTCTTCCACCGAAGATGTCTCAACACGAGTCTGGTTTCCGTACCTGTGAAAGGAGAGACACTTGTGCGTGTACGTCTGCGTGCATATATATGAGATCGTGCGCAAAATAAGTGTGTGCATGTGAGTGGTTTGTCAGGAAACATACGAAGCAGGGAGCCAGTCCAGCAGCTCTCCCTCCGGGAACCCCAAGCAGGCAAGGCAGCGCCACCAACCCCCACAGGGCACAAACGTCCAAGGTCAGCAAGCCCCAGGAAAGTCAGGCATCCGCCCCCGGAGGGATGATCAAGGGAGGCTAGGCTGCTCGGTGGTCGGCGTGGCGAGCCCACATCCTCGGACCCGCCCAACCCCCACCCCCCCCAGCGGGGCCAACGCCCGCCTTTGGGCCCCAGGCACCAGGAGGCCAGCGACCCCACCCCCCGGAGCGGAGATGGGCCCACACCCCCTGGCGCAAGCCCCCCCAGGCACCCCCACAGCGGGCCCGCACCAGCGTCTCTGTTGCACACCCCGGGCACCCCCATGCCCAAAGAAGTCCCCCCGCCCACGGGAGCCCACGTTGCCAAGAGACACTACCCCCCTTAACCCAGCACCACCCGACTCACAGACACACACCTTCCCACACCTTCACACCCACTTGCTCCCATGCGCACCCATATGCACTAACTCCCTCTCACTCACCCAGACCGACCTATTCTCTCTCACTCCTGTACCCATTCAAACTCACCCGTTGTTCACGCTTGTTTCATAAGGTGGCTGCGAAGCAGATGCAGCGAGCCTGAACATGCACCAGTGACCAGTGACCAGGGAGACCACCGGCGCAGGCCACAGAAGCAGACCTCCTGGCGTCCACCTGAGCGACCAATCAGCAGACCACCGCAGACACCCCAAGATGCCACCCGACATGCAAAGCGCCGCACAAAACCGACCCACCATCACCACCTCCATTCATCACCCCCTCACTCTCACTTATGCTCATATTCAGCTCCCCTCTCACTCCCTTGGTTGTATCTATACATTCAGTAGCACCCAGGGATTTTGACAACATGATAGGTCCCAGGCTCCCCACCAGGCCCCCACGCCCCCAGCAGGAGCAGGGCAACAGGGGTGGGGGAAGACCCCACCCCCCTCCCCCCGCACAAAACATGGTGGGTGTGTGTCGGTTTCTATGATGTAATTGTGTGTAAATGTGTGGACTACCAAAGTGCAATTAAAATTAGGGGGATAGTGATTGGAGCACCACTAGCCACTGCGATGTGCAGCCCCACCGCGCAGCAAAGGTATCCCCTTCGCTGACATAGTGCGGCACACCCCCACCTCAAAGCCCTAAATGTAACAAAGAAGATGTATATTCCACCCAGAGTCAGGGGGATGGGGAGGGCGGGAAATAAGACTCGGAGGTAGGCGGTCTAAAAGCGAGGCCGTCCCCCTCCAGAAGCCAGCTTACAAACTGGTTAATGAGGCCACCCACTGCACCCAAATCCCAACCCAGGGTGAGGGCCGCCAGCGGAAGAAGCCCAGGGTCCACCAGCATCACACCCTGGTGCTCCCAGCACCACTAACATGACGGGGCAGCCATATCAATTTCCACTCATCTTACACACACAAACATGGACAACAATAGTCACAATAGTGAACAGTGGACCAGACCCACACGGCACCCAAGATGCCAAGCGACACCCCCGAGCGCCCACACAGGCCCACGACCACCCACCCCAGACGCACACTGACAGCTGCAGGCCGCCCTGCAACCACAGCCACCCCGGAGCAACCCGACGGAAATACGGCCATCAACCCGTGCCAGTGGCCCCCCAACCACCCCCAAGCACCAATACACACCCGCCGTCAATGACACCAGGGGCGATGTGACAAAGCGCCTCACCCCGCAACACAACAGCAGGGCGGCTGGGACAAACAGGCCCCGAAACGCCAACAACCATGTCACTAGATGGACTGCCCGACCCCTGCCACCCAACAAAGTTCCCCTACCCATACACACATCCTCCACCCCCCAGACATCCACCCACAGGTAACCACACCCATACACACACGTACCCCCACCCACCATCACACATGCCCACCTACACCCCCACACAGCCCCACCTGCCCACTCAACACACACACCTACTTCCACATCCGCTCATACACAAGCCCCCACTCACGCCCACTCTCACACTCATACACAAACACACACCCACACCTGCAGACCCCAGTGGATGGGGAGGGCGACCCAGGATGCAGGCATCTACCCCAGGGTGCTGCCAGGGCCCCAGGGAAACACGACCCCGCTGCGCAAGGATGCACCAGGGCCAACCCACGCCACCAGCGCGCACCCAACCCCGGCCCAGGGAGGAAGCCCCACCCAGCACCAGGGGCCCAGGGCCAGACCCAGACCCCTCCACGAGAGGCAAGGCCAGCCAGCTGGGGGCCACAGCCCAACCCCCCCACCCCGGCCCACCCCGCAGCCCCCCCAACCAACTCCCCCCCCCCCCCCCCCCCAGGGTCAGACGAACAGGCCCCCCGGACACCTGTGGTTGGGGCGCAGCCAGCTGCCAGAGGTGCCAAGGAGAGTGAGCCACCACCCGCCACCCCTCAGATTATAGAATTAATAAGCAGGGACCAGAGAGAATTGAATTCCGCCAATTGATTATTTGAGGAGGCTGACAATCTCTCCAGGCTAATATAATCCAATAGTAAGTTATTATAATAAGTCATGCATAAGTTATTTCTTGATTTCCAATTCATGAGGATAGTGTCACGCCGCGCCATTCATCAGCGGCGCCACCTGCTCACGCACCTGCTACTCATCAGCGGCGAGGGATAAAAGCCGCCTCGCCCTGAGCTTCGGCCTGAAGCCGTAGACTTCATTCCCCTTCCATGGGCTTCTACCACATTCTCTTCAGCATCCTCGTCACCGGTAAGAAAATCGCTTACCTCATCTCTCCAGTCTGCTCCCCTGTGCACAGGTGGATTCCTCGGCGGCGGACAATCCCGTCCCTCGTCTCTCCTCGCTGCTGCACCGAGCCCTGCAGGTGGCTGTCTCCCGGGCTTCCATCCTTGAAGCGCCAGTCATCTGTCCCAACAAGTAAGCTTCTCTCCCTCGCCTATTCTCCTCCTGTGTTGGTGTGTGCTCATCACCCTGTGTCTGATTTCTCCCATAGGGTTGCCGGCTGAACGGTCTCCTGCCTCTGGGTCCGAAGCAGACGCCACCACCAACACATTAACATTCCGCAGACACGCACCCAAACATCCCTGTTGTTAATAAACAGTTTGAACTACTCTGAGCCTGTGTGTGTGCGTCTCCTGAGCCGAACGTTATGTCAGATAGTTTTCTTTGCGATGCATAAGGCAGTGAGAACCATGTGTGACATCCTTGCATCTATATTTATTTCACTTAAATCACCTAATATGCAACGTGTGGGTGAGGGTGGGAAACTATACCCAAGCCATGCCGACAAGTCCTCACATGTCTTCTGCCAGAACTTTTGAACCGGTGCACAGGGCCACATAGCATGCATGTAACTATCCAGGACATTGCTGGTGCAGTGAGAGCAGATATTTGTGTGACTTAGGCCCATTTTGAACATCCTTTGTCCTGTGTAATAAATTCTATGTAGAACTTTATACTGTATACGTTGTAAGTTAGAGTTTTTAGTCATCTTAAAAGTGTTTAAACATATTTGTGTCTAGAAACTTTCCTCCTTATTAATCGATAAGTCTGTCTCCCATTTTGATATCGGAAGAGATACGAACTCATCCAGCTTTGATAATAGTCCGTGTATTTTCAATATCAATTTAGGGGAACAAAGATTTAGAAACTCTGCCACCTTAACTGGTACCTCTACATCTGTCTGATTAAGATTAAATCTTGCTTCTATTATAGATTTAAGCTGTTGATATTCAAAATACTTTTTATCACTGATGTCATACTGTGACACTAGCTCCTGAAATTGGATAAAGTTTTCACCTTGAATAAGATGTCCTAAGTTATTTATTCCCTTCTCTTGCCATAGTGGAAATTTTAATGTCCTCTTTTGTTGCAAAATATCAGGATTAAATGGGTGTGAGTTTAAAGGGGACAAGTGAAGACCCTGTTATTTTTAAAAATTTCCACCAAGCCATCAGAGAGGAGCTGATATTAATGCTTTTAAAACAGTCATGGCGTTTAATACAGGGACTTATAAAAGGTAAGTCAGAGATATTTAGCAACCCACAGAGTGTCTGTTCAGCATCTAACCATGGGTTTCCTAGTGGGGTTGATTTTGTCCATTTTGAAACAAACTGCAGTCTATTGGCTAAAAACTAATTAAAAAAATTTGGTAGATCTAAGCCTTCGCACTCTTTCACTTTTTGGAGGGTTTTTAACCTCTTGCACTACGGGATACCGCGGGCGGTCACGTCTCTGCGTCCTAGGGCACACTGAAAAAAAAAAGCTGCAGACACAGCCGCGAAGAGAAAGCCAAAGGAGTGCTTTGATTGGTTTAGATTTGATTGACCTCTCATTCGACTAATAAGAGCCTTGAATTGGGTTTCTGAAACCTTGAAGAACCAATGACTGAAAACCTAGCAAGAAGGACCTGCCTACCAACGGCTGCGAATGCAGCGAGCCAATTGAAGCAGAGAACTTCGACGATTGAAAGCGTATGTCCCGTGCTTAAAGTCTGTTTTGTGTAAGCCGCTGGGTGACACACACTCGTTCGCCAGTCTTTTTTACTTACTACTGTTCTTATTTGTTTTGAAAAATCGTTCGCCAAAACCGCAATCATGGAAGCGCAAAACCGCAATGATGAAATTATGGTTTGACCGGATCGCGTGACCAGAACCACGAGTCCGTAACAAGCGGACCAGAGTCATGTTCGTCTGACAATGAGGAAGAGAAGTTCGCCAGCGACACTGCTTTTGTGGACAGGTAAGTGTTATAAGCTAAATGATTCTTTATCCCTGAAAATTGTAATCAAAATGACTTTTGACTGATCGGTAAATTACAACTGTGCGTCATCGCAACATGACGGACCATCATGGCGACGGAGCGTCACGGCGTCCGTGCGCTGCGTCCGGACTGTAACCCCCCCCCCCCCGCTACTCTTCTGTAGCGGATTGCAGATATTAGTGCAGATATTTTAGTACAACTGTGCGTAGCAGACCGCGGCGCACCGTCCCCGCGATCCGTCATGTAGCGATGGACGATGTCCATCCTCTGTAGCGGGGGTGGGGGGGAGTTGTTATCTTCTACATTATAGATATTTCAGTATAATTTTTAGTGCACTGTAGGTTATTTTTTCTTGTAAAAAAAAAAAAGCCACACATTTTTTACGTGGCATGCTTCTTTGTGTGTGGGGGCTTGTTTGTTCATTCATTCATTCAGGAATGAATAAACACCCCCCACACACATACACACACACAGCCCTTCACCTTTCATTAGAGCCCAAGATCAAGCTTCTATATTGAATCATTCAAAAGTTGCAGAAGTTTTTCCAAACTGTGCCATTTGGCACAATTTGGCACAGTTCAAAAACGCCTGGGAACAACCTGAGTATAAAGCTGTGTAATATATTCATTGTTTGTGGTATTGTTACAAAATTTTGACCTCAGCTGGATAACACTTAGTTCTACATTTCTGTTGCGTTTTCCAGCCCGGATCTGACAGCTGTGTGTTATTTGCAAGCATTTGTATCCAAAAAAACACCCAGGCGAAATTTATTTTCTTCAAGTTCAGTATGTTTAGATGACTGTTACTCAGTGGCAGGAGCACTTAGAGAGATTATGACTATTTTGCCAAAAAATTCACAGTGTTTTCTTTTAAATGAGACCAACCCCATGAAGATGCTGCAAAGGGTTGAAGAACAGCTTTTGGTTTACTTTGGGTACATTATTTTTAGGCGTTTTTAGGGAAATTGACCAGAGTGCAAGGGGTTAAACTAATCCGTGATGGTTTATCCTTCCATAAAAAATTACTTATATTTGAGTCTAGAGCCTTAAACCAGGCCATTGATGGTTGGGTAGGGATCATTGAGAACAAATAGTTGATTTTAGGAAGGACTATCATTTTAAAGGTTGCGTCTCATCCCATTAGTGATAAAGGTAGTGTCCTCTAGTGCATGAGGTCATCTTGTATTGCTTTTAAAAGGGGAATGTGATTTAGTTGCTATAACTCTGAGAGCCTGGGGGAAATATCTATTCCTAAATATTTAATATTACCTGATTGTATTGGGATAGTAGATGTATTTGAGAAATTGCAATTTATAGGTAGAACTATTGATTTTACCCAGTTAATAGAGTAGTCTGATAATGATGAAAATTCATCAATGAGCACCACTGTCTGAAGAAGAGATCTTTGCGAGTTTTCAAGGAAAATCAATGCATCATCAGCATAAAGAGTTATGTTCTTCAGCTGCTTTTTAAAAGCCTCGACAGAGACTTTTGAGCGCAAAGACAATGGTAGAGCATTCCACAATTTTGGTGTCACTGCCTGAAAGGGTATATCACTTCTAGCTTTAAAATGGGTTCGAGGTACAGCCAATAAAAGTTGATCTGAGGACCTCAAAGACCACGAAGGGTTATACACATTAAGCAGCTCAGTGATGTATTTAGGGGCCTGATCATGAATAGCTCTAAAAACAAGAACTAAAATTTTAAACTGAACCGTAAAACCAACTGGGAGCCAGTGAAGTGCTGCCAAAACCGGTGTAATGTGAGCCCTTTTCTTAGTGTGAGTTAAAAGTCTGGCAGCCGAATTTTGAACAACCTGGAGGCGTTGAAGGTGCTTTTGGCTCAGACAAGTAAAAAGACTATTATAATAGTCTAAGTGAGAAGAAATAAAAGCATGAATAATCATCTCAAGTTCCACCTTTGACACCAGGGTTCTCAACTTAGAAATATTCTTCAGATGTAAGAAACAATTTCTAATTAATTGATTAATGTGGTGCTCAAAAGACATAGCCGAGTCAAAACTGACACCAAGATTCCGAAGACTCGCCTGGACAGAGGAACCTAGTGTACCCATGTGGTGCTTAATAAGCGGAATCTTGTTTTCAGGAGCGATAATTAATGCCTCTGTCTTGTCTGAGTTAAGCTGTAAAAAGTTTGCACTTCACCACTGTTTGATATTAGACGTTAAACAAGCAGTTAGTTAAAGATGATAGCATGTAAAACTCAGACTCTTTAAAAGAGCAATACAACTAAATATCGTCAGCATAAAGATGATAAGAAATATCACTGAACTGGCTAATTATTCATCTAAGTGGCAAAAAGTAAATTAGAAATAAAATGGGTCCTAGAACTGATCCTTGTGGTACCCCACATGAATACTGTGCTATTTCAGAAAGGATCTGATTCACAGACACATTAAAGGTTCTTCCGGAGAGGTATGATGAAAACCATTTTAAAACAGAACAGATAACCCTAGCTCTTTGAGTCTGTTTATCATTATACAGTGGTCAACAATATCAAAGGCAGAAGAAAGATCCAATAAAACCAAAACTGTGTATTTACCAGTGTCAGCTGCCATCATAATGTCACTGGAGACTCTGACTAAAGCTGTTTTGGTAGAATGATTTTTCCAAAAGCCCGACTGAAATTTATCCATGATACTGCAATTTGCCAAAAATAACATAAGCTGCTCAGCCACTACCTTTTCCAGAATTTTTGATATGAAAGGCAATTTAGAGACTGGCCTATAATCATTTGGCTGTGATGGATCCAAACTCGGCGTCTTAAGTATTGGTTCATGTTTGAAGGGGCTGGGAACCACACCAGCAGAAAGTGAAATGTTTTCAGTTCAACAACTGAAGGACCAATTGACTCAAAAACTGCTAAAAACAGCTTAGTAGGGAGAACATCAGCAGGGGAAGAGGAAGATTTAATCTTCTGCAGCAGAGCCGTCATGTCCTGAAGGGTCACAAGGTTAAAAGTGGACCAAGTACTAGGTGTGGGCATAACACTGGCACAGTCAAAAGAAGATGATGGCAAAATGTTTTCCCTGATATCTCTAAGCTTATCAACAAAGAAATTAAGAAATGTGTTACTGTCTGCTTTACAGAACACAGGAATTAGAGGGGCAGCAGGTGAGACAAGAGTGTTAATTGTGTCAGATAAGACTCTAGGATATTTCTTATTTGTGAAAATTATTTTTGAAAAATACTGATTCCTGGCATCCCTCAGCATGCCATTTAAGGAGGCTCTAAGTTCCCTTAGATGGAGTCTGTGAACCTCCAATTGGGTGGATTTCCATAAGCGTTCTACCTTACGACAATTTCTCCTAAAGGATCGAATGGAGTCATTTATCCAGGGATAAGGCTTTTTAGGAGAAGCAAAGACAGATTTCACTAGTGCCACTTTGTCTAAAATAGTCATACAATGGCTGTTAAATGTCTGAGTGAAGGCATCAGGATCTTTAATTCCCAACAGTAAGTGTGGCTCAAAAAAGCAGAGATGTAGAAGAGCTTGGAAATGAAGAGGCAATGTGATTTATAAACAAAGTTTATTAATCAGCTCTTCCAACAAGTCTCATCTGGTGCAGAGTGGCAGAAGGGAAAAGAGGCAGAATCTCTCCAGCTCACTGGCTTTATACGTGCACACAACAAAAGACATGCATAACAAAGGCTGACATCCCTCATTATCTTAATCCCCCCATTGTCTTGGTATTTCCTCTCCTCGCCTTAGGGGGTGAGGGTGGCTCCTCCGGTCTCCTCCGCCTCGTCTGGGAACGTCTTTGTTCTTCACTCGGCGGTTGAGAGCCTTTGTCCTTTCAGAGGTGTGAAGTCCTTTACATATGTAATTACTAAACATTTCCACATGCTTCAACATATGTAGGTTATGGAATATATGATTAATATAGACCACAGGCCCCCCAAACAACTAAGAAAAGACAATAGAATGGTTCACAGTCTAGGATAGTTACTATGACATACTAAATGTTACATCTCTTGCCACAGAAGAAACTTTCTAGCAGCCATGCTTCTAAGAGAGTTCAGTGGTAATCATAACAGCATAGTAAAATCATAAGTCAGTCCTAAACTGTTGCAGCACAATTAGTAAACAATTGTGGAGTGGTTGGTATCAGTCCCTGTGCTGTCTGGGTTTCAATCTTCTCCCAAAACTGCTGTAGGTTGGTTTAGGCGCCCTGCTGGGACCTTCTTGTGCGGAATCTGCAGTGTGGGAAGGAGAGAGGTTAACTGTTCCCTGCCGGGGGGTTGAGTTTTTTTTCTTGGGGGGTCTACCCCGCCGAGGTGCTCTCGCCAACTGTGCAGGCTCGTCTTTCAACAGGAAGGCAGGTTTAAGTCTGTCAATGCTGACTGTTTCTTTTCTATCCCCAAAATCAAGCACAAAGTGTTTATCACCATGTTCCAGCACTCTGAATGGCCCATCGTATGCTGGTCAGAAAGTTGGTTTTAAAGCTTCATGCTTAACGAAAACGAACTCAGCGTTCTTTAAAGCTTGAGGGACAAAAACCCGTGGGAAGGAGTGATGAGCTGGACCGGGGAGAGAGCCCGGTCCGTTGCTGCCTAAAAACCTTGGGACTGGAAGGTGCCCTGGCTCTGGGTTCTCTGGTAAAAATTCACCTGGAAGTCTGAGAGGTTGTGCAAAGACTAATTCTGTGGGGGAGGCGTCTAGGTCCTCTTTAGGTGCAGCACGCAACCCCAATAAAACCCAGGGAAGTTTATTTACCCAATTTGTGTCCTTTAGTGAGGCTCTGAGGGCAGCCTTTAAAGACCTGTGAAAACGCTTGCATAACCCATTAGCCTGAGGGTGATAAGCGGTGGTGCGATGAATTGTTGCCCCTAAGCTGTTGGACATGGCTGACCAGAGCTCTGAGACGAATTGAGGCCCCCTATCGGACGTGATGTCCGATGGGACGCCGAAACGTGCCATCCAGTTTGTCAAAAAAGCGCGAGCGACTTCCTCTGCTGTGGTTGCCGCTAGAGGGACTGCCTCTGGCCAGCGTGTGGTGCGGTCTATCATTGTTAACAGGTGTGTGAAACCTTGGGAGGAAGGTAGTGGCCCCACGAGGTCGACATGAACGTGGTTGAACCTTCTAGCAGGGATTGGAAAAGGCTGCAGAGGGGCTTTTGTGTGTCTGTGTATTTTGGCGCGTTGACAAGAAATGCAAGTTTTCGGACTAAGTCTATTTTTGAAAAAACACGCGCACCCGCTAGATGTAGTGAAAAATCTTGAATGTGAGGAATTGGGTAATGGTCATGCGCTGTAGCGTTGTTTAATCTGTGGTAATCTCCGCACGGTCTCCAAGAACCGTCGGATTTCGGAACCATGTGAAGTGGTGAGGCCCAGGGGCTCTTCGAGCGTCTAACAATGCCCAATTTTTCAAGAGTTGTAAACTCGTCCCGTGCTATGTTGAGCTTGGCCGCGTCTAAGCGGCGCGCTTTGGCAAAAACGGGAGGTCCCGTTGTGGGAATGAAATGTTCAACCCCGTGTTTAGCCACAGTGGCTGAGAATTTGGGAATTGTGAGTGCTGGAAATTGGGTGAGGAGTTGCTCAAACTTACCTCCTGCCGTGGTGACGTTGGCCTGCACAGGTGGTGGAGAAACTCGGGCTGAGCATGGAATAGAAGCAAAGGACAGTGCATTAACCAGGCGCCTATTTGCTAGATCTACTAATAACCCATGTGCACACAAAAAATCCGCGCCTAATAAGTTAAAACTCACCGCCGCTACAACAAATGTCCATCTGTAGCTGCGGCCGTGAATGAGGAGGTGCAGGCTCTTTTCGCCGAACGTGTCGATGCTAGAGCCGTTGGCTGCCACGGCTCCGTTGCCCCGGGTGCCCGTGGCTCGATCTGCGTGGGAGGGCATAACGAAACTCAGCTGGGCTCCTGTGTCGATGAGGAACTGCTTGCCTGTGTGTCCGTCCGTCACGTACAACAGCTTATTCTTCTCGCCGAGAACCGCTGCCGTTAACGGCTCTCGGCTTTGGCGTTTTCCCGAAATCGCAAATTTGCAGGGGGGAACGCATTTGTGGGCCTTCACTTCCGCTCTTCAAGTAGAGTAGACACTTCTCTCTTTTCTCTCTGCTCTAGCTCCCCACTTCCCTATTAACTGGATCCCAGCTTGCTGTTGTCTGTCTGCGTCTACTGCTGATTATCGAAAGAAATTATGGAATTGATAAGCTGGGCTTTGAACGCAATTGACACTATTTTTTCAACAAGGAATAATGCTCCAGGGGAAGCTGTTTGCCCCGCAGGGACGGCTCCAGCGGGCTATTTACGGCTGACAAGTGTTTGGAGGATCTTGTGCCTGAGTAATCTCTCTATTGAAGATATTGAAGATTTGTATATCTTCGTAATAATGGTGACTGGGATCGTTCTGATTGGAACTGGGATTGTCCTGGTGTACCGCAAATTGCTGAAGATGGATACAACCTATCAAAATGCTGGCCATGCGAGGTGCATCCATCAAATTGGAAATATGGAGGAGACTTTGATAGCGACAAATGGAGAACTGTCTCGGAAGGTGGATTACATCATAGTTACGCTTAAGTCTGTCCACGACGGACTCAAGCCCCGCAATGAAGGATTAAGCACTGAATCTGCAGAAGAAAATAAAGTTCTTTCTCTGTGATCAGTCTATTTGGCTCAATTTCCCTTATAAAAATCCTCCTGATAATCCCCAGTCTTTGTTTTTCAAAACACTGAGCACACGGCCTCTGGACAGTAGCTGCTTGGGACAATTGCCAAGGACAATTGCTGCAGCCAGACAAAACATCTTCTGCCAAAGTGTCCTTGTGCTCATATTGATACAACATTGCTTCAACACTACATCCACACTGACCCAGAAACTGACAACAAGATAACATTCACTGCTCTCCTTGTGTCCTGTGAACTCTGGTCTTGAATGTGCATCGTGGGCTTTTTTTGTCTTTGTAATCATAATATTGATTACTTATGGTCAATATTCTGAATTCAATGATTTTTTTGCTCCTTCCTATTGTATGATTTCTTATCTGTACCATCCTGTTGGCAGGCGCGTTCCCGATGCAGCCGTGTCACTGGAAATGCAGGTTCATTTTCTGTGTCAAGTCAAATTCTCTCGTATGTTATCAGTGATCTGTTAATGTACTTGGCAATAAATCTTTTTCTGATTCTGATTCTGATTCTGATTCTTCTCGGCGAAACGGTGGTGATAATAACAGGCGTCGCTCTGTCTGCTAAGTTTTGGCCGTGTCGCTGTCACCGTGGGCTGGGTCTGCTCAGTGGGTTGTGGCTCCTTGTGGCTCGGGGCGTCAGCTTTGAGGTCTGCGGATGCTGCTGTGGGTGTCAGCTCCTTGCAGGCGTTGACGAGCCGATGAGCTTCGTTGGCCAGTGCGCGGAAGTCTTGGTGGTTGTTGCATTTCATGCTGGCGAGTGTCCCTCTCATGTGTGGCGGCAGTGTGCTGAGGAATATAAACTAGAAGAGGAAGTTGTCATTGTCCTCTTCTTTGAGCTGTAGCAAATCCTCCATGAGGGCCTTCGGTTTGCACCCTCTGTGGCCGTAGACCACCAGGATCTTCTCGGCTCTCTCTTCCGCTGATGGGACGTAGTTCGCCACGATGGTTGCTTTGAGCGTCTCATATTTGTCCTGGGCCGGTGGTCGCCGGATCATGCTCCGCACACACTTCGAAGTGGCGGCGTCGAGTTTGGAGACGATATGGTAAAATTTTGTATCGTCAGCCGTGATGCCCGCCAGTGTAAACTGGGCTTCAGCCTGCTGAAACCAAGAGGCGGGGTCTTCTTGCCAGAAGTCTGGCAGCTTGACGGCGACGGCATTCGTGCATACCATCACTGCTGTGCCCGCCGGGTGAGAGTGCCTTGCCTCGGCTCTCACGGCGGTGCTGGTGCTCGGTTGAGCCCTCTCAATCTCTTCTGCCGGGGGGAACAGTTGTCCATCTGTTCCCTCGTCTGCGTGGGTCGCCACGGATGAGTCGATTGCGGGGGAACGCCTCAGGTCCATACTCGCGTCAGGGTCACCAGTGTAGAAGAGCTTGGAAATGAAGAGGCGATGTGATTTATAAACAAAGTTTATTAATCAGCTCTTCCAACAAGTCTCATCTGGTGCAGAGTGGCAGAAGGGAAAAGAGGCAGAATCTCTCCAGCTCACTGGCTTTATACGTGCACACAACAAAAGACATGCATAACAAAGGCTGACATCCCTCATTATCTTAATCCCCCCATTGTCTTGGTATTTCCTCTCCTCGCCTTAGGGGGTGAGGGTGGCTCCTCCGGTCTCCTCCGCCTCGTCTGGGAACGTCTTTGTTCTTCACTCGGCGGTTGAGAGCCTTTGTCCTTTCAGAGGTGTGAAGTCCTTTACATATGTAATTACTAAACATTTCCACATGCTTCAACATATGTAGGTTATGGAATATATGATTAATATAGACCACAGAGAAGTCATTTGCTGCCTCTTGGTTAATAAGTCACCTTTTTGCTGCCATTTTCGGAGGGGGAGGATTCACAAGGGAGTTAACGTTAAAAAGCACAGCTGTGATCACTGATGTGGAAGTCATCCATACGCACATTTTCAATATTCAAGCCCATTCAAGTGGCTAGCTAGCTAGCTAGCTAAAACAGGTTAGCCTAACCTTAGTGTGATTTACCTAATCTTCTTCAGCCCATGAGTGACACAAGACCAACTAGAAAAGCAGAGTGCATACATCCACCAAGGCTCCTTCCTTCCCTATCTTTGTCCATCCATCTGTCCGTATCTCCCTGCCTCCATGCCACCATACATTGGAAGATAGGGCCTTGGAAGATGAATGCACTCATAGATCAGCTCTAAAATCTAATGGGTTCCTCTGTAACCCAAGGACTTCCTCTGGTGAAAATTTCATCAAAATCCATCCATTAGTTTTTACATAATCCTGCTAAGCCACTGGAAGAAGATTGAGCCTTGGTGGAGGTATGCACTCATAGATCACCTTCAGCGTTTAACGGGTTTGTGTGTAGGCCAAGAGTCACCTCTGGAGAAAATTTCATCAAAATCCGTCCAGTAGTTTTTGTATATCCCTGCTGCACAAATACAAACAAGAGCCTTAGCGGAGGTATGCACTCTCAGATCATCACCAAACTCTAGAGGGTTAATCCGTAGGCCAAGCGTCACTTTTGGTGAAATATTCATCTAAATCTGTCCAGTAGTTTTTGTGTAATCCTGCAAACAGTCAAACAAATAAAAAAACAAACACTAACCTTCTTGGTGGAGGTAATAATATCGGACTTCCAATTCTACTGATGTTAGTTTCCCTTGGACCAGAGCTCCAGCCCACTGGGAATGTTCCAGTTAGAACTAGAGGGCACTCAGCATACCTCCGCCAAGGCTCCGTCCCTTCCTTCCTTTGTCCTTCTCTCCATCCCTTTGTCCATCCATGTTGCCATCCATCTGTGCATTGCAAGGTAGGGCCTTGGCAGAGGTATGCACTCACGGATCACCTCCAACATCTAATGAGTTCATCTTTGGGCCAAGGGCCACCTCTGGTAAAAATATCATCCAAATCCATCTAGGAGTTTTTACGTGACCCTGCTAACAGACTGACAAATGACAGCAAAAACAATATGACAACATTATAATAACAAGACTGTCATAATTGTATTGAACATACATGGGGGCTGGGCAATTCCACCTTAAATTAGCATCATGGTTTATTGAATCTGTCAGGTTGGTTTTCATTTTTTTTCCCTCCTCTCTTCTCCCTTACAGTTTACTGACAAGGTTCCTAATTATTAAGCAATCTAACCAACAGTGCAGTATCGTATCACTGTGGTGCATAGTAAATGAGCATAACAGAACAGGCCTATTATGATTTCAAGAAAAAAAAATTAAACATTGTCCAGTGCTGAAGTTAAGCACAAGTAGACATCTACATTGGCGTAGATGTGACTGCAGCTTCTTTTCTTTTTCTCTGTGCAATGATCTTATCAAAAAAGAAAAATTCTTAACATTTATTAGCTCCAACTCCATCACAATCTCCTCTTTCCTGTCACTATTTCATAAACAAAAGGACACGACAAACACAAATCACTCTACACATCGGCTGAGACCCGTTCTGGCAATGGAACAAAGTATTTCACCCAACACACAAGAAAAAATTTCCGATCACTGCATCTGAGACTGATGTCAGTAATGGTGTCGGCGTGATGCGAGTACATAAATCCCACTTCAGTGTGTTTACATACCACATGGGTGATGCAGCTCGCAACAACATCCTCAGCTTGTCTGCCGGTGTTCTGTCAATCTGTGCTTCTTTATCAAAAAATGCTACCAGTAACGCTGATAGACAGTAGAGTCCATCGATTTATGCAACTTTACTTTATTTATGCTACTTTGTCAAAAACTGCTACCGTTACTTATTGGTACTATTTGTGTATATTCTGCTGATCATATAAATGTTTAATGTGTTTAATTAGTCCAAAATATTCAGTTATTTTATTTTCCTTATTTTTTTTTGCTCTGTCTGATTGCCAAATTTATCATAAACTTTAAAAATTCCCATTTCTGTATGTGAAACATTACTTTCACAAACAACAAACAATATCATTTATTTGTTGTTTAATTTCCAATACTCACTTCGTAAATTACTTTTCTGTTGATTAGTTTCCATCAAAACCATGGGGATTTACTTGTGATCATAAAATAGAGAATATTATAGTGGTGTGAAAAAGTGTTTGCCCCCTTCCTGATTTCTCATTTTTTTGTTTGTTTGTCACACTTAAATGTTTCAGATCATGAAACAAATTTAAATATTAGACAAAGATAACACAAGTAAACACAAAATGGAGTTTTTAAATGAAGGTGTTTGTGATTAAGGGGAAAATAAAATCCAAACCTACCTGGCCCTGTGTGAAAAAGTGATTGCCCCTAAACCTAATAACTTGTTGGGCCACCCTTAGCAGCAACAACTGCAATCAACCGCTTGTGATAACTGGCAATGAGTCCTTTACAGTGCTGTGGAGGAATTTTGGCCCACTCATCTTTGCAGAATTGTTGTAATTAAGCCATAATGGAGGGTTTTCGAGCATGAATCGTTTTTTTAAGGTCATGCCACAGCGTCTCAATTGGATTAAGGTCAGAACTTTGACTAGGCCACTCCAAAGTCTCCATTTTGTTTTTCTTAAGCCATTGAGAGGTGGTGTGTTTTGGATCATTGTCCTGCTGCAGAACCCAAGTGCGCTTCAGCTTGAGGACTTGAACAGATGGCCGGACATTCTTCTTCAGGACATTTTGGTAGACAGCAGAATTCATGGTTTCATTTACCACAGCAAGTCTTCCAGGTCCTGAAGCAGCAAAACAGCCCCAGACCATCACACTACCACCACCATATTTTACTGTTGATATGATGTTCCTTTTCTGAAATGCTGTGTTGCTTTTAAACCGGATGTAATGGGACACACACCTTCCAAAAAGTTCAACTTTTGTCTTGTCAGTCCATAGAGTATATTCCCAAAAGTCTTGGGGATCATGAAGATGTTTTCTGGCAAAACTGAGACAAGCCTTTATACAGCTGTGGACAAAATTGTTGGTACCCCTCTGTTAATGAAAGAAAAATCCACAGAAATAACTTGAATCTGACAAAAGTGGTAATAAATAAAAATTCTATAAAAATTAACCAATGAAAATCAGACATTGCTTTTGAATTGTGTTTGAACAGAATTATTAAAAAAAAAAAAAAAAAAAAAACTCATGAAACAGGCCTGGACAAAAATGATAGTACCCTTAACTTAATATTTTGTTGCACAACCTTTTGAGGCAATCACTGCAATCAAACAGTTTCTGTAACTGTCAATGAGACTTCTGCACCTCTCAGCAGGTATTTTGGCCCACTCCTCATGAGCAAACTGCTCCAGTTGTCTCAGGTTTGAAGGGTGCCCTCTCCAGATGGCATGTTTCAGCTCCTTCCACAGATGTTCAACAGGATTTAGATCAGGGCTCATAGAAGGCCACTTTAGAATAGTCCAATGTTTTGCTCTTAGCCATTCTTGGGTGTTTTTAGCTGTATGTTTTGGGTCATTATCCTGTTGCAAGACCCATGACCTGCGACTGAGACCAAGCTGTCTGAAACTGGGCAGCACATTTCTCTCTAGAATACCTTGATAGTCTTGAGATTTCATTGTACCCTGCACATATTCAAGACACCCTGTGCCAGATGCAGCAAAGCAGCCCCAGAACATAACAGAACCTCCTCCATGTTTCACAGTAGGGACAGTGTTCTTTTCTTGGTATGCTTCATTTTTGCGTCTGTGAACATAGCGCTGATGTGCCTTACCAAAAAGTTCCAGTTTTGTCTCGTCTGCCCATAGGACATTTTCCCAGAAGCTTTGTGGCTTGTCAACATGCAGTTTGGCAAATTCCAGTCTGGCTTTTTTATGATTTGTTTTCAACAGTGGTGTCCTCCTTGGTCGTCTCCCATGAAGTCCACTTTGGCTCAAACAACGACGGATGGTGCGATCTGACACTGAAGTACCTTGACCTTGGAGTTCACCATGAATGTGTTTAGAGGTTATTCTGGGCTCTTTTGTTACCATTCGTATTATCCGTCTCCTCCTGCAGCCATGTCCAGGGAGGATGGCCACAGTCCTGCGGAGCTTAAATTTCTGAATAATATGTGCAACTGTAGTCACAGGAACATCAAGCTGCTTGGAGATGGTCTTATAGCCTTTACCTTTAACATGCTTGGCTATAATTTTCTTTCTAATCTCCTGAGACAACTCTCTCCTTTGCTTCCCCTGGTCCATGTTTAGTGTGGTACACACCATGTCACCAAACAGCACAGTGACTACTTGTCACCTTTTAAATAGGCCGACTGACTGATTACAAGTTTGTAGACACCTGTGATGTTAATTAGAGGACACATCTTGGTTGAACATGTCCCTATGGTCACATTATTTTCAATCTTTTCTAGGGGTACCATCATTTTTGTCCAGGCCTGTTTCATGAGTTTGTTTTTTTTTAAATAATTCTGTTGAACCACAATTCAAAAGCATTGTCTGATTTTTATTGGTTAATTTTCATAGAATTTTTATTTATTACCACTTTTGTCAGATTCAAGTTATTTCTGTGACTTTTGTGGGTTTTTCTTTCATTAACAGAGGGGTACCAACAATTTTGTCCACGTGTATTCTTTTTGCTCAGCAGTAGTACTCATCGTGGAACTATGCCATGCAGGCCATTTTTGCCCAGTCTCTTTCTTATGGTGGAGTCATGAACACTGACTTTAACTGAGGCAAGTGAGACCTGCAGCTCTTTGGATGTTGTTGTGGGGTCTTTTGTGACCTCTTGGGTGAGTCATCACTGTGCTCTTGGGGTAATTTTAGTCGGCCGGCCAGTCCTGGGAAGGTTCACCACTGTTTCCATGTTTTTGCCATTTGTGGATATTGTCTCTCACTGTGGTTTGCTGGAGTCCCAAAGCTTTAGAAATGGCTTTATAACCTTTTCCAGACTTCTAGATCTCAATTACTTTGTTTCTCATTTGTTCCTGAATTTCTTTGGATCCCAGCATGATGTCTAGCTTTTGAGGATCTTTTGGTCTACTTCACTTTGTCAGGCAGGTCCTATTTAAGTGATTTCTTCATTGAGAACAGGTGTGGCAGTAATCAGGCCTGGGTGTGGCTAGAGAAACTGAACTCAGCTTTCCAAAGATGTGATAAACCACAATTAAATTATGTTTTAACAGGGTGGGGCAATCACTTTTTCACACAGGGTCATGTAGGTTTGGATTGTTTTTTACCCTTAATAATAAACACCTTCATTTAAAAACTGCATTTTGTGTTTAATTGTGTTATCTTTGTCTAATATTTAAATTTGTTTGATGATCTGAAACAATTAAGTGTGACAAACATACAAAAAAAAAGAGAGAAATCAGGAAGGGGGAAAACACTTTTTCACACCACTGTATGTGAAGACCAGTTGAAGACTGGAACCAAGGAGCTTAGAAAGGAGGAAAGAATGAATATCACCTTTACCTTGTGGGAAGAGGTCAGTAGTGCTCTGCTCTGTGCAGCTGTGGTGCAAAACTCTTATCAAACATAGGAAAAAAATTTCTCCAAGCTTTTTTCCTGAAACTAACTGTACACAAAAGGGCAATATGAGCCACAAATCATTCAGAGATTGTAGACAATAGTTGGCGTTGCTCCATGTACCTTCTGAACATTTTAATATACCAGTACAGTGATCCCTCACTTATCGCGGTTAATGGGTTCCAGAACCGACCGCGAAAAGTGAAAAACCGCGAAGTAGCGTCACCCCTAATGACGTCACCCATAAATAACACATACGTTCATTCTCTCACTCTCTCTCATATGATACGTGTGTGTGTGTGTGTAAGTGTACATACATACGTAGATGTAAATAAAGTGTACATAAATATGTTTTTAGAACTCTTTTATTTTTATAACAAGATACGTAACTCAAGATGAAGATGATTTACGTACTGCACAGGTTAATGAGAGCTTTACTGCTCCTCAGGTGACGCCTCATCGTCAGGTGCTAGAGGCGCAGGATTGTCGAGGGCAGCTGCAGGAGGCGGTGTAGTGGCTCGACGGGAAGACTATTTCACACAAAAAGGGACAAGAGAACAGCGAAAAGTTCCACGCTGCGAGACTAGCGATAAAGAAAAATGAATGCGGTCTTCCTTCGGTGGGTATGGGCACTCTGCAGGGAGGAAGCTGGGTAAAACGTCTCGGCCAATCAGCTTGCGAGGTAAAACGTCTCGGCCAATCAGCTTGCGAGATTCCCGAGCAGTGAAGAGGTGGGCGGAGAGGAGTGGAGCGGTGGTCAGAGAGGTGGATTTTGAGTTGAGCGGCTCTCCGTGTTGATACCTGATGTTCTAATGTAGTCTCCCTGCCTTCTGCTAGCGCCCGCCCATTTTTTCTCAATTTTGAATTTTTGATGAATATTTCTGAAAAATCCGCGATGCACTGAGGGCGCGAAAGGTGAAGCGCGAAGTAGCGAGGGATCACTGTATTCTCTATCAGATAATGTTCCCAGCCCTTTAAATAGCCAGATTTTCAAGCACCCCCAGTGGCACAGCGCAGCAACTGCACCTGTCAACTGAATCTGTCTTCCCAGCTGTCCCCAGTTGTACTGAGGATTTGTACTGATCTGCCAGTTCAGAAGGTGGCAGACACGCGTTGGAGGAAGCATGGCTGACATGGAATACACCAAAGAAGAAGAGATCCTTATTCTTCTTCGCCTTTCTCCTGCTTTGAGCTTGCAAGACCAATATGGCTGCCATGCATCGTCATGCATCATCAGATAAAACTGCGTCAAACACAAAAAATAGCCCCAGAATACAAACGAAATTGACATGGGGTAATCATAAGAGTTTATAGATGTGGGAGAGAACGTACATGACCAACAGAACGCGAAATAACAACCACGATGGATGAAAACAGACCAACACGCCAGCGGGCAAGCCTCCCTTTGCCAGCACTTTGTGATAAATTTCTTTGTTTCTTTACACTGTACTGATTTTCTGGTTCATATACTTTGAAGATAAGATAACAACATACCCCGGCAGAAAAAAACGGTGTCAAAAAACAGAACCATTCTTTGTGTAAATATGTCCAAAGTCCACTTTTTACTGAGTTATGTAATTTATATAGCTGCCCCATCATTATGCAAATTAGATGCATAAATTTATTCCTATCTGAAACTTTGGATCATATTCTACATCTTTCTAATTGGCAGTTTGCCATTATCTCTTGCAACTTTCAAGTTATAGTCCTAGAAATCTGAACTATATTTTTGACAAAAAAATCTTCACCACTCTTGATCACTAGGGATTATGTTGCCAGACGGCACCTGGGACAGTTAGAGGGCACAGAAAAAAATGCACTTCCTATCACCTCATGAACATAAGTGACTTTTGCATCTCAGCTCGCGCAAAGCATCATGGGAACGTGGCTACCAAACATGCTCCATCGATACATTTAATTTATGGAAAGTTCCTGATCTATGAGCATATTGTATGCATAAGGGTCTTCCTGGCTGTACCTGCAAACGCAAGGATAAACTAGTTGCGCTTGTATTCGCGGCCTCGTTGTAGAAATTGGCCAATATGGCCCCCCTGTATGTACGCTGACATAGCAGATTTTTTGTTGTCAAAGGACCAAGCACCCTTACTTGTGAGACTCCGAAATGGCTACAAAGAAGGTAAGCGAGTGGTTTGACAGCTCAACTTTGGTTTTGTCATTTTGAGTAAATTTCACGACAAGGCATAGCCTGCTTACTTAGATCTATAGGTCAATACTATTATAGTTAAAGTACCACACTTTTTCAATGATTTGCAATTTTATTTTATGCCAGTCTACTTATCAGTGGCCTTAATTACATGTGTGTGTAGATCAAGCTTCATTACCAATATACAAAGAACTATATCCTAGATCCAGGCCTGCCTGTCCATACATATTAAATCAGGGTTTAGACTCGTGCCAATTAGGGTAGAACTTGAACAATACACAGCACTATTTAATTATGTTATAATAAATAAAATAAAATCCAAACCTACCTGGCCCTGTGTGAAAAAGTGATTGCCCCCTAAACCTAATAACTGGTTGGGCCACCATTAACGGCAACAAGTGCATTCAAGCATTTGTGATAATTGGCAATCTTTTACAGAGCTGTGGAGGAATTTTGGCCCACTCATCTTTGCAGAATTGTTGTAATTCAACCACATTGGAGAGTTTTCGAGCATGACCCGCCTTTTTAAGGTCATGCCACAGCATTTCAATCAGATTCAGGTCAGGACTTTGATTAGGCCACTCCAAAGTCTTCATTTTGTTTTTCTTAAGCAATTTAGAAGTGGACTTGCTGGTTTGTTTTCAATCATTGTCCTGCTGCAGAACTTATATGCACTTCAGCTTGAGGTCATGAACAGATGACCGGACATTCTCCATCAGGACTTTTTAGTAAACAGCAGAGCTCATGGCTCCATTTGCCACAGCAAGTCTTCCTGGTCCTGAAGCAGCAAAACTGCCCCAGACCACCACACTACCAGCACCTTATTTTACTATTGGTATGATGTTCCTTTTCTGAAATGCTGTGTTACTTTTACGCCGGATGTAATGAGATACACACCTTCCAAAAAGTTCAACTTTTGTTTCATGAGTCCACAGAGCATTTTCCCAGAAGTCTTTGGGATCATGAAGATATTTTCTGGCAAAACTGAGACAAGCCTTTATATTCTTTTTGCTCAGCAGTGGTTTTTGTCTTGGAACTCTGCCATGCAGGCCATTTTTGCCCAGTGTCTTTCTTATGGTGGAGTCATGAACACTGACCTTAATTGAGGCAAGTGAGGCCTGCAATCCTTTGGATGTTGTTGTGGGGTTTTTTGTGACCTTTTGGATGAGTCATCACTGTACTTTTGGGGTAATTTTGGTCAGCTGGCCACTCCTGGGGCCATTTGTGGATAATGGCTCTCACTGTGGTTCGCTGGAGTCCCAAAGCTTTAGAAATGGCTAGAAAATTGAACTCAGCTTGCAAAGATGTGATAAACTACAGTTAATTTATGTTTTAACAGGGGGCAATCACTTTTTCACACAGGGCCATGTTGGTTTGGATTTTTTTTACCCTTAATAATAAACACCTTCAATTAAAAACTGCATTTTGTGTTTACTTGTGTTGTCTTTGTCTAATATTTAAATTTGTTTGATGATCTGTATGCTGCCCCCATGTATTTAGTTAAGAGTTCCCATTACAGCATTTCATGTAACGGAGTTTGGCTCCCTCTAGTGGTGTAGTGAAAGCATTGTTTTTGAACTGTTACACAAGGTGTGCACATGCGCAGTAATGATACACACACAGCTCCCTTGGCTACAGCTGCACGAGCTAGCTCATTATACTCACGTAGCTTCAAGTCAAGCAAGGCTTCTTCAGCTACCTCCTCAGCCATAAGAGCTAGAGCCAAAGCAGATGCTGCACGAGCTGAATTAGCTTATTCAGAGAAAGAAGCAGCCCTCATCACACAGAAAGCTAATCTTGAAGCACAAATGCACATTTTGAACCATCAGAAGGCTGTTGCAGCTGCAGAAGCTGAAGCCGCGGCCTATGAAGAAGCAGAGGAATGTGCAAGAAGTGAATTCAGCCAAGCATTAATGGACTTGCCAGTTGGCTCAGCATTACACACATCTGAGTATGTACAGAAGCACCTTAATATGCGCTTTGAGGAAACTCCATTTAAAACTGATCCAGCCACCCCCTCTAAGATCCAGTGTGAACAGTTTGAAATGGCCACAAATGTACCATTCATCCCATGTAATGCTGTAGATGGTAAGAGTAGGGTCAGCGTCAACATGAAGGAGGAGCAGGGAGCTGCAGAGACAATTAATCCCCCGACGTTAAGGCCCTATTATGCCCCCGCAACACATTACACGGAAGCACAAGGCATTCAGGATCTGACCAAATATCTCACACGCCGGGAGATGTTGAGCACGGGACTCCTACAGTTTGATGACCTCCCAGAGAATTATTGGGCATGGAAAGCATCCTTCCAGAACGCCATACAAGACCTCAGCCTCTCACACCACGAGCAATTGGATCTGATGATAAAATGGCTCGGCACAGAATCAGCAGAACAAGCAAAGAGGATCCGCTCTGCACATGTCTTCAACCCAAAGGCAGCCCTCAACTTAGTCTGGGAAAGGCTAGAAGAGTGTTATGGGTCACCCGAAGCAATAGAAAATGCACTGCTAAAAAAGCTTGATGATTTTCCCAAAATCAGCAACAAAGATGCACTCAAGCTGAGAGAACTTGATGACGTTCTACAGGAACTCGAATGTGCAAAGGATGGCGGATACCTACCTGGGCTCGCATACCTGGATACAGCCCGTGGAGTGAATCCTGTTGTTGAGAAACTGCCCTACAGCCTACAGGAGAAGTTGATTGCAGTAGGTGCCAATTACAAAGAAACGCACAAAGTCGCCTTTCCTCCTTTCAGCTTTTTTTCCAGCTACGTCAGACGACAGGCCAAAATAAGAAACGACCCAAGTTTCAGCTTCTCTCCACCGGCCCACATAAACACCAGAGTTGAAAAGGCCCCCAAGTTCGCCAGTGAGCACCTCATCAGTGTCCACAAAACAGACATCCCACCAGCTTCACCCGCAGCTACAGGTAACCACACACGTGAAAGAACAGAAAGCCCAGATAAACAATGTCCCGTACACAGAAGGCCACACCCATTAAAGAAATGTAAAACGTTTAGAGCCAAACCAATAGAAGAACGCAAACTGTTCTTGAGAGAGAATCACATCTGCTTTAAGTGTTGTGGCTCCACTCAGCATCTGGCAAAAGACTGTAAACAGTCAATCCGGTGCTCTGACTGTGGTAGTGATAGACATGTAGCAGCACTACATCCTGGCCCCTCTCCTCCTCCCATGGAGCCTCAGGAAGCCGAGACGGATCATGGCGGGGAGTACCATGATTATGAGGGCACACTAGTCACGTCTAGATGCACATAAGTTTGCGGTAATGCAGAAAACCCACGATCCTGCTCAAAAATTAGCCCTGTGTTAGTTTATCCTGGAGGACACAGAGAAGAAGCCCAGAAAATGTATGCAGTGCTCGATGAACAAAGCAACAGATCACTCGCTAAATCAGAGTTTTTCCAGCTGTTCAACATTAGAGCACCTTCCGACCCTTACACACTGAAAACGTGCTCAGGGGCTACTACGGTTTGGGGGCGGAGAGCTCCAAACTTAATGATAGAATCAATGGATGGAAAAGTACAGCTCCAGCTTCCAAACTTGATCGAGTGTGACATGATCCCCGATGACAGGAGGGAGATCCCATCTCCAAAGGCCGCACTTGTGCATCCACACCTGAGAAAAGTCGCAGACAAGATTCCACCTGTAGATGAACATGCTCCCATCCTCCTACTGCTGGGAAGAGACATCCTACAGGTACACAAGGTGAAGGAACAAATAAATGGGCCCCACAGTACTCCCTATGCACAACGCTTGGACTTGGGATGGGTTATTGTGGGAGAAACGTGTTTAGGGACAACACACAAGCCTTCGACTGTTAACGTGCTAAAGACACAAGTGCTCTACAATGGTTGTGCATCATCCCTCAGCCCATGCCTAAACACATTTCTTGTCAAAGAGGTTTCAGGTTGCTCCACCTCACACCCCAACAGCATACTACCATATGCCTTGCAGGGTGAGAGAGACACAGACCACTTAGGAAACACGGTCTTTGATAAAACAAAGGACGATGATAAACCAGTGCTGTCAATAGAAGATCAAGTTTTTATTGACATCACGGACAAAGAAGTAAGAGACTACAGAAAGAAAGTGCATGTGTTCGGAAATAGCCCTTCTCCAGCCGTGGCTGTTTACTGCATGAGACGCGCTGCAGCTGAAGGTGAGAAAGCACATGGACATGACACAACACAGTTCATAATGAGACATTTCTATGTAGATGATGGATTAGCCTCCACAGCCACACCAGAAGAAGCTGTTGACATCCTGACAAACGCACAAAAGATGTTAGCACAATCTAATCTCAAATTAGACAAAATAGCATCTAATGACTACAGGGTCATGGAAGCCTTTCCGGCGAATGAAAGAGCAAAGGACTTAAAAGACTTAGATCTCAAACGTGATGAGCTCCCACTACAATGGAGTTTAAGGGTGCCTTGGAATCTTGAGATTGACAGTTTTATGTTTCAGGTGTCCATCAACAGGAAGCCCTGCACACGAAGGGGAGTCTTAGCGACGGTCAGCAGCCTGTATGATCCCCTAAGGCTGAGATCCCATCATGCCTCTGGGGTCAGATCATCAGTGACACAGAGACCACAAGACATGCTCAGACGAACTTCTTCCATCATGATGGCATCCTTGCAGAAGCTCACCTCGTTCCAGGAAGGACAGGGACATAAAAGGAAAAATGGAGTAAAATCTCAGCAGATTCAGGAGGATGAAGATCCTCCAAGAACAGCCATCACAGCTAAATTGAATGGTGACAAGACAAAAAAAAGAAGACAGCAAAAACTTCAAACTGGGGTTAAATCATTATTTTGTAAAGAATGTGGGAGGGTTTTCACACAGTTGGGTAGCTTAAAAATACACAGAGTCATCCACAGTGGAATTAAGCCATTTCAGTGTGATGAGTGTGGGATGACCTTTAGTCACATGAGTACATTAAAAAGACATCAACTCATCCAAAAAAAAAAAAAAAAAAAAAGAGATGGGACAGTTAAAGTGTTTCTGAGACCAATTACAGAAATGGTTTTACTGATAGCAGAAGGGGAATAACAGATAATGATATTTATTAACATTGTTATGCACTGTTGTTTGAAATGTTGTAAGGCTAAATAGTGGTACTGCGGCGGCATGAAATAAAGCAGCGTTGTTGGAGGTTTTAAGGAAGTTTTATTATCATACCGCCGTCACAAGCTCCTCTCCCGGCGCCGTGTGTGCGTGCCGGGAGTGAGCCCACGGCTCTCAGAGAAGGAGAGGAGGCGGACACAAAGTCTGTGTCCTGCAGCAGAGGTTGAGAGATGATGAGACCATGGTTACAATGCAGTATATATACTACAACAATACATCAAAGCATTCACAGCAGGTGGTCTGATCAAAGAGATAACAGGACAGGCATGAGACATTTGCATGAAAGGCAACATTAGCATTACAGAGGTGAGCCAGACTAAACGAGTCTGCCTGTAGACATTAATACACATTTCACTGTTCTGTTATTTGCTCTAGCCGAGCGCTGTGTTTGACCAGTCTGTTTGTGGAGATTTACACCAAAACACATCTACATATGTAAGATGCTCAGAAGAAGCACAGTAAGGACAAGATGCATGAACACTTTAACTTCACGGCTGTAAACGCAGCATGCAGCGGAAAAACCCAGGAGTGCGAGCTGACTGTCTCTGTGTTCTGTCTGTGTGTTGTGGGGGGTTGAATTAAACCGCTACAGTACAATGTTATTGCACCAGACGGGGAGTATGCTGCCACCATGTATTTAGTTAAGAGTTCCCATTACAGCATTTCATGTAACGGAGTTTGGCTCGCTCTAGTGGTGTTGTGAAAGCATCGTTTTTGAACTGTTACACAAGGTGTGCACATGCGCAGTAATGATATAACCGGAGGACGGGACAGAGCGTCACTTATTGTACAATCGCTGTGGATGTTGTTAATTATCGGCGCCTTGGACATCATTAGTCCGTGAGTATCTGCATGGTTTGACAGTGTTAACAGCTACAATGAGAACTGCATGGTTGCATTGGTGTATTTTAAGCGATGTGACTCTAGTTCTATCAGTCATTGTTACCAAGCTAAGCTAGAGCTAACACTAACATGTGCTAAGCTAAATACGGTGACCATATCATTGACGGCGTGTATATGTTTACTTTGTTGCAGTTTTACACGGATGTAGGAACAAATGTAAACGGATGTAAAACCCAAACGACGAGTGTACATCACGTTGAGTTCCTTGTGGGGTAGCTTCAATAAACGAGATAAAAGGAAACATCTTGTCATCATTGAGGCCTGCACCACACGTGTTAGCTTGCTGTTTACTAGTCGAAAACTGGGAAACTCGATGGGAGAGCAGTAAAATCTGAAATATTTAAATGTGACAAACATAAAAACTAGAAAAGCACTCATAGAGCGCATACCTCCGCCAAGGCTCCTTCCGTTTGTCATGGATCACTTCCAAAATGTAATCGGTTTGTGTGTAGGCCTATAGCCACTTGCAGTGAAAATTGCATCAAAATCTGTCCAACAGTTTTGGAGTATTGTTGCTAGCGCACTGTGAGAAGATAAGAGCCTTGGCTGCGGCATTCTCAGATCATCGCCAAAATATAATGGGTTCCTCTCTAGCCCAAGAACCACCTCTGGTGAAAATTTCATCCAAATCCATCCAGTAGTTTTGTGTAATCCTGCTGCACAAATGCAAACAAAGCCCTTGGTGGAGGTATGCACTGTCAGATCATCACCAAAATCTAATCATCTGTTCCCCATGCCATTACACACCTTTCCTGAAAATTTCATCAAAATCCATTCATCAGTTTTGGAGTATTGTTGCTAACACACTGTGAGAAGATAAGAGCCTTGGCTGAGGTATGCATTCTCAGATCATCACCAAAATATAATGGGTTCCTCTCTAGCCCAAGAACCACCTCTGGTGAAAATTTCATCCCAATCCATCCAGTAATTTTTGTGTAATCCTGCTGCACAAATACAAACAAAGCCCTTGGTGGAGGTGTACACTCTCAGATCATCACAAAAATCTAATCATTTCTTCCTTGTCCCATTTTGGACTTGTCCTGAAAATTTTTGTCCAAATCCGTTCATAACTTTTTGAGTTATGTTGGTAACAGACAGACAGACAAACAGACAAACCCCGGTAAAAACATAACCTCCTTGGCGGAGGTAATCAGGAAGGGGGCAAACACTTTTTCACACCACTGTAAGTCTGTCCACTACAATGAAAAGCTAGACCTAAGAATTAAAATTAATTTAAAATAAGCTAAAATTAGAGGGAGTTCCTCCTAAAAACTAAGCTAAAAAACTAAAAATGGGCTAAAAAGCATTAAGCCACAGACCGTTCATGAGCTTGAGGCTCCTTTGTTTCAAAAAAGCACATTAATGTTTACGGTAGCATGAAATGAAGGAACTTATGTACATGAGTGTGATAGCTATAGAGACAAAGGACAAAGGGCAACTTTACAACAATTTTACCTACTGTACAGGAACTTTCCGAGCATTGACATTTTATACGGTAGCATTAAATGATGGGCGTGGAAGTGGAGCTAATGTACATGAGTCTGCGCATGCGCGATGACATTATAATTATAGAACGGCACTCCAAACCACATCTTAAACCCTAACTAACTAACTAACTAACCTGCACTTATATAGCGCTTTTCTAGTCACAAGACCACTCAAAGCGCTTTCATTAATACTAACCCTCTATTCTAAGGGCCTATAGGAAACAGATATCTAGGGACAATTTAGAACAGCCAATTAACCTAACATGCATGTTTTTGGCATGTGGGAGGAAACCGGAGAAATCCCGGGGTAAACCCACGCAACACGGGGAGAACATGCAAACTCCACACAGATCACTGTTGGTCGGGGGCTGGGATCGAACCCACGATCCCACGATCCCCACAATCCCCCGGCCAAGGGTAAACTGTGCTGCCGCAGTGCTAACCACTGCGCCACCGTGCAGCTCCCTACACTTTGGTTGCTTTTTCTTGGTGTCTTCAGATGAAATGATGTCAATCATCACATACAATGTGGATGGACACCACATTCCATAGCCTTGTCACTTCCCACATTGACTACTGCGAGTCACTTCACTTTGGTCTCCCAAATAAATCCCTCCACAAGCTACAGCTACTTCAGAATGCTTCTGCCCGGATTATCACTCCTACTCCACCCATAGAACACATGGGTGGACACCTGTCCTTCAGCATCTTCACTGGCTCCCAATAAAGGACAGAATAAACTTTAAGATACTGCTCCTCACCTTCAAAACCCTTCATAACCTGGCCCCGCCATAGCTGTCTGAACTCCTCCACATCGTCACCCCTAGCCACTGTCTCAGGTCCTCCTCTTCCCTTCACCTCATCATTCCTTCTGCCCACCTCATCACTATGGGGTATAGAGCCTTCAGTCGTTCTGCTCCCCAGCTCTGGAACTCACTCCCACCAGCCATTTGCAGCATTGACTCTCTTTCATTATTTAAATCCAGACTCAAAACTTATTTGTTTAAACAGGCTTACTCTTTTTGATAATCTACTTTAAATTCACTATTTTTGTTTGTTACTTAAAACAGATTTAAAAATAAAAACAAAAACAAAACTTAAGTAACAAACAAAAACAGTTTAAAACAAAAACAGCATTAAAACATTAAAAACAGATTTAAAAACAAAAACAAAAACAAAACTTTAATGTTTTAATGCTCTTTGTAAGGTGACCTTGGTGGCTGAAAGGTGCCTAGAAATAAAATATATTATTATTATTATTATTATTATTGGTTTTCATTCCAAGCAGTTTTACTTTTTCTACAGTGTTTGGTGGTTGTGGTTGAAGGCAGCCACACTGGTAAAGAGTCAAGAGTGCACTGCTTCCAGGGTACGGAGGTGCATGCCCATGCACGTAACTCTGGACACATCTTAAAGGGTAAGTACATGAAAAGCTCAATAATAATATCCATCCACCCATCCAGCCATCTTCTACCGCTTTTCTGGTGGTCCAGGTCGCGGTGGCAGACTTCCCTCTCCCCAGCCACCTGCTCCACCTGTATTCCCACACCAGCTGGGGTACATAGTCTCTCCAGCGGGTCCTGGGTCTGCCCCGGGATCTCCTCTCAGAGGGATGTGCCCAAAACACCTCAAGTGGATCAGGAGCCATCCTGATCAGATGCCCATACCACTTCAACTGGCTCCTTTCAATGTGGGGGACCAGCGGTTCTACTCTGAGCCTCTCCCGGATGACTGAGCTCCTCACCCTATCTTTGAGGGTGAGTCCAGCAATCCTACGAAGAAAGCTCATTTCAGCCGCTTATATCCACGATCTCGTTCTTTCGGTCATTACCCAAAGCTCATGACCATAGGTGAGGGTAGGAACGTAGATTGGCTGGTAAATCAACAGCTTTGCCTTAGAGCTTAGCTCCCTCTTCACCACAACAGACTGGTACAACATCTGCATCACTGCAGATGCTGCTCCAATCCGTCTGTCAATCTCTCGCTCCATTCTCCCCTCACTCGTGAATAAGACCACAAGACACTTAAACTCCTCCACTTGGGGCAGGAGCTTGTCCCCAACCTGGAGAGGACAATCCACCTTTTTCTAGCTGAAGACCATGGACTCGGACTTGGAGGTACTGATTCTCATCCCAGCCGCTTCACATTCAGCGGCAAACCGTCGCAGTACGACCTGTAGGTCATTGCTTGATGAAGCCAGCAGGACAACATCATCTGCAAACAACAGAGATGAGATCCTGTGGTCACCAAGGATGACACCTTCCGTTCCCTGGCTGCGCCTAGAAATCCTGTCCATAAAAATTATGAACAGGATCGGTGATAAAGGGCAGCCCTGACAGAGTCCAGCTCTCACTGGGAATGAGTCCAACCGAGTGTTGGCAATACGAACCAAACTCTGACAGCGGTTGTACACAGACCGTATAGCTTGTAACAACAAGCCCAATACCCCATACTCCTGAAGCAACCCCAACAAAAAACCATGAGGAACGCGGTCGAATGTCTTCTCCAAGTCCACAAAACACATGTAAACTGGTTGGGCAAACTCCCACGAACCCTCAAGGATTCTTGGGTAAAGAGTCACGGCCAGGACGAAAACCACATTGCTCCTCCTGACTCCGAGGTTCGACCAACGGCCGGAGTCTCCTCTCCAGTACCTTGGCACAGACCTTCCCAAGGTGGTTGAGGAGTGTGATCCCTCTAAAGTTGGAGAACACCCTCTGGTCCCCTTTTTTGAAGAGAGGAACCACCACCCCGGTTTGCCATGCCAAAAGCACTTCCCCCTACCTCCACGCAATGCTGCAGAGGCATGTCAACCATGACAGCCCTACAACATCCAGGGCCTTGAGGAACTCAGGGCAAATCTCATCCACCTCCTGGGGCCCAGCCACCAAAGAGATTTTTAACCACCTTGGTGACCTCAGCCCCTGTGATAGGCAAGTCATCCCCCTAGTCCACAAGCCCTGTTTCCTCTGTAGAAGGTGTGTCAGTGGGATTGAGGCGATCCTTGAAGTATTCTTTCCACCGCCCAACAATATCACCAGTCAAAGTCAGCAGTGCCCCATCCACACAATACACAGTGTGGACAGGGAGCTGCTTCCCCCTCTTGAGTCGCCCGACAGTTTGCCAGAATGTCTTCGACGCCGACCGAAAGTCTTGTTCCATGGGCTCACCAAACTCCTCCCATACCCGAGTTTTTGCTTCAGCAACCACCCGAGCTGCACTCCACTTGGCCTGCTGGTACACCTCAGCTGCTTCGGGAATCCCACAAGCCAACCAAGCTTGATAGGACTCCTTCTTCAGCTTAATGCCCCCCCTCACCACTGCTGTCCACCACTTTATTCGGGGGTTGCCACCACGAGATGCACAGACGACCTTGCAGCCACAGTTCTGGGCAGCCGCTTCAACAATAGAAGTGGAGAACATGGCCCATTCACACTCCATGTCTCCAGACTCCCTCGGAATGGGGTTGAAGGTCTTCCGGAGGTGGGAGTTGAAGATCTCCCGGACAGGGGCCTCAGCCAGACGTTCCCAGCACACCCTCACTATACGTTTGGGTCTACCAGGTCTGAATGGCATCCTCCCCTGCCATCGGATCCAACTCATCACCAGGTGGTGATAAGTTGACAGCTCCGCACCTCTTTTTACCCGAGTGTCGAAGACATACGGTCACAGGTCTGATGACACAATAACAAAATCGATCATTGACCTGCGACCTAGGCTGTCCTGGTGCCAGGTGCACATTTTTTTTAATTACTTATTTTGTACCCGTAGGTAGATTTGTTTTGCAGTCTGGTGACAAACCACCAGCTGCCGGTCCCTGCGTGCGCAAGCACCCCTTAACTCCCTAACCTGCATGTTTTTGGCATGTGGGAGGAAACCGGAGAAATCCCGGAGTAAACCCACGCAAACACGGGGAGAACATGCAAACTCCACACAGATCACTGTTGGCCGGGGGAAGGGATCGAACCCACAATCTCACAGTCCCCGCGATCCCCCGGCCGAGGGTAAAACTGTGCTGCCACAGTGCTAACCACTGCACCACCATGCAGCCTGGACACCCTTTTTTCTTGAACATGGTGTTCGTTATGAACAAACTGTGGTTAGCACAGAAGTCCAATAACTGAACACCACTCGGGTTCAGATCAGGCAGGCCGTTCCTCCCAATCATCCCCCTCCAGGTTTTGCTGTCATTGCTCATGTGCACATTGAATTCCCCCAGTAGGACAATGGAGTCTCCAAGAGGAGCACTCTCCAGCACCCCAGTCAGAGACTCCAAAAAGGGTGGGTACTGTGAACCGTCATTTGGTGCATAGGCATAAATGATGTCAGGACCCATTTCCCAACCCGGAGGCACAGGGAAAGAACCCTTTCATCCACCGAGAAAAACTCCAATATTGAGGCAGCATTTGGGGGGATACAAGAATACCCACCCCTGCTTGTCACCTCTTGAATGGGGCAACTCCAGAGTAGGCTAAGCTCCAGCCCCTTGCTAGGACACTGGTTCCTGAACTGGAGCTGTGTGTTGAGGTGAGGCCGGCTATATCTAGCCGGTATCTTTCGACCTCATGCACCAGCTCAGGCTCCTTCCCCACCAGAGAGGTGACATTCCACGTACCAAAAGCCAGTTTAGGAAGATTGGGATCAGACCGCCAAGGTCTCCACCTTTGACTGCTGCCTGATCCACATAGCACCGGTTCCCCATGGTCCTTCCTGCAGGTGGTGAGCCCACTGGAGGGCGGACCCATGTAACTCCTTCGGGCTTTGCCCAGCCGAGTCCCATAGGCGGAAACCCAAGGGTGCCATTTCTGGTGAGAAGGTTCTCTACAGTCCGGATTTCGCCCGTCCATTTATTCTACAGACAGATGCTTCAGGAGTGGGCATCGGAGCAGTACTTCTCCAGGAGGTGAAGGGAGAGAGACACCCGGTACTGTTCTTGAGCCGTAAGTTGTTGGACCGGGAGACGAGATACTCTACGGTAGAGAAAGAATGTCTTGCCATGAAATGGGCAATAGGGTCTCTGAAATATTATTTACTGGGGTGTCATTTCATGTTGGAGACAGATCATCGGGCCCTACAGTGGCTGAACAGGATGAAGGACACAAATAGTCGTCTTACAGGGTGGTATTTGTCCCTTCAACCTTATAACTTTACTGTTCGGTATGTGGCAGGGAAAACTAACCTTGTGGCAGATAGCCTCTCCAGAGTACATGACTCATAGAGTACTGTACTCTTGGGAGAGGGGGGAGGAAATGTGACGACGGAGTGTCGCCACTGCTATGGTTTCTGTAATTGAGAATTATATTATATGTGCAGTTTTTGTAAATGTTAATATGATTGTATGGATAAAATGCACATATATTTGGAGATCTGTTTTTGACTGATTTGAATTCCTTTTGTGAGATAATATTAAGATTAATTACATTAGTAGTATACTTTATTGATCCCCAGAGGGGAAATTGAGGGTCATCCACCACCTGGATGGATGAAGCAGCCACGATACGGCGCTATCCCTTAACCATTCACACACACATTCACACATTAATTGGGTGAGGCAATTGAGTATTAAATCCACGTACCTTTGCCGGCATGCTTCCTGGTGGTATCCAGGCAAAAGACTCCTTAGGGGTTTGAGTGCCTTTTAAAGGATGCCAGGAGGAAGGAGGCGTGTGATGGTTGAGAAAGGGGTGAGTTAATATGTAAATATGGGTTTGAAACTATTTATTGTATGTATGGTGGGTATTTATTCAGTAAATAGGGGGAAAATTATTTATGTATTTATGTCTCTTTTAGGTATTATTGGGTATGTGGAAAATGTGAAAATGTTTATTGTTTTGCATGGGATTTTGGTATGGTCCAATTAATGTTAATTATCTCACCTAGTATACAACAGGTGTTTGTAATTTGGTTTATGGGTGGGTGTCGGATGTTCACACGAGTTGCTGCCTGTGAAGTATTATGTTATAAATGGAAAATTGCTGATTGCAAAACCGTTTGGAAGCCTCCATTCCTTCTCTGGTGTGCCTTGACTGCTCGGAATGCTGACAATTGGTGTCAGAAGTGGTTCGTTCCCTGACAAATGCTGACAACTGGGGTCAGAAGTGGTTTGTTCCGTGACAAATGGCTGACGTTTGGTGTTGTCAAATTAAGGAGTGACAACACGGGATAGAAGGAACGATGTCCAGAAGGAAAACAAAGAGGCAACAAGAGCAATTAGAGGACTTTGAAGCAAGTATGGCAACTGAGGAGCAGGGAGCCAGTGGACTGGACGAGCTGGAGGAATTAACGAGCTTGGTGAAGTCCATGGTGCATTCACTGACAGTCAGAGACCGTCAGAGGGAGGAAGAAGCCTCTCTTTAAGAACAAAGGTGGCAGACTATGCAGCATCAAATTCGCCAGATGCAGTCACAAGTGGTGAAGCTGAGAGAGGAGTATGGGAGCCGGGCTGAACGCAGCGGTGACGACAGCGCTTCGGGGGGAGACCCCAGGGTGATGGCCAGTCGGGTCACCCCACAGGAGGAGGAGCTACCGCTGCAGATGCAGCCGAGGACAACGCAGATGCACCGTGAGCCCAGCCTGAATCTGCTCTCTCCCGAGGGTGACATCGAGCACTATCTGGCGACGTTTGAGAGGATTGCTACGGTCTGTCGCTGGCGTAAAGAAGAGTGGGCTATTCAGTTGGCTCCTCTGCTCGCATGTAAAGCACGGAGTGCGTATGTGCTTATGAACATTGCTGACACGGACAATTATGACAAAGTGAGGAAGCAATTTTAATTAAATATGAAATAACACCCGACACTTAAAGGAGAAGGTTTCGGTCCCTTGACATTCATCAGGACGAAACCCCTCGTGAACTTTATGTACGTTTGAAGGACCTGTTTTGTAAATGGATTAAACCAGAGATCTCAACTATAAAAGAAATTTCGGAACTGATGATTTTGGAGCAGTTTCTGCGGATGGTGGACCCGGAAATGGGAATCTGGATACAAGAGCGGGACCCGAAGACTGCAGAGGGCGCTGCTTGTCTTGCGGAAGTCTTTCTGTCAGCCAGGACTGGGAGCAGGAGACCTACTCTCTTGGTCTCTTGGTCAGCAAACTCTCCTGATATAAACCCCATCGAGAATCTATGGAGGATTGTCAAGAAGAAGATGAGAGACACCAAACCCAACAATGCAGACGAGCTGAAGGTCACTATCAAAGCAACCTGGACCTTCATAACACCTCAGCAGTGCCACAGGCTGATCACCTCCATGCCATGCCACGCCACATTGATACAGTAATTAATCCAAAAGGAGCCCGGACCAGGTATTGAGTGTGAACATGGGCATACTTTTCAGTCGGCCAACATTTCTATTTAAAAACAATTTTTTTAAAATTAATTTTATGTAATATTCTTATTTTTTGAGAAACTGAATTTGGGGTTTTCATGGGCTGTAAGCCATAATCATCAAAATTAAAATAAACACTTGAAATATATCACTCTATGTGTAATGGATCTATATAATATATGGGTTTAACTTTCTGAAATGAGTGACCAAAAATATTGAACTTTTTTATGATATTCAAATTTTTTGAGATGTACCTGTAGACTAACCAGTGTTTTCAACAGCAAATTTCACTGAACTTCTTCCCACTGATTGTTGATCAGTGAAAACACCTGCTGAAGAGACTGGGTAGAAGAGAAAACCTGCAGGGTCTTGGCCCTACATGGCATATGATTGGACCCCCTGACATAGACCCAGGAGCAGACATGGAAGACAACGTTTAAGGTAAGTGAAACAATTATCTTTATTGACAATAATGTAGTAATATTGCAAAGGTGAAGAGGATCTGGCAGTCCTGCAGGCGAGATAGCAGAGACAACATAAGTATACTGTATGTAACGGTGACAGAGAGATTAATATTGTTCTTATGCTTCGGGTTTCTTCTGATGGAAGCAGCGGGTAATGACAGCAGATCCAGTGATGTTGACGCCGGGAATGGAGTTCTTCAGTGCAGGTGAGCAGGTTAGAGGGAAAGGCTGTCCAGGCCTGAGTGCTGGGCCACTGAGGCCTTATAAAACAATGAACAACTTTGAGATAATAGCTTCATGATCAACACAGTGTTATGAAGCATTTGATAAAGATTGCCATCTGATGACTGAGTGTCAGAACTGCATCTGAGTAGAAAACCTGAAAACAATCTCAATACTTTTTTTTTTTTTGACCATTTGCCCATCCAAGGTCTATTCAAAATTGGATGACAGGCACAAACAATACAAAGCAAACAAACAAACAAAAAAAACTAATTCCAATAGAACCCTCTCAGATTTTCCGCGAGCCTTCAAGTCACGTGATGTGACCGACATAACGAGGCCTCGCTTGTTACAGTCACGTGACTGTGGACGTGCTGAAACAGCACTGCTCATGACACTTTCGCTTTATATTGCGCGAATCAGTGTCGAGTTGGCGGTGTTGAGCATAACATCACTACCCCTACCCCTGTGAATTGGGACACCCTTTCATGGCTGCACATGGCCAAAGTGGCTGTAAAGTGTAACTGTCTTACCGGCCACTGCTGAAATTCACCAGCCATTGGCCGGTGTTAATGTAAAGCCCTGCATCTCTCTCTCTCTCTCTCTCTCTCTCTCTCTACCGCTGGTCCTTTGCTGCAGGAGAAGAGATCGGCCCTGCGCACATTCATGCAGGAAAGAGTGGAGGGGGTGCTAGTGAGGTCACACTTCACTCGCCTGCAGGACATGGATGCACCAACGTCCTTCTTCTTCAATTTGGAGAAGTCTACTGCGAAAAAGAAGTTGATGGCTTGCTTGACACTCCCAGATGGTCGGCTGACTACGGACCCATCCGAGATGTGGCGCCATGCAACGGATTACCACGGGGCCCTGTTTGCTGCGGGAACGTGCTGCAAGGAATCTCAAACTCAGCTCTTCGAAGCCCTTCCGGTGCTCGGCCCGGAGGACAGGGCCGCTCTGGACTGTGCCCTGACTTTGGATGAGTTGACTGTGGCTGTAAATCAGTTGGCTCTGGGACGCGCGCCTGGACTGGATGGCCTTTCTTCAGAATTTTTTAAGCATTTTTGGAATATTATTGGATCAGACTTCTATGACGTTCTGACTGCCTGTTACAGGAAGGGAACATTACCTGTCTCCTGCCGCCGTGCAGTGCTGTCTCTGTTGCCTAAGCAGGGGGACTTGGCCTTGCTGAAAAACTGGAGGCCCGTGGCTCTTCTTTGCATGGACTACAAGGTGCTTTCTAAAGCCCTGGCAAACAGACTGAACACTGTCTTGGGTTTGATCGTAGATAAAGATCAAACATATTGTATTCCTGACCGAAACATTATGGACAATGTTTTCCTCATACGTGACGTTCTCCAGCTCAGTAAATGTCATGACTTACAGTTCGGGATTGTGTCTTTGGACCAAGAAAAGGCTTTTGATAGGGTTGACAATTCCTATTTGTTTTCCACCCTGAGGGGGTTTGGTTTTGGCAATATGTTTTTGAGGTGGGTCGATCTGCTATATACTGGAGCTGAGTGTTTGGTAAAGATGGGGGCAGGCCTGAGTCGGCCAATTCCTGTACACCGGGGAATACGCCAGGGGTGTCCACTCTCGGGTCAGCTGTACAGCTTGGCTATTGAGCCTTTGCTGTGCAGGTTGCGCGCTCGGCTGGGTGGTCTGGTTCTGCGGGGGCCATCAAGCTGTTGCCGCCCGATCGTCTTGTCTGCTTATGCGGATGACGTCAACGTTTTCATCACCTCCCACGGGGATGTGCAGCGTCTGGTGGACACTTTGTCAGTTTATGAAAAACTGTCAGTTTTATCGACTTCCGGAGGTCACAGCCTGAGCACGTCCCCCTCAGCATCGGCGGCCGTTTAGTGGAGAGAGTAGAGAACATCAAGTTCCTCGGAGTGCAGATCTCGCAGGACCTGACCTGGAGCAAGAATTCCTTGGAGATCAGGAAGCGAGCTCAGCAGAGACTACACTTCTTGAGGAAACTCAAACAGGCCTCTCTCCCCATCTGCATCCTCAGGACCTTCTACAGAGGTGTGGTGGAGAGTGTTCTGACGTACTGCATTGCTACATGGTACTCCAGCTGCAGTATGTCAGACAAAAAAGTCCTGCAGAGGATAGTCAAGGGGGCGGAGAGGGTAATTGGAGTCTCCCTCCCCTCTGTCCAAGAACTTTTTCAGAACCGTTGTAGGAGCAGGGCACTGAACATTGTCAAGGACCGTTCTCACCCTCTGCATAAACACTTTGAACTTCTTCCATCTGGTAAACGATTCCGGAGCATCAGAGGCAGAACCACCAGACTGATCTTCACCGTGGCCCGCTTCCATGACGAGACATCGGGAATGTGGTTGTTCGAGGAACCACTGTTTTTCAATCGATTCATTGACGTTGAGGTGCTGCAGTCTGTCAGCCTGCGGACTTGTTTGCGGGTGGCACGCTGTACCAAGCTTGGTCATCTTATAAAGATGTCGACCACATCGATGGATACGCTGAGGCGGCGTGCCAACATTACATCTGTCAGACTGCTGCAAAGGGTGGTGGGGGACATGTGCGCCGCCCTGCCACAACCGCTTTGAGCGTTTGCGACAAACCGCACTCTTTCCACTCAATGGGATGACGACGCTGTGTCCACCTTTCCTGCAATTTCAATAACTCCAGCTGTGGGGGAGTGGCAGGGAGGAGAGGATCACCTGCTGACCTTCAGAATTCCTCGCCTGGGCAAGTTCCAGTTTGTCGGGACAAGGGCGGTGTATCACATCTGTGTGAAGGTTCTGAATCGCACTCTCTGATGGATGTCACAGAGTCGAGGTGGGCGGGTTTTTTGGGGCCAGAGGTCTCCCCGAAAGGCAGCTGGCGGTGCATGTACAAGCTACCTATTGAGAAACGGACAGCAGATCTCCAGTGGAGGATTATGCATGGGGCAATAGCTACGAATAAATACGGAGCACGCCTTGATCCGACTGTGGGGGGGGGGGTTTGTTTAGTTCCCAAGTTGAGACCCTGGAGCATTTGTTTGTCCAATGTTTTAGTTTATCTGGACTTTTTGATATTTTGCGCGAGTGGTTTCAGGCTTTGGGTGAACGTTTCTCTTTTGGTCTGTTCATTTACGGTCCAAAGTATAAAGTGGCAAGGAAGGCTGCCCACACTTTGATGAACTTCCTATCTGGTACTGCTAAACTTGCCATCTGGCTGACGAGGAAAAATCGGGCTAGCAACGCTGGCAATGTGGATCCGGTGTCTGCTTTCAAGGTCTTGTTGAAAGTCAGACTCCAGGTGGAGTTCGCTTACTATCAAATGGTGGACAATTTGGAGGCATTCATCAATAGATGGACTGTAGGGAACGTTTTGTGCTCTGTGGGTCAGGGGGAGGAGTTATGTTTGCACTTTTGAAATGTGACACACTTGGGCCAGTGATATTGGTCTTTTTGCATTTTTGGAATGTACAATAAAGCCTTTTTTTAAAAGTCAAAGTCTCTCTCTCTCTCTCTCTCTCTCTCTCTCTCTCTATATATATATATATATATATATATATATATATATACTGTATATATATATTATACATATATATATATATATACTGTATATATATATATATATCAAAATTTGCACACACTGCAGGTCTTAATGCTCAATTCTGATTTTTTGCAGAGATCCGATTGTTTTGAGTGGGCATTCTCATTAGAATTTAAAAGCGACCCCCATCAGACTCCAGTGTGAACGGTCTACAGCTATGAAGTGACCCGCATGCGCAGAAGAAAACGTAATGTCAGACACAGCGTTGTGTTTACAGAAGAAAATATAAGCCCCATACGATTGAGGGGGACAGAACTTCTTCACCTTGATGCAGCGCAGCAAAATAAAATGTTAAAATCATTCAGAAATGATAATGCACAAAATAAATATGAGACCCGCTTCATTCCTCTACACACCAGATGACCGCTGTGATCACCTCTGCTTTAACAGAACTGATCGATTAAACAGCTCCCTTGAAAATGAGACCCCGTGTCTCAGTGAGATTACCTGTATAAATAAGGTGAATAATAAATAGACAGTGTGGCTAGTACCAGCTGCATAACACCGGCCCCGCACAAGAAGAAGAAGCTGCCAGAGACTCCCCTCTCCTGGACGGTGTGTCCTCGTATCCCTGTATCTGTCATGAACCGAGCCGGTGTTTCCTGTAGGCTTGGTTCTGACCGTTCTCTGTGGCTCAGGTGTCGGGTGATTTATGTTTTGTGCTACCTTTTCAGTTCTTGTGGTGTTTTTGTCTTTGTTCTTTTCCTTTTCCATGCCTGTAGCCACCACTCTGGCCGGCGGCTGTTAGGCAGCCTCTTTGACCTACATTCATGTGGACATTGTCTAACACTGACTGGTCTGACCACGCCCCCTCTCTCTTGACAGCCAACTGATTCTACTCCAGTGACTGTCATTCCTGCACCTCGCCCATCCATCCATCCATCCATCTTCTACCGCTTAATCCTTTCGGGTCGCGGGGGGGCTGGAGCCTATCCCAGCATCTTTGGGCGAGAGGCAGGGTACACCCTGGACAGATCGCCAGTCCATCGCAGGGCCAACACAGAGAGACAAACAACCATTCACTCTCGCATCCATACCTAAGGACAATTTAGAATCCCCAGTTTTGATGCCAATTAACCTAACTTGCATGTTTTTGGCATGTGGGAGGAAACCGGAGTGCCCGGAGTAAACCCACGCAGACACGGGGAGAACATGCAAACTCCACACAGAAGGGTCACCGATGGTCTGGGGGTGGGATCGAACCCACGATGGTCAAGGGTGGAATCGATCCCATGACCTTCTTGCTGTGCTGCCACTGTGCTAACCACTGCTCCACCGTGCTGCCCTTTTTTTTTTTACCCATTCACGCACACATTCACACACTGATGGCGACAGAGCTGCCATACACACATAGGCGCTAGCCTGGCCACCAGGAGCAACTGGGGGTTCAGTGTCTTGCTCAAGGACACTTCGACATGCAGACTGCAGGCAGTGGGAATCGAACCCATGACCCTCCGATCAGTAGTCGGTCACACTACACCTGCGCCACAGCCGCCCCTGCACCTCGCCCAGGTGTTTCCAATTTGTGGAGCCAGCAATGTTTGTACTTAAGTGGCGTTCGCCAGTCAAACATTGCTGGTCCGTTGAATTGTCTATTGATGTACATAGTCATGTGTGTACTGTGTGCCACGGAGTGTTAGCCACTTCCACTTTAGCCGTGGATTCTCCTGCATCCGTTGAGCGATGTCGGCTCAGGGACACTATTGTGGTTAAACCGCTTCTTCTCATGCATTCGCTGGGCGATGCCGGCCTGGGAACGCCCACTGTAAGTTTCTTTGTATTTTTGTACGTCCTCACCTTTTTGGAACCGTTTGTCTTTACTTCAATAAATGTGTTGTGGTGTAACCCTGCATGTAAATCCTTCTTCCTACCCCTCTCTGTGTGCTGCGTAAAAGTGCACGGGGAGGTTCATGACAGAATGGACCAGCCAGCGTAGGATTTAGGAGGTTGCACCCACACATCTGTTTTTCTTTTTGAACTATTTTTCTTTTTCCCACTCACCTGTTTCCCAGGTGCCATGGCTGAGTTGTTGGAGAGGGAGCTGCACTCGCTGTTTTTCCTGGAGGAGATTCTTTCATGCACACTGGCACCATGTTCCTCCTAGACGGCTCGTCGGGCTCGGGACACGGTGAAGAAGGTGGTTAATAGGGATACCTTCTGGAACCATCCTGAGGCGATGAAGATTCTCCGGGACATCTTTGCTGTGCCATGCAAGGGGTTGGATGAGGATCTCCCAGCATTTGAGCCCCCCGCGGCCACTTCGCCTTCTTCCTCGGACAATACGGAGCTTCTCCACATTTGTGACTCACTGCCCAGTGTGGTGCTTAGAATCCCGGATTATCTGGTGCCCGAACCTTCAGCGAAAAAGAAGAGGAACACTAGTTGGAAGAAGCTTCCAGCCACTCCGACAACAGCCCTGCCTCCTTGTCCTGAGCTGTGGCACGCTCCATCTCCGGAGTAGCAAGAGGAACAAAGACAGGTTCTCCTGGCAGAGACTGACCTCCTCCTGGAGGTGAAACCGTGGCTTCTCCCGGAGCTGGCCGGGAGGTTGGAGGAATATTCCCCGAGGAGATCGGAGCTTCAGTCTGAGGACCAGCATGTCCCGACCACGGAGACGACAGATGACATAATCACTCCCCAAGAATTCAGGCAAGTGCTTATTCAGCCACTTTTAATGTCACCGGAAACTGCTTGCCTGATTCCTGATGAATTGCCAGCTGCCAATCTTGCTTGTCCTCCTGTTTCTCCCGTTCCTCCTAAGTCATCATTCTTCCCGGTAGGAAAATTCTGGACGCAGGAGGAGCCTTCATCGGAGGAACTGGAGGTCAAGCAGCCTGCTTCCTCTCATCACCACTGACCCTGGAGGTCTCGCCAGAAGAACCCAGTTGCTTCCACGTCAGCGAGCCTCTCATCACTCGGGGAGGAGAGTCCTGTAGTGCGGCCATCACACAAGCCTGCAGCCATACTGATGGTCACCTCCTTGATGACTTTTACCTCCGCCATTGTGGGGGCTGCAGTTTTCCCCCCGAATCCGTCCACTTCTGTGCCTGCCTTGGAGGTTTCTCCTCCGCATATCAAGGAACCCAGAGTCGCTGTGGACACAGAGGGAGACAAAACTGCCTCTGACGCTGCTGGAGTCGAACCAGGAGAACAGGCAAGTTCCTTTTCAGTCTACCCCTATATCTGATGAGCAATTTTGCCTGCTCCCTGGCCAAGAGACTCAGGATCTACAGTTCCCTGAGTTCTCACCGCCAGCGGCATGTGACGACCCTTCACCTGTTCTTCCCGTGCCTCCCTTGTGTGCTTCTGTGAGGACGCCGGCTCCCGAACCTAGTCACCAGGTGGAGGAGGAGCCCGAGGTCCTGGAGGATTCTGACCCGGGTTCGGCAAAGAAGCAGCCCCCAGCCATCATGCCGGATGAGTCACCAGCATGGGGGACATCGCCTGGGGGCCTGGAGGTTGCTATTACCATCATGCCTGCTGCGGAGGCTGCTACAGCAGAGTCATCTGCCCAGCTAGACTTTCATGAGGCCGGATCAAAGACGTCGTTATCAGGATCAACAGAGTCCTGGACGGCGGTGGAGCTCAAGTCCAGGCAAGTGCTCTCATTTGTTTCTCTCCCCTGTAAAGTGGAGCAACCTTTTCTGGCTCTTGGTGTCACCCCCAAGCTCCTTTCTAGGGTCACCGGAGAGGATTCGCCGCTACCTGGGGTGCCCACGGATGATGATGATGTGAGTCCAGCCACCCCGGTGGAGGCCGACGTGGGGATAGCACCTCCCGGACTGACAGAACCTGCGCACCCTAGATCACCAGAGTCCTGGACGGCGGTGGAGCCCGAGTTCAGGCATGTGTGCTACATAATGTCTCCTGTGCCTATGTTGAAGTCACACTGCCCGGCGGATGGTAAGGAGGGTCAGGGGCAATTCACTGCAGCTTCCAGGCTCACCTCACCAGGGTCTGCTGCTGTCCGCTACTCTGACTCGGTTTCTTTCTCTCTCCCTCCGGTTTTGGAGCGCCCTGCTAGGGTCGTCAGAGAGCAGCCAACTCCACCTGAGGCCACCGAGGATCAGGATTCAGTGCTGGAGGTCATGGAGAGTCCTACCTCCCTCGCTGGGGCGGTCACTGCAGGAGCAATGAGGTCCCTGATGGGGTCCACTGCAGGTGTAACAGTGCTCCAGCTGGAGCCCACCATGGGTGCTGCAGAGCTCTGATCGGGAGCCACCGCGGGTGCAGCTGTGTCCCAAGCCGGGACCACCGAGGATGCTGTGAGTCAGCCCAAAGACGTTGTGGCCCCCTTCTCCTCCCTGTCCGACACTCTGGGGGTTCCCTCCCTATGGTCCAGTCACCCACCAGTGAGCCTCCCGGTGGGTAGGCCGCATCCTGCTTCACCTCTTCGGTCCTAGTGGCTTAACAATGCTGGAAGGCAGCCGGAGGGACTGAGTCTCTGGGCCAGATGGTCCGTGTTTTCCGGCAGGCCACTGGACTCTGTTCGCCAGACTGCCTGCTGGGCCTTAGACTCTGGGTGGCCTCCCGAGCCTCAATGCCTTGGGACTTGGGGGGGGGGGGGGTTATTGTGAGCCCTGGGCAGGGTGTACTGTGGTCCTTTCCTGTTCCCCCTACCTCCCACCCGGGTTCGTGGTTGTTGTTCCTGCTGGGGGGGGGGGGGGGGGGGCGCAGGGGTTTTCTTTCCTTTTGATGTTGTACACCCTTAGAAGGGGGGGGGGGCTCTGTCATGAACCGAGGTGGTGTTTCCTGTAGGCTTGGTTCTTATTTTTTCCCTTCTTTTTTTTGTTCCTCCATGTCCTGTCAGGTGGCTAGGGAAGCAGAACAGGGATCTGTCACCCTTATTGTGCCAAAACAGATTTACTTTGCCAAGAGAAACTTATACAGTACCTAACTGTGTATTGTATATTGTTGTAAACTCCTCCTGTAATAACTTTTAATACTTTGTTTTAATTATTTTACCCATGGAAGACCCAACATGATGGGGAAGAGGGAAAGGAAGTGTGTGGAGGGGAAAAGAAAAGGGAGCGGAACAGACAAAAAAAACAAACAAGCCAACAACTAAAACAAACAAAAGACAAACTGCTTCTTCCACCGAAGATGTCTCAACACGAGTCTGGTTTCCGCACCTGTGAAAGGAGAGACACTTGTGCGTGTACGTCTTGCGTGCATATATATGAGATCGCGTGCAAAATAAGTGTGTGCATGTGAGTGGTTTGTCAGGAAACATACAAAGCAGGGAGCCAGTCCAGCAGCTCTGCCCCCGGGAACCCCGAGCAGGCAAGGCAGCGCCACCAACCCCCACAGGGCACAAACGTCTGAGGTCAGCAAGCCCCAGGAAAGCCAGGTATTCACCCCTGGAGGGACGATCGAGGGAGGCCAGGTCGCTTGGCGGCTGGTGCAGCGAGTCCACACCCCTGGACCCGCCTGCCCCCTACTTCCTCAGTGGGGCCAATGTCTGCCCCGGACCCCAGGCACCAGGAGGCCAGCAACCCCACCCCCTGGGCCAGGGACCGGCCTGCGCCCCCCAGCGCAAGTCCCCCCAGGCACCCCCGCAGCGGGCCCAGCACAGTGCCACCGCCGCACACCCCGGGGACCCCCATGCCCAGAGAAGTCCCCCCGCCCAGGGGAGCCCACATTGCCAAGAGGCACTACCCCCCTTAATCCAGCACCTCCCATCTCACAGACACACCCCTCCCCACACCTTCACACCCACATGCTCCCATGCGCACCCATATGCACTAACTCACTCTCACTCACCTGGACCAACCTATTCTCTCTCACTGCTGTACTCATTCAAACTCACCCCTCATTCACCCTTGTTTCATAAGTCCGCTGCGAAGCAGATACAGCAAGCCTGAACACGCACCAGTGCCTGGCAGTGACCAGGGAGACCACCGGCACAGGCCACAGAAGCAGACCCCCACACTCCCGCCGTCCACCTGAGCGACCAATCAGCAGACCACCGCAGGCGCCCCGAGATGCAAAGCGCCGCACAAAACCGACCCACCATCACCACCTCCATTCATCACCCCCTCACTCTCACTTAGGCTCATATTCAGTCCCTCTCTCACTCCCTTGATTGTAACTATACATTCAGTAGCACCCAGGAATTTTGACAACATGATTGGTCCCAGGCACCTCACCTGGCCCCCACACTCCCAGAAGGAGGAGGGCAACGGGTGTGGGGGGGGGTCTTCCCCCACCCCTGTTGGTTATATGATGTAATTGTGTATAAATGTGTGGACTACCAAAGTGCAATTAAAATTGGGGGGATAGTGATTGGAGCACCGCTAGCCACTGTGATGGGCAGCGGGGCCCCCATCCTCCAAGCCCTCAGTGTCTAAAATGCAATTAAAATTGAGGTGAGTGCAGCCCCACCGCGCAGCAAAGGTATCCCCTTCGCCGACACAGTGTGGCACACCCCTACCCCAAAGCCCTAAATGTATCCAAGAAGATGTATATTCCACCCAGAGTCAGGGGGAGGGGGAGGGCAGGAAATAAGACTGGAATGGAGGAGGTCTTAAAGCAAGGCCATCAACCCCCAGAAGCCAGCTTGCAAACTGGTTCATGAGTCCACCCACTACCCCCAAATCCCAGCCCAGGGCGAGGGCCGCCAGTGCAAGCAGAGCAGGACCCACCAGCATCGCACCCTGGTGCTCCCAGCACCACAAACATGATGGGGCAGCCATACCAATTCCCACTCATCTTACACACACAAACGTGGACAACAATAGTCACAATAGTGAACAATGGGCCGGATCCACACGACACCCCACATGTATGCTCGGTTCTGACCGTTCTCTGTGGCTCGGGTGTCGGGTGATTTATGTTTTGTGTTACCTTTTCAGTTCTTGTGGTGTTTTTGTCTTTGTTCTTTTCCGTTTCCGTGCCCATAGCCACCACTCTGGCTGGCGGCTGTTAGGCAGCCTCTTTGACCTACATTCATGTGGGCATTGTCTAACACTCACCGGTCCGACCACACCCCCTCTCTCTTGACAGCCACCTGATTCTACTCTGGCGATTGTCATTCCCGCGCCTCGCCCAGGTGTTCCCAATTTGTGGAGCCAGCAATGTTTGTACTTAAGTGGCGTTTGCCAGTCAAGCATTGCTGGTCCGTTGAATTGTCTATTGATGAACAAAGTCGTGTGTGTACTGTGTGCCACAGAGTGTTAGCCACTTCCACTTTAGCCGTGGATTCTCCTGCATCCTTTGAGCGATGTCGGCTCAGGGACACTATCGTGGTTAAACCGCTTCTTCTCATGCGTTTGCTGGGCGATGCCGGCCTAGGAATGCCCATTGTAAGTTCTTTGTATTTTTGTACGTCCTCACCTTTTTGGAACTGTTTGTCTTTACTTCAATAAATGTGTTGTGGTGTAACCCTGCATGTAAATCCTTTCTACCCCTCTCCATGCGCTGCGTAAAAGTGCACGAGGAGGTCCATGACAGTATCTGGCTGTTCTGCGCCACAGTCATGTCAGTATTGACTTTACATTTTAGATATTACAGCAGCCAGGACTCACGGTGTGCTGTTTACAGGAAAAAAGGAATTTGCAACGTCCAGTAAATGTGCTGTTACTGTGGGCCTGCTTGTCTGATGGTTTCAGCCCTGAACACCCCCCACCCCCATCCCTGAAATTTTGAAGTTGTTGTGAAATCGGAGCCGACAAAATTATGATCCAGTAATAAAGAGAAGAAGAAGATTAATTAAAAAGACATCCCAAATGAGCTGTGTCTGCCATGCTTGCTGCTGCATCCTTCACCGCAGAATAGTCATGTCTGTCTCACTTCAATGAGGAAAAAGTCGGATGAAATATGATATGATAATTCAGACTGAGGTTGCTTTGAAAAACATCAGATATAAATGTGAATTACGACCATATATGAAAGTTGCTTGGGTCTGGTGTGAAAAAAATTGGATGTGTGCTGTTCAGACTGTCATTAAAAAATCAGATATGGGTCACGTGTGCAAAAAAATCGGATATGGGCCACTTTTGCCAGCAGTGTGACTGTAGCCATATACTTCTTTACATCTGCTGGCATCTGAAATAGTTGGTGTCATGGCTGGATGCATGCATGGAAACTTTTTTTTTTTTTTTTTTTGCAATCGCTACAATACAAAACATCTATTATCAATTAAACTACATGTTGGCTTCAGTACCTACAGTTCAAACAGCTTTACAGATGATTAAAAGTAAAATACAATTAAACAAAAAACACATAACAAATTAAAATCAAGGTAAACAAAAATGGTCCATTCTCTTCCACTCAGCATTGCACCTCCATCTCCACCCCCCCCCCCCCCCCCCAAAAAAAACACCCTATATGATAGGGCCATTGAATTGCAAAATCAGTTGGGCCTCAATTTGAAATGAAGACATGTTTCTGGGCTGCACATGTTCAGTGATCTGTTGAATATGACAAATTTCAAACCAACACAGATCAATATGACAAAAAATATGCCCTTTTTATTCATTGTCTTGATTTTAAATGTGCGCTTGGCACATGACAAAGGCACATCAAAAGTGCATAAAAACACAATAACATTGCTAGGGTTGAGCAGAACTTTGAAGTAGTAGAAATATTTTTCCTCTTGAACAACAATAAAATAAATAGAATGAAAAAAATAAAATTCTGTAAATAACAATTTTGGTCACATCTTACTCAGGCACATCAAAAGTGCATAAAAACACAATAACATTGCTAGGGTTGAGCAAAACTTTGAAGTAGTAGAAATATTTTTCCTCTTGAACAACAATTAAATAAATAGAATGAAAAAAATAAAATTCTGTAAATAACAATTTTGGTCACATCTTACTCAGGCATATCTCAAAGTGCATAAAAACTCAATGTGCACTGTTAGTAGCATTAACACTTGTTTCCCTTTTGAAATAAGATATTCTACATCCTGGTCAAAACTGACCTTAGGACATCACAAAGGGCATTTAGCTGAATAAAAAAATGAACTGTCAAACACTTCAGTGCACAAACCCCCCAAAGAAAAGATTGATAACATTAACAAACATTGCACATCCACTATTTTGGTTTGTTTTGTTTTAAATCACCACGTGTGAGTAGGAACCTTTTTTTTAACTACACATCCCATTACACACACATATCAGTCCAGGCAGGGATTTTCATCATCAATTTTTTTTGCTTCAGAGTTGAAAATGACATGTAACGGTGCTAGTGGCAAGATACCAAGCAACACGAATACATAGGGCTGTCTACGCTTATGTCACCAATCTCATGAGCGTGCCCTAGTGGTAGGCAAGGTATCAACAAACAATGATTTCAATGCATTTCTATGGCAATTTTAGCTAAATTTAAACAAAGAAAATGCTGAAATGGGTTTCCACATTAGGTACAATTTATTTTCTATTATTCGAGTGTTCCGCCAATGCACAGCAATGTAGTTACAAATGTCAATAAATATTGTTTCTGGCCACTCTGTCAGAACATTCTTCCACATACTGGATGGTAGACGTTTGGGACACTTTTTGAGATCATAAATTTAAAGTTTTTGATCATATCTGATCCAATCTTGCGGTGAAAGCTTGTCAGAATATTGATATGCCATATTGTTTCAATGGTAAACTGCCGGGTTTTTTTTTTCACATCCCCTCTCTCCCAGTTTGCGCTTTCACATGCAAGTACCCGGATGTGTAGACAGCCCTATACAAAGCCAATGGAAAGAGGCGAGCATGTGCGAATCTCACGCATTTGTGCATTCACGTACAAGGCATAGCACTAGCCCTGAGATTCTGCCATCACTGGAGTAAAAGTATCAACATTGGAGAGTAAACTAGTTTGAAAATGAGACTGACACTCACCTGGAGACAGAAGGTCCGGGAGCTTGCCTCTTTTCATTGACTTTATATGTACTATTTGCATTTAGTCTGAAGGCACCTTTAGCCACAGTCACAGAGCCCACATTTCAAAACAAATGCGCTGCATTGTGGGTTGACGGTTGCTAGGCTGCGCAGAGTGTTACATTTACTGTCTGTAGTAATTAATGGATTTCTGCAATTCTGTAAAACGTGCTGGCTTTTGCTTCTCTGGCTGGACTACTGACTGGGCCAGGGCCACTCAGAGATTGGTTCAGGACCGCATGTAGCCCGCGGGCCACCAATTGAATAGGCCTGGTATATGATAACTTTTTTCCAGCAGGTTTTACATCCTTTGTGTAAATTTTGGTATTTACAATTGCAATTAAAATGATTCAATACTAGTGCAGGTTATATTTATTTGTAAAAATTTGAATATTTCTTATTTGATTTTTATTTATTTAGTTTTAGTTTTTGCAAACAGATGAAAGTTTGTAAATTTTACAAATAAACGTAATTTGTAATCAGGGTTGAATCATTTTGATTGAAACTGTAAGTGGACAATAAACAACTTCTAGTGGTCATGGAAATAGCAGCAGGCAGAAACACAAAGGGAAGTTACAGTTGCAATTGGTGAAAATTAGAACTTTTCTTTCCCTAGCCATTACCCTAAACCAGAGGTGTCCAATCATGTGCCATGGGGGGCCAAAATCCTGCAGGCTTTACTTCCAACCAGTGTCTTCAATAGCAGATTCCACTGAATTTCTTCCACTGATTGCTGATAAGTGAAAACACCTGCTGAAGAGACTGCATAGAAGAGAAAACCTGCAGGGTCCTGGCCCTCCATGGCCCATGACTGGACACCCCTACCCTAAATCATTGCCTTAACCTACACATTACCCTAACCTTAACAATTTAGAAATATGGATTTAATGCTTAAATGGAAATGTATCTTGAATGAGGAAGTGAAAGTAAACACAAACAGCAGGAACTTAAGTCAAGATGGATGGAAAACCTTTCACTCCAGGGTGGGAGCGCATTTCTCAGTATCTACCCCATCACCAACCTTATGAAGATTTAAGCTTTTCTGAAAGAAATAGGCTAATGTTATTGTCTTTGAGACAGTACAAATGAGCATAATCTGAGGTGAGGAACTTCTGATCATCTTTTATGTATTAAGCTATGGTCACAAGATTCTTACGAATGATGGGTTGGTAAGAATCTCCAAGCTCCTACGAATTCTGGAGTTTACAGACATTTGTGGAGGGGGGCATAATTTCTTTTGGCTGCCACTCAATTCGCAAGAGCAACCTGAGGCATTCTTGAGAAATTAGGTACTTTTCTGTCATACGATGGCCCTAGAGTTCTTACATTCTTCGTAAGGGTGCCTTGGGATCTTCCTACGGCATACTTACTGCCATCTTATGAAAATTTTTGTGCAACTCACGGCACTCTGAAGTCATTGGTAGGAAGACTTTACAGCTTTCGGCACATTTTGTCGGCACAAATGTTGCGTGAATGACGTAGTTCCGCCTTATGAGTGCCTCACTACCTCCTTACACACACTGTGCGAATCTTTGTACTAATGGGGATTCATATGACCACTGTAAGGGACCCTGCAGAACAACTTAAGGTGTTTTTGAGGCATACTTTTGACCAAGATCTTGCATGGTTCTTACGTTGTTCCTATGGCATTCGTACGGCCGCCATATGATGAGGGGTTTTCGTGGGGTGTTCATTGAAATCATGGACAAGACCATCGACCTTACCACAAACTTACAAATAAGATAAGATAAGATAAGATAAGATAAGATAAGATAAGATAAGCCTTTATTAGTCCCACAACGGGGAAATTCCAGGATTGCAACAGCACAGGGATAGCAACACTCAGAGCAACAATCAGAAGGCAAGAAAAAAAAAAAACAAGCAAGCAAGAGCAGCTAATAAACATATGTACGTATTACTATAAAATATATATATATACACACACACACAGACACACAGTGCAGAGCATTGTAGCTGGATGGAATAAATATATGAATATATGAACACACAGTGCAGAGCATTGTAGCTAGATGGAATAAATATGTAAATATATAAACACCCACAGTACGGAGCATTGCAGCTAGGTGGAATAAATATGCAAGTATATAAACACACACAGTGCGGAGCAATGTAGCTAGATGGAATAATATGTAGATATATAAATATATAAACACCCACAGTACGGAGCATTGTAGCTAGATGGAATAAATATGCAAATATATAAACACACACAGTGCAGAGCATTGTTGCTAGATGGAATGAAACAGCATAACCGTCTACTTAGTTATCCTACATGGTATGATTATGTGCCCATACATATTCTCACCCTCCATAGCGACCGGTATGTTCCTAGTTGTATGCCGGAGAGGACCATTGTGTAAGTCTATTGCATCTTTTGCATTCAAAAAACTATTAGTTTGTTACGTCTTTTTGCTATCTCTGCGAGCAGCCCTGCTTAGGTTGTACAGTCTGACAGCCGTTGGTAGGAAGGACCTACGAAACCTCTCGGTTGTGCACCTGGGATGATGTAGTCTGCTGCTAAATGAGCTCCTCAGTGCATTCAGTATGTCCTGCATAGGGTGGAACTCGGACTCCAGCAGAGATGACAGTTTAGCCACCGTCCTTCTCTCTCCTATCTCCTCCATCGGATCAAGGCGCTGCCCCAGGACAGAGCTAGCTTTCTTAATCAGTTTGTTCAGTCTCTTCCTATCGGCTGCAGTAATGCCACTGCCCCAGCAGACCACTCCAAAAGTGATGGCTGATGCCACCACCGTGTCATAGAATGACTTCAGCAGCGCCCCTTGTACACCAAAAGACCTGAGTCTCCTCAGCAGGAACAGCCTGCGCTGTCCCTTCTTGTAGAGTGCATCAGTATTGTGTGACCAGTCTAGTTTATTGTTCAGATGAATACCCAGGTACTTATAGGATGTCACCATCTCGATGTCTGTTCCCTGTATATTTACTGGTACTGTGAGGGGCTGCCCATGCCTGCGGCAGTCCACCACCAGCTCCTTAGTTTTCCTCGCGTTGATCTGGAGGCAGTTCCGATGGCACCAGTCCACGAAGTCCTGGATAAGCCCTCTGTACTCAGCTTCATCTCCATTGGAGATGAGGCCAACGATCGCAGAGTCATCAGAGAACTTCTGTAGATGGCAGTGTGTTGTGTTGTGTGAGAAGTCCGCAGTATAAAGAGTGAACAGGAAGGGAGCCAGCACCGTTCCCTGGGGGGCCCCCGTGCTACTGATGATCGTGTCGGACACACAGTCCCGGGTTCTCACAAACTGAGGCCGGTTCGTGAGGTAGTCCAGGATCCATGATGACAGGTGCTGGTCCACCCCTGCGCGCAGCAGCTTGTCCTTCAGGATCATCGGTTGGATGGTGTTGAAAGCACTGGAGAAGTCAAAGAACATGATCCTCACCATATTCCCGGGCTTCTCCAGGTGGGACAGAGAACGGTGAAGGAGGAAGATCACCGCATCCTCCACCCCAATGCCATGCTGGTAGGCGAACTGGAGTGGATCCATCGCTGGTTCCACCAGGGGGCGGAGGTGAGCAAGGAGCAGTCTCTCCAGGGTCTTCATCAAGTGGGACGTCAAGGCCACCGGTCTGTAGCTGTTCAGGTCTTTGGGGTGGGAAGTTTTTGGTACAGGTACCACACAAGATGTTTTCCACAGCTGTGGTACCCTCCCCAGTTTCAGGCTCATGTTGAAGATATACGTCACAATCCCACACAGCTGGTCTGCACAGGACTTGAGGAGCTTTGCGCTGATGCCGTCCGGTCCTGGCGCCTTCCTCGCCTTGATCTTCCTCAGCTCCGTCCTCACCTGGGTCCTGGTCAGGGTCAGGATGGGGGGCTGTGTGTTGGGAGTGGGGGGGTGTTGGTAGAGTGGGGAGTGGGCAGCAGGACTTGATTTCTTTAGAGGCAGCAGTGGTTGTTGTGCAGTCAGGGGGGAGGGCGGTTGGTCAAATCTATTGAAAAACAGATTCAGGTTGTTCGCCCACTCCCTGCCCCCTGTGGCCTGGGGGGAGGTATTCTGGAGCCCCGAGATGGTTTTGAGGTTTCTCCAGACCCCGCTGATGTCGCTCTGTTGCAGCTTGTCCTCCATCTTCTTCCTGAAGCTGTCCTTGCCTTCTCTGATCTTTCTCCTCAGCTCCCTCTGTACGGACTTCAGCATCTCCCTGTTCCCCGACCTGAAGATCCTCTTCTTCTCTCTCAGAAGTGTTTTTATCTCAGGGTTGATCCAGGGTTTGTTGTTTGAGTGACGCCGTATGGTCTTGGTGGGAACGGATTTGTCCACACAGAAGCTGAGGTAGCCCGTGAAGGTGTGAATGAGGCCATCGATGTCCTCACCATGTGGATCGCAGAGCTGCTTCCAGGCGGTGGCTTCAAAACAGCCCTTTAGGGTGTCCATTGTCTCCTCAGACCATAACTCCACAGTGTGCATGGCCGGAGGTTGTCTGTGCACTAGGGGTTTGTACACCGGCCGGAGATGAACCAAGTTGTGATCCGATCTCCCGAGTGGGGGTAGTTGTGATGAGGTGTACGCCTCCTTAGTGTTTGCGTAGAATAAATCCAGTGTTTTATTGTCTCTAGTGTGGCATGTGACATACTGGGTGAACGTGGGTAGAATGGGAGACAGTGAAACATGGTTGAAATCGCCTGAGATGAGGAGAAGAGCATCTGGGTGTTCTGTCTGCAGCCTGCTGGTTACTGAATGGATGACGTCACGTGCTGTCCCAGCGTTCGCCGTCGGATTTGCATAAACAACAATGCAGATCACGTGTGAGTGTTCTCTCGGGAGATATGTAGGCCTCATGCTAACAGCTAGCAACTCAATGTCTTTGCTGCAGTGTCGTTGTTTAACAGTGATATGTCCCGGTCTGCACCAGTTGTTGTTAACATACATGATCACTCCACCGCCCCTAGCCTTGCCACTGTCTGGTGTTCGGTCAGCTCGTATCATGTGAAAACCCTCCAGCTCAATGTTAGCATCTGCTGCTAGTTCAGTTAGCCACGTCTCAGTAAACAAAAGGAGAGAGCACTCCCGGTATGTGCTATCATAACGGGAGATAGCCGCTAGCTCATCTAACTTTCCCAGTATCGACCGTACATTTCCCATGACAACAGATGGAAGGGAGGGTCTGTACCTTATATTTTTTGTCCTCCGCCTTACTCCAGCCCGGCAGCCGCGGCGTTTTCGCCTCAGTTCACTCGGTATGTCGAGTTTTTCCAATGGGACCGGGTGGCGGTTGAATGCTAGCAGCTGTTCTCTGCTGTATCGTATCCTGCTATAGACAGTGGCTCCGTCCACCGGCTCAGGAGACATTTAGGACGATCTGTGTGTCCGTGATGTAAGTGGGGTGAAAAAAAAAGACGGATCAAAAGAGAGAGGAAGGGAAAAAGACTCGGAATCGAGCCGCTGTTGCAAAAGGCAGCCGACTCGTGTGGCGCCGAAAAAAAAAAAAAAAAAAAAAAAAAATGGTCTATGGTCTATGGTCAAATGGTCTATGAATGCTGGATTCTCCTATGGCAGCCTAAAGAAAGCTGTACGAAATGGTCCAAAAATCATTTGTACGGTGTTCACAGCCATTTGTAAGTGTATTTGTGACTGTAGTTTTAGTTGGAAAACTTGTTGGTATCCCAGATCTGTAAAGTGGTACCTGTGCAGCTACGGAGCCATAGAAAAGGTCAAAGGAATTTTATTTGTCAGCCTTTAATTTCTAATTAGATTATACTGTATACTGATCAAAAAAATTAAAGGAACACTTTTTAATCTGAGTAAGCTGGACTAGCCTGCCACAATTTCTTCACTTTAAGTTTTGGAGTGTTTTCATTTCCATCCAAAGATGTGGCATCTTTTCATTCTTAACACATTATCCAGTCCATATCAGTGTAGATATCCTGCTTATTTTTTCCCATTAAAATCTGATGTGTTTTCAAAGTGTTCCTTTAATTTTTTTGAGCAGTGTATTAATAAATATTGCTCTTGGTGGGTCAGGTCAGCGCCTATGCATGGCAGCTCCACCGCTATCAGTGTGTGAATGTGTGTGTGAATGGATGGAGCGTTTCGGTCATCTAGAGATGAGAAAAAGCGCTATATAAGTGAACGCCATTTACCATAACTTTGCAGACCTCTTCTTTACAGTGTTGCTCTAATAAAAAAAAGCTTGAAACATGAGATGAGATGATGAGATGAGATTCAACTTTATTGTCATTACACATGTATGAATACAAGGTAACGAAACGTGACTTGGCATTTGGGCACGCTCTGCAGAGCGCATCCAAGGCCGGGGCAGCCGCTAGGCGCCAGTCAACATGATTTATATGTTAAAAATATACTATGAAAGTTCTGGCTGAATAGTTTCAATAAATATGTGAAACAGAATTAATGTAATTTGAGAGATTTAAGAGATTTTTTTACACAGTGTGTGTGTGTGTGTGTGTTACAGACTGGTTTATGTGTCCTTACAAAACACAGCAGTGACTAATAACCACAGCTGACCTCCCTCCAAATGGTAGAAGCACCACTTTTGACTCCCCGTTGACCTTTCAGCACTTGCATCACCACTTGTGGTGTAACCAGACCACATGCAATTGGATCTGAACTGTTGGCAGGGTTGTTGTTTACATCATATCATTTCTAATGAGGGTTAGGGTGAGGCCACAGCCACTTTGCAAGGCATAACAAAACACAATCTCATTATCATGTAGACTTAAGCTAGCAATGTTAGAGAAATCATTGATTTTTACAACACGTTCAAAGCAAAGTGATCCAGATTCATATTCTGTTTAATGTAACTCTTGTATAAATCAAATCAAAAATGTGATCCATTGATGCCTATCGTTGGTACATCATCACTGTTGTCATTTCTCTTTACCAGGGATAAGCCCTCAGACCTGTTAATTGTCACTTTCCCGAAGGCTAAAAACAGGGCAAAGGATGTACAGGTGCAACACATCCTCCCTAAAGTTGTGTACCCCCACAACAAGGAATCATTTAGACGTTGTGTTTTGGGTGAAATCAGATCTGTTTGTCAAAGCCTTAATCTAGCCCCAAAATAGTCATTGAAAATTGGGCTGTTTAGTCTGTCTAATAAGGATCATATTTAACTCAAAAGTAGTCTCTGACATTTTTTTAGGTGTCCAATACAGACCATATTTACATTTATTGGCAAAATATATAAACTAGCAGCTGTTTGCAACCAGAACAATTTAAAAAGATCAACAAAACTAATATTCCAAGTGGTTTCTCAAAATTCTACACAAAATGCACTTTTAATGACTAATATAGTCTCAAAATTATTCAACCCCTTTATGACAACCATCTTTAGTACTTAGTATCTACTGGAGTGGTGGCCTAGTTGATAGAGCATTTGTCTGGGTTCAATCCCCGGCCGGGTAATACCAAAGACCATACAAATATGGTACTTCCCGCCTTCTAGCTTGGTGCTCAGCATAATGGAATCAGGGAAGGAAAAGCTGTTTGTGGTGGCACCTCACATGGCAGCGGCCCCTCTGATTCTAGATGTGATCAACATTGTAGATGGAAGAAACATAATTTTGTTCTACTGTACATGATTGGCTATATGGGTTGAATGACAATAAAGTTGGCTTCTTCTAGTAGAGCACCCTCTTGGTGTTATGACCTGCTGCAAACGTGATGCATAGCCAGACACCAGCTTCTGACAGCATTTCTGAGGAATCTTAGCCCATTCCTCATGGGCTATATTAAATATGGAATATTAGTGAGCTCCAGCTGGAATCGGCCCACTCCGGGTATGGAAGACGAGGAAGTGTGGGATCCTGATTGGTTCGGCATTTCTGGAGGAGAGCACGCCCATCACCACGCGGTGTCATCCCGGGACGGACCCGATGCCAGAGTCCATGGTACCCTTGGTGTGGGTGCTGGATGGCACGACGGGACCCCTGGGGTGACCCGTAAGTTCGAAGTGCCGGCGCTGGAGAATGATGGGGCGAGACCAAAGAGTGCAGTTTTAAACTGCTCCAAGCAACGACCTCCTAAGAGGACTTCGGACCAGACCCGCAGGACGACCGATTCCGAGAAGGAGGCTCACTTCAACCGTGGTGGTCCAAAGAAGCATGATGGAGTTCCCCTGAAGATTGGTGACAGAGTTCGTCCAATGGTAGAAGCTCGGCTGAGAGGGACACACAGGACGCGCGAATGGTGCCAAGACCAGGGGTGGCTCAAGGTGGTGGCTGCCCGGACTGATGGGTATCTGGGACTATTGGACAAGACGTGGAGGCACCCCAACAAGCTGCACCGCATAGTGGAGAAGAGGAGACGGCGCAGTTCAACCCCAGAGGACAAGAGGAGAAGGCGCTCTGGATGGGAACCACGAGATGGCAATCCAGGGGGATGGCTCTCCACGGGATGAGTACAATGACTGGGGGGTGGGGGGGTTGTTAGTATGTTCTGTGTTTAAGGCCCCATATCATGATATAAATAGTTTTATAACCTACAGGTGTGTGCCCTGAGAAGATGTGAAAATTTTGCGAATTGCGCATATTGTTGTGTGGAAACTGCAAGAAATATATTAGTATTTGAATGTTATAGACTTGGAAATTTTAAAGAGAAATTATAAAGGGATATAAATTGTCATTTGTTTGTATTAGGTTGGCATACTTTAGATGGAATTGATTATTTAAGAAACTTGTGTGATTTAAAAAAAAAAGACAAAGAAAAGAAAGAAGAGAGGAGAAATTTATTATTAATTGTCTGTTACGGTTTGGAAAATTTTAAAAAGGGTTGATTATGTTATAGAAATTTTGGTAAATTGAGTAGATGTGAAAAGAAATCACTGAGTTGATTAGGCTGTGTATAAATGATGTGTAATTTTGAGAAGGAAAAGAAGATATTTGAATATGTTAATTGAGTTGTATATGATGATTAAAATAAGAATTGTGGTTTAATGCCCAACACTGGAAATCTTGATGATGTGCCCAGGTGTGTGTGTGTGGGGGGGGGGGGGCACCAATAGGGGGTTAGGTATGTTTATATTTGCACTGTTCATTGTTGATTGTATATTTGTTATGATTGTTCTGGGATTAATTTTCGTTAGAAACACGGCTTATTTTATTTTGGACTTTTAGGGATATGGCGGCAGAATAATCCGCCTAACCATGTAGGGGGCGCTGGTGGTCTACCCAGCCTCCCAGCCTTGGTTGTGTGAATGGATAGGTTGTTTATTTTTTTGGACATATGTTTTGTGATTAGAGTGTGAGTCGGGTGATAAATTTGGGTGGGTCAACCTGTGTGCTTGCATTTTTTTTTTTTTTTTTTTGAGGGGGGAGGAATGTTGCATAAACACGTGGACAAAATTGTTAGTACCCCTCTGTTAATGAAAGAAAAACCCACAATGGTCAAAGAAATAACTTGAATCTGACAAAAGTGGTAATAAATAAAAATTCTATGAAAATTAACCAATGAAAATCAGACAGTGCTTTTGAATTGTGGTTCAGCAGAATTACTTTAAAAAACAAACTCATGAAACAGGCCTGGACAAAAATGATGGTACCCCTAGAAAAATAATGTGACCATAGGGACATGTTCAACCAAGATGTGTCCTCTAATTAACATCACAGGTGTCTACAAACTTGTAATCAGTTGGCCTATTTAAAGGGTGACAAGTAGTCACTGTGCTGTTTGGTGACATGGTGTGTACCGCACTAAACATGGACCAGAGGAAGCAAAGGAGAGAGCTGTCTCGGGAGATTAGAAAGAAAATTATAGCCAAGCATGTTAAAGGTAAAGGCTATAAGACCATCTCCAAGCAGCTTGATGTTCCTGTGACTACAGTTGCACATATTATTCAGAAATTTAAGATCCACGGGACTGTGGCCAACCTCCCTGGATGTGGCCGCAGGAGGAAACTTGATGAAGAATGGAAGAGACGGATAATACAAATGGTAACAAAAGAGCCCAGAACAACCTCTAAACACATTCATGGTGAACTCCAAGGTCAAGGTACTTCAGTGTCAGATCGCACCATCCGTCATTGTTTGAGCCAAAGTGGACTTCATGGGAGACGACCAAGGAGGACACCACTGTTGAAAACAAATCATAAAAAAGCCAGACTGGAATTTGCCAAACTGCATGTTGACAAGCCACAAAGCTTCTGGGAAAATGTCTTATGGGCAGACGAGACAAAACTGGAATTTTTGGTAAGGCACATCAGCGCTATGTTCACAGATACAAAAATGAAGCATACCAAGAAAAGAACACTGTCCCTACTGTGAAACATGGAGGAGGTTCTGTTATATTCTGGGGCTGCTTTGCTGCATCTGGCACAGGGTGTCTTGAATATGTGCAGGGTACAATGAAATCTCAAGACTATCAAGGTATTCTAGAGAGAAATGTGCTGCCCAGTGTCAGACAGCTTGGTCTCAGTCGCAGGTCATGGGTCTTGCAACAGGATAATGACCCAAAACACACAGCTAAAAACACCCAAGAATGGCTAAGAGCGAAACATTGGACTATTCTGAAGTGGCCTTCTGTGAGCCCTGATCTAAATCCTATTGAACATCTGTGGAAGGAGCTGAAACATGCCGTCTGGAGAAGGCACCCTTCAAACCTGAGACAACTGGGGCAGTTTGCTCATGAGGAGTGGGCCAAAATACCTGCTGAGAGGTGCAGAAGTCTGATTGACAGTTACAGAAATCGTTTGATTGCAGTGATTGCCTCAGAAGGTTGTGCAACAAAATACTAAGTTAAGGGTACCATCATTTTTGTTCAGGCCTGTTTCATGAGTTTGTTTTTTAAAATAATTCTGTTGAACCACAATTCAAAAGCATTGTCTGATTTTCATTGGTTAATTTTCATAGAATTTTTATTTATTACCACTTTTGTCAGATTCAAGTTATTTCTGTGACCATTGTGGGTTTTTCTTTCATTAACAGAGGGGTACCAACAATTTTGTCCACGTGTGTATGAAAATAGTTAGTATTAGTAAGATGGTGGCTGGGTTGACCTGGGAATGGTCTGGGGTGGTGATGCCACCCAGGGTATAAAGGGCCTGGGCAGAAGGGGCTTGTCCTCTTTCACCGTTGACGCCCTGGCCTGCTGGAGAGCGCTGAAAGTCCGCACGGTCTTGTATATAGTTACTGTTAATAAAGCTCCATTAACGGTAACCATGCTTTGTCTATTTTGCCTCATTATAGACACAACAACGGTGTTGACACAGCATTGACGCAGCAGCAACGTGGGTTCCTATTGCGTTGCCTGACGTGCACCTCTCCAGAGAAGAAGAAGTGCATGTTGACGACGCAGGCCGTAAGAGCTGTGATTGGCCCGCTTTCTCTCCTCCTTCACATTTCCTGGTTCTCACCGCTGCTTTGCTCTGCCTGTTCACTGCGGCACAACTTCCAAGGTGTGTCGGTTAAACAGTGGTCCAAATTCAAAAGAATATTGAGGAACCAAGCACATACAGAACATTTTGTGGCTCGTCATAACCCCAGTAATTACACAGACTGTCAAATAACGACAGCGGCAGTGGTTGCCTGCATCATTTTTGTTGACTTCTGTTTTTCTCTGTGCAGCGATCGTATGAAAAGTTGCTTTTTCTTAACATTATTAGCTCCAACTCCATCACAATTGCTCTTGTCCATTGCTATTTAATAAACAAAAACACACAATGAACACAGGTCACTCTACGCATCAGCTGAAACCCATTTTAGCAACAGAACAATGCATTCTACCCAACGCATAAGAAAAAAATTGCCGATCGCTGCATCAGCGATGTATGTCAGTAATGGCGTCGGCCTGCTATGGGTGCATAAATCCAGCTTAAGCAGGAATGCTTATGTAGCTAGAAATTCTTTGTCCAAACTGGCCTTTTTTTTGGGGGGGGGGGGGGCTTAACTGGAAATTCACAGCAGAAAAAAAACAGACTTGAGACATTTGAGTGATTTCACTCTTGATATGTCTTGTAAGTCACAAAAAACATGTCACAGACATGTTAACAACAACAACAAAAATTGTGATTTTTGGCGCAGTGTCACTTTAAACAATCTATATTCCACTTATTGTTTTTTTTTTGGGGGGGGGGGTTTGCACCAGTGTCTTTTTAACAATCCATATCGCTTATTTTCTCCAGCACAACAGTGTTTTCTACTTTTTTTTTTTTTTTTCAAATTTTAAGCTATTTGCACCCTAACTACAGTTATGAGGGGGAGGGGGGCTGAAAAGATCATGGTGGTCAAATTTGACCAAATGTGGTTTATTTTTCAACATAGTCTCCCCTTTGGTCCACACACTTCTTCCATCGGTGTTGCAGCGCTTGGATCCCTGCAGTTGAAAAATAAACCACATTTGGTCAAATTTGACCATGATGAACTTTTCAGCCTATGAACTTTTCAACCCCCCCCCCCCCCCACCCGCCATCATCATCATTATCATCATCATCATCATAGCAGTCTGTCATGGGCGACAATGACTGTTTCATTTAGGTCTGATCAGATTCCTCCACACAGCTCTGTCCTTAGCCTTCCGCTGCCAGGAACTCCTGTCTATGTCCAACTTCTTCAAGTTTCTTTTTACAGTGTCTTTAAATCTGAGCCTTGGTCTACCCTGATTGCATTTGCCCTTGCATAACTGTGAGTAGAGTAACTGCCGAGGGAGACGCTGGTGGTCCATCCTCTCAACATGTCCGAGCCATCTCAGGTTCATCTGTATTAGCATGTCCTCCATTGATGGTAGACCAGCTCGTTTCAACACTTCTATGTTGGTTATCTTGTCTTTCCATGAGATGTTCATTATGGCTCGAAGGTGTCTCATCATGTACACGTGGAGTTTCTTCACCTGCACTCTGTAGACAGTCCAAGTTTCATCACCGTACAATAGAGTAGCCAGTACTGTTGCTCTGTACACTTTGCATTTCACATGGATAGACACATGTCGATTGTTCCACAGTCTCTCCCTCAAGTTTCCAAACACAGCGCTCACTCTTCCCATTCTGAGAGATAGTTCATCCTCCAGCCTAGCATTCTCTGAAACAGTGCTACCTAGGTACTTGAAAGTCTTGCACTTGACTAGTGGCTCTGTACCAATGCTGATCTTTTCTGGTAGTGATGTTGATAATTGGAACTTTGGTGGTTGATAAAGGCACTCTGTCTTCTTGATGTTGATTTGGAGGCTGAATTGGCTAGCTGCTCTTGCAAATTTCTCCACTAAAGATTGCATATCTTCCACACTGTGTGCAACTAGAGCACTGTCAACGGCAAAGAGCATTTCTCTTACTACTTTTGCGCCACATTGAACAAGTCTGCTTCTTTCCTTGTTTGAATGTATACTCCTTCTAAAGTGTCTTTGAAGGCCACCTCAAGCATGGCTGCCAGATATAGTGAGAAGAGTGTAGGTGCCAGCACACACCCTTGTTTCACCCCGTTGCTTACTGAAAAGTCTTTAGATACTGAACCACTCATTGCCACCACAAGAGCTCCAGACCACACCCACACAGGACCTGGAGCCGCCACAGGAGCTCTATTCAGTATCCATACAGGACCTGGAACTGGTCCTCATGCAGCATGAGCATTCTCGAGCTTCCACCTCATCGCAAAATCAAACCCCACTAACTCATGCAGTTACCCCAGCAGAAGAGGCCATTGACACCACAACCTTTTTGGAGAATGGCGAGGTGGGCACCATGGCACAAAAGGACATCATGGGACACTGAATGTATGATAACTGTGGTTCCCCTGTGCACTGAACGCATGCGTGCTCCTGCCCAGCCATGGGGCAGCGATGCCAGCGCTGCGGTAAGCTTAATCATTTTGTCAAAGTGTGCCATTCAACATGGTTCATGATGAGCTCGCCACTCAGTTCAATTGAACTACCTTCGCCAACAACCATCCATTCAGTGGACTCTAGCAATTCAGCGTAGAAGTCGTGCACAGTGAGACTCAATGATATCACTCTGCTATTACTAGTGGACACCGCTGCTAAGAGGATGCTGATGAACTGGGTCACAGTGAAGAGGTTCTTCCCTCGGCATCCAATCAGGCCAGATGCAGTGGGGCTCTACGGATACAGGCACACAAAAATCAGCCTGGTAGGAACCATTACACTGATGGTTCACTACAGGTCCAAAGTCCTCCCAGCGTTTACCCTCCAGGTAGCGACACATGGCAACAACATCCCAGGGTGCGACTTCTTTTACGAATTGGGTTTCACCATTATTGACCACAAAAGACTTTGTCTGACCGCTGATGGCCAGAGCACGTTTCAGCCAGATGTGGGTACAGCCGCTCCAAGTTTTGCATCACACGGACTGCAGAACCTGAGACAGCGTAATCCGGACCTGACACAGATCCTCACTTGGAGTAAGCCTCACTACGCCACCGTACAGCTCAAGAGGTCAAGTTCGTGGCCAAGCAGGATCCCGGAGAACAACACCAACCCGGAGAGAGTCCTGCTGCCGGTGAGAACGTCATGCTGCCACAACAGTAACCAGCATCAGGGACGAGACAGCAGCAGCAGCACCACATAAAGCCGACTAGGTCCGGACTCACGGTGCTTGATGGGGTTCGGGTCCGCCGATCTGAGCACCCAGTGCTGCAGATGTTCCTGTCCCTGCCAACGCAGATCACTGCGTAGTTGGGGCCAGCCATCTCCCAGACGGCCGATGGCTCGAGATGGCACGCCAGCTGCCTGCGGAAGGTAAGAGCAGCAGCTGCCCCAGATAAAGATGTGATGCTGGAACCAACACAGCCAGTGTGGGACCCCGACTGGGACTTTGCTGATGATTCCAGCAAAATGGCACCCAGGTCTGCTGTAATCAATACCTCCATGGCTTCACCCACTGTGGGCTTGCTTGAGGCCCGTGAGGTTGAACTGTAAAATGAATCTATGTTTTTGAAATGTTTAAACAGAGCATGATTGATAACAGTGGCAGAATAATCCACTCAACCATGCAGGGTTTCACCAGCAGTCTACCCAGTTGCCCAGGTTCAGATATTGGTTTTGGTTATGGTGTATGGACCCTTAAGAAATTTATGGTTTAGAAGCTAGTACTACCATGTTGTGCCTAAACATCAAGCAAATATGTGTAAGCTAACACTGATAACCTAGTGTGCTTAATATCATGCATTATGTATGTATATTTGTTATGCTAGCAATATGCCACAATCAAGGTATCCAGCTGGGGTAAATGTGGCATATTGGAATACCATCATACACATCACAGATGTGGGGACTCATGCATGACGTAACATCATCATGCCGTGACTATATTAGGGGACTAACACTGGGAGACTCTCTCTTTGGTGCTCTGCCTTCAACTTTACTATTAGCTTATTGTTATATTGTTCCACGTGTTCTTAGCAGTTTAATAAAGCTAACCTTCAACACACAGAACGTGTTCACTTGTCCCTTCATCCAGACATAACAATGTTGTCCGCTAATCGTTTTCACAAAAACTAAATATTACTCTGTCATTATATGACAACCGACAACTTTAATTACATGGACAATTATCTTTTAAATTGACAAACATATGTGTAACTCGTGGCAAAATTTGATTGGGATCAAAAGATAATTTTGCTCTTGTCATTCATTTCAATGGAGAATTTTTCCAATTTAAAGTCCCATATGCAGAAGTAGAGGGGGTGTGACTTAGACTCTCTATATTTACCTTCAGTCAGCTGAATGAAGTCTCCTGCAGTATGCTCAAATTATGGACTTTCGTTCAATACAGCATATTTCTGTTGTACACATGCATGTGCATGTGCAATAATAATAATGATAATATTATAATGATAATGGATTGCTTTTATATAGCACATTTCAAGATATCCAAAGCGCTTTACGATGAGTCCATTATTCATTCACTCCACAGACAGACATTGACAGTGGTAAGCTACTACTGTAGTCACAGCTGCCCTGGGGCAGACTGACCAAAACATGACTGCCAATCCGTGCCAACGGCCTCTCTGACCACTACTGAACATTGACACATTCATACCCAGTGTCATGGACACTGGAGGCAAGATGGGTAAAGTGTCTTGCCGAGGGACACAACAGCAGGATGGCTGGGGAGAGTGGGATTCGAACTACGAACCCTCTGGTTATTGGACCACCCACTCTAACCCAGGATATGCTATTCTGATAGGCATTCCAAAAGGTCAGAACACCAGCACACTGTCTGCTAATTATTAGATGGCATGATGCAAATCATAAAAAACAGACAATGGGCTGACAAAAACTAACAAAAGTAGTCATGGTGGAGCAGTGGTTAGCACTGCAGCAGCACAGTTTACCCTTGGCCGGGGGATCGTGGGGATCGTGAGATCATGGGTTCAATCCCAGCCCCCGACCAACAGTGATCTGTGTGGAGTTTGCATGTTCTCCCCGTGTATGCGTGGGTTTACCCCGGGATTTCTCCGGTTTCCTCCCACATGCCAAAAACATGCAGGTTAGGTTAATTGGAGACTCTAAAGTGGCCCTAGGTGTGAATGTGTGTGTGAATGGTTAAGGGATAGTGCCGTATCGTGGCTGCTTCATCCATCCAGGTGGTGGATGACCCTCAATTTCCCCTCTGGGGATCAATAAAGTATACTAAATCTAAAAAAAAAAAAATAATAATAGGGCCCAGAAGGTTCCAGCCTGAACAGGAACATAGTACAGTGCATCTGGAAAGTATTCACAGCACTTCACTTTTTCTACATTTTATTAAGTTACAGCCTTATTCCAAAATGGATTAAATTCATTTGTTTCCTTAAAATTCTACGCACAATACCCCATAATGACAACATGAAAAATGTTTTTTTGAGATTTTTGCACATTTATTAAAAATTAGAAACTAAGAAATCACATGCACATAAGTACTCACAGCCTTTGCTCAACACTTTGTTGATGCACCTTTGGCAGCAATTAAAGCCTCAAGTCTTTTTGAATATGATGCTACAAGCTTGGCACACCTATCTTTGGGCAGTTTGGCCCATTCCTCTTTGCAGCACCTCTCATGCTCCATCAGGTTGGATGGGAAGCGTCGGTGCACAGCCATTTTCAGATCTCTCTAGAGATGTTCAATTGGATTTAAGTCTGGGCTGCGGCTGGGCCACTCAAAGACATTCACAGAGTTGTCCTGAAGCCACTCCTTTGATATCTTGGCTGTGTGCTTAGGGTCGTTGTACTGCTGAAAGATGAACCATCACCCCAGTCTGAGGTCAAGAGGGCTCTCGAGCAGGTTTTCATCCAGGATGTCTCTGTACATTGCTGCATTCATCTTTCCCTCTATCCCAACTAGTCTTCCAGTTCCTGCCACTGAAAAACATCCCCACAGCATGACGCTGCCACCACCATGCTTTGCTGTAGGGATGGTATTGGCCTGGCGATGAGCGGTGCTTGGTTTCCTCCAAACATGACGTCTGGCATTCACGCCAAAGAGTTCAATCTTTGTCTCATCAGACCAGAGAATTTTGTTTCTCATGGTCTGAGAGTCCTTCAGGGTCCTTTTGGCAAACTCCAAGCGGACTGCCATGTGTCCTTTACTAAGGAGTGACTTCCTTCTGGCCACTCTATCACACAGGGCTGATTGGTGGATTGCTGCAGAGATGGTTGTCTTTCTGGAAGGTTCTCCTCTCTCCACAGATGAATGCTGGTTCTCTGACACAGTGACCATTGGGTTCTTGGTCACTTCCCTGACTAAGGTCCTTCTCCTCCAATCACTCAGTTTAGACAGCCTGCAAGCTCTAGGAAGAGTTCTGGTGGTTCCGAACTACTTCCATTTACGGATGATGGAGGCCACTGTGCTCATTGGGACCTTTAAAGCAGCAGACATCTTTCTGTACCCTTCCCTAGATTTGTGCCTCAAGAAAATCCTGTCTCTGAGGTCTACAGACAATTCCTTTGACTTCATGCTTGGTTTGTGCTCTGACACGCACTGTCACCTGTGGGACCTTAAATAGACAGGTGTGTGCCTTTCCAAATCATGTCCACTCAACTGAATTTATCACAGGTGGACTCCAATTAAGCTGTAGAAACATCTCAAGAATGATCAGTGGAAACAAGATGCACCTGAGCTCAATTTTGAGCTTCATGCCAAAGGCTGTGAATACTTAGGTACATGTGATATATTAGGTTTTTATTTTTAATAAATTAGCAAAAATCTCGGGGGGGGGGGGTTTCATGTCATTATGGGGTATTGTGTGTAGAATTTTGAGGGAAAAATGAATTTAATCCATTTTGGAATAAGGCTGTAACATAAAATATGGAAAAAGTGAAGCACTGTGAATACCTTCTGGATGCACTGTATATGGCCAGATTAGATAAGATAAGCTAAGATAAGATAAGATAAGCCTTTATTAGTCCCACAATGGGGAAATTCCAGGATTGCAACAGCACAGGAATAGCAACACTCAGAGCAATAATTAAGAAGATACAAAATATATAAATAAGAGCAGTGGATATACATACGTACACATAAATATATAAATATATATACAAAGTGCGGAGCATTGTAGCAAGATGGAATAAACAGCATAACCGTCTACTTAGTTATCCTACATAGTATGAATATGTACCCATACATATTGTCACCCTCCATAGCGACTGATATTGTCCTAGTTGTATACTGGAGGGGACCATTTGTGTAAGTCTGTTGCGTCTTTTGCATTCAATACTACTAGGTCGTCACGTTTTTTTGCTATCTCTGCGAGCAGCCCTGCTTAGGTTATACAGTCTGACAGCCGTAGGTAGGAAGGACCTGCAAAACCTCTCGGTTGCGCACCGAGAATGATGTAGTCTACTGCTAAATGAGCTCCTCAGTGCGTTCAATATGTCCTACATAGGGTCGGACTCGGACTCCAGCAGAGATGACAGTTTAGCCACCATCCTTCTCTCTCCTATCTCCTCCACTGGGTCAAGGCGTTGCCCCAGGACAGAGCTAGCTTTCTTGATCAGTTAGAGTATGTTAGACCAATTGCATTGTGGAATAAAATTAGGATCCCAGGAGCCTTATTTCTTATCACACCCCTAGATTGATGCAATTGACATTTTTGCTATTTTTATTATGGACACTTGGAACATGACTAGTTACTACAACATAAAGTGAGTCTGTTTCCAACCTGCTGAAAGCCTGATCTGTGTGTCATGTTGAGAGAATGGTCAGCTCACATGCATGGTGCCACACCAGTGAAAACACACACACACGACACAAAGAAGCTACGTTTAACCATAATTTATTAATCCAAAGGGAACGCAGAGTTAGGGAAAGACGCCACTTGCCAGAGGAGGACTCAGCCTGTAAGAACGAGAGCTGGCTAGTAGGAGGAGGGAGACTGGGAAAGGGGAATGACAAAATACCACTTACAGGAGCTGAGCAGAGAAGCCGACAGAGAAACCCTGCAGGAATAGACAAACCAGCGGGATGAAGCTGGCATAGAGCAAGGAAGGAGTGGAGCTGGGTGAGGTGACTGACCGGGTGGAGATAAGCAGCTGAAGCGGTGATGAGGGTGATGGAGCAGGTGAGTGCACAACAAGCTCCGGAGATGCACCGCACCGATGGCAGCAACCTGAGAAAAGGAGAAGAAAAAGAATTAAACCCAGTTCCTCAGAACGTTAATATAAACATACTTACATGCTTGCTTAGAAGGCAGTATACCCAATGAGCCAGCGCTGAAGCATTCACGAATAGGTCCTTATAAGCGCTGGCAAGGCAGAGACAGCAGGTGCCACCTCTCACACAGGTGTGTTGATTACCTGCGGAGCCGGGGCACTTCTCACAGGAAGGGAAGGGGGCACGCGCTCACCTGATCATGGCACTGTGTATATTGTCTAGGATGAGATGTTGTTAAAATATTTTTTTCCATTGTTGTGAGCACCTCAGAGAAAACCCATCTACCTTCATCTGTGACAGGAAAAAATAAATCCAAAACTATCCAAAGGGATATGACTGAAACAACTTTTAGTGAATCTTTTAAAAGCACTCAGTTTTTGAAATATGACTATTCATTATTTTACTATAGAATTGGTCTGTGAAATCATCATAAAATGTGACAAGGAGACTCCAGTAGCAATATTTGAATTTAGATGTTATGAGTCAACACAGACATAAAGCATTAACTGATCTGCTAACAAGGAGAAGTTAGTTTATCATCCTGGTAGTTTGCCTGTCTCCCTTCTGCCATCTCAGACTCAGTATTGCTCCCATACATCTCTATTATGACAGTTGGCTTGAAGGAATTCAAAACAAGAATCCCCTTTAGTCTCCAAATGAGCAGAAAACCTCCTCTGCAGCCACCCAGAAACAGTGTGCCTTCGCAGGATTCTGCACAGACACATAGTCATGCATGTACTAATGGTCAGGTATTAGTGTGGAAAATAATGCACACACACAAATGCTACAGCCTCCACCTATTGTGTTTTCATAACGTGGTGTAAAGGTCAAGTTCAGCTCTGCTTGTTTAATGTTCAAACACACTCACAGACTCAACCGCTGAAGTGGAGAAAAACAAAAAGTCCTAATGCTTCCTTTAACCCCTAGCAGGTGTAGGCAGGGGGCCCTCCGGTGGATTTATAGATGTTAGGGGGCAATGGGTTGAAATGAAGGGTCTTGCCCTTTGACACAGGCCAGATAACTATAGGAATAAAGATAAATACCCTAGTTCAGTTTACTCAGAAAAATAAAATGCCTAAAACATGTTATCCTATAGCACTATAAAATTATGAAAACCCTTAATGATTTCAAACAAGTCTGAAAATCTTCCATTCTGTCTCAACACCAAAGGATTTTTTTTTCTTTTTGGTCCACATACATTAGACTTTATTTTTGGAAGTATTCACTGCTTTAGTCCTTTTAGTCTTAAGTTAAATTTTATTTAGTTAGAGCCACTTCACACAACAGAGAGAGAGAGAGCAACAGTTCAACAGTTGGAAACTTGAATCATTCACATTTTGGCCATTAACTGCAGCCCCATTACTGAAAACAACTGTGGGCTGCCTTTGAGTGAATGGGTACCCACCCAGCAAAAACTGTTTGAAAAAATGTTGAAAAGACAGCTTTACCAACTATCTACAAATGTCTGGTTCTGACTGAAAAGTGAAAGATGAAAAGTTGTCTTTCTATAGGCATCTATAACCGACTATTGTTACATCATTCACCCATCTTCTTATCAGCCTGTTCTCTGTCAGGTCACACCTACGCCTACATCGCTGAGCAAAAGGTAGCATATAGTGTTGTGAAAAAGTGTTTGCCCCCTTCTTGATTTCTCATTTTTTTTGTATGTTTGTCACAGCTAATGTCATGAACCTGGGTTTGGTGGTTCTAAACCCAGTTCTGACCCATAGTTACTTTTGCCCTATTTTGCGCTTAATCGCCACTCGGTGCTGACGAAAAAACTCGACGTACCGAGAGAAATAAGGCGAAAACAACGTGGTTGTCGGGCTGGTGTTAGACGGCGGACAAGGAGTATAAGGTACAGACCCACCTTCCCATCCGTTATTATGGGGAATGTACGCTCTATACTGGGAAAGGTAGATGAGCTAGCGGCTATCTGCCGTTACGATAGCACATACCGGGCGTGCTCTCTCCTTTTGTTTACTGAGACGTGGCTAACTGAACTAGCAGCAGATGCTAACATTGAGCTGGAGGGTTTCCACATGATACGGGCAGACTGAACACCAGACAGTGGCAAAGCAAGGGGCGGTGGAGTGATAATGTATGTTAACAACAACTGGTGCAGACCGGGACATATCACTGTTAAACAACGTCACTGCAGCAAAGACATTGAGTTGCTAGCTGTTAGTATGCGGCCTACATATCTCCCAAGAGAACACTCACACGTGATCTGCATTGTTGTTTATGCAAATCCGACGGCGAACGCTGGGACAGCGCGTGACATCATCCATTCAGTAACCAGCAGGCTGCAGACAGAACACCCAGATGCTCTTCTCCTCATCTCAGGCGATTTCAACCATGTTTCACTGTCTCCCGTTCTACCCACATTTACCCAGTATGTCACATGCCACACTAGAGACAATAAAACACTGGACTTATTCTATGCAAACACTAAGGAGGCATACACCTCCTCACAACTCCCCCCACTCGGGAGATCGGATCACAACTTGGTTCATCTCCGGCCGGTGTACAAACCCCTAGTGCACAGACAACCCCCGGCCATGCGCACAGTGATGTTATGGTCTGAGGAGGCAATGGACACTCTAAAGGGCTGTTTTGAAGCCACCGCCTGGAAGCAGCTCTGCGATCCACATGGTGAGGACATCGATGGCCTCATTCACACCTTCACGGGCTACCTCAGCTTCTGTGTGGACAAATCCGTTCCCACCAAGACCATATGGTGTTGCTCAAACAACAAACCCTGGATCAACCCTGAGATTAAAACACTTCTGAGAGAGAAGAAGAGGATCTTCAGGTCGGGGAATAGGGAGATGCTGAAGTCCGTACAGAGGGAGCTGAGGAGAAAGATCAGAGAAGGCAAGGACAGCTTCAGGAGGAAGATGGAGGACAGGTTGCAACAAAGCGACATCAGCGGGGTCTGGAGAAACCTTAAAACCATCTCTGGGCTCCAGAATACCTCCCCCCAGGCCATGGGGGGCAGGGAGTGGGCGAACAATCTGAATTTGTTTTTCAATAGGTGTGACCAACCGCCCTCCCCCCTGACTGCACAACAACCACTGCTGCCTGTAAAGACATCAAGTCCTGCTGCCCACTCCCCACTCCACCAACACCCCCCCACTCCCAACACACAGCCCCCCATCCTGACCCTGACCAGGACCCAGGTGAGGACGGAGCTGAGGAAGATCAAGGCGAGGAAGGCGTCGGGACCGGACGGCATCAGCGCAAAGCTCCTCAAGTCCTGTGCAGACCAGCTGTGTGGGATTGTGACGTACATCTTCAACCTGAGCCTGAAGCTGGGGAGGGTACCACAGCTGTGGAAAACATCTTGTGTGGTACCTGTACCAAAAACTTCCCACCCCAAAGACCTGAACAGCTACAGACTGGTGGCCTTGATGTCCCACTTGATGAAGACCCTGGAGAGACTGCTCCTTGCTCACCTCCGCCCCCTGGTGGAACCAGCGATGGATCCACTCCAGTTCGCCTACCAGCATGGCATTGGGGTGGAGGATGCAGTGATCTTCCTCCTTCACCGTTCTCTGTCCCACCTGGAGAAGCCCGGGAATGTGGTGAGGATCATGTTCTTTGACTTCTCCAGTGCTTTCAACACCATCCAACCGATGATCCTGAAGGACAAGCTGCTGCGCGCAGGGGTGGACCAGCACCTGTCATCATGGATCCTGGACTACCTCACGAACCGGCCTCAGTTTGTGAGAACCCGGGACTGTGTGTCCGACACGATCATCAGTAGCACGGGGGCCCCCCAGGGAACGGTGTTGGCTCCCTTCCTGTTCACTCTTTATACTGCGGACTTCTCACACAACACAACACACTGCCATCTACAGAAGTTCTCTGATGACTCTGCGATCGTTGGCCTCATCTCCAATGGAGATGAAGCTGAGTACAGAGGGCTTATCCAGGACTTCGTGGACTGGTGCCATCGGAACTGCCTCCAGATCAACGCGAGGAAAACTAAGGAGCTGGTGGTGGACTGCCGCAGGCAAGGACAACCTCTCACAGCACCAGTAAATATACAGGGAACAGACATTGAGATGGTGACATCCTACAAGTACCTGGGTGTTCATCTGAACAATAAACTAGACCGGTCACACAATACTGACGCACTCTACAAGAAGGGACAGTGCAGGCTGTTCCTACTGAGGAGACTCAGGTCTTTTGGTCTACAAGGGGCGCTGCTGAAGACATTCTATGACACGGTGGTGGCATCAGCCATCACTTTTGGAGTGGTCTGCTGGGGCAGTGGCATTACTGCAGCTGATAGGAAGAGACTGAACAAACTGATCAAGAAAGCTAGCTTCGTCCTGGGGCAGCGCCTTGATCCAGTGGAGGAGATAGGAGAGAGAAGGACAGTGGCTAAACTGTCATCTCTGCTGGAGTCCGAGTTCCACCCTATGCAGGACATACTGAATGCACTGAGGAGCTCATTTAGCAGCAGACTACATCATCCCAGGTGCACAACCGAGAGGTTTCGCAGGTCCTTCCTACCAACGGCTGTCAGACTGTACAACCTAAGCAGGGCTGCTCGCAAAGATAGCAAAAAGACGTAACAACCAATAGTTTTTTTGAATGCAAAAGATGCAATAGACTTACACAATGGTCCCCTCCGGCATACAACTAGGAAAATACCGGTAGCTACGGAGGGTGAGAATATGTATGGGCACATAATCATACCATGTAGGATAACTAAGTAGACGGTTGTGCTGTTTCATCCCATCTAGCAACAATGCTCTGCACTGTGTGTTTATACATTTACATATTTATTCCATCTAGCTACAATGCTCCACACTGGGTGTGTTTATGTTTATGTTTATATTTATATATCTATATCTATATATTCATTCCATCTAGCTACAATGCTCCGCACTGTGTTTATATATCTACATATTATTCCATCTAGCTACATTGCTCCGCACTGTGTGTTTATATATTTACATATTTATTCCATCTAGCTGCAATGCTCCGTACTGTGCGTTTATATACTCATATATTTATCCCATCCAGCTACAATGCTCTACACTGTGTGTCTGTGTGTATATATACTGTATATATTTATAGTAATATGTACATATGTATATTAGCTGCTCTTGCTTGCTTGCTTTTTTTTTTTTCTTGCCTTCTGATTGTTGCTCTGAGTGTTGCTATCCCTGTGCTGTTGCAATCCTGGAATTTCCCCATTGTGGGACTAATAAAGGCTTATCTTATCTTATCTTATTTTCCATCAGGCGCTTCAGGGAGCCCTTTGGGTTCTTCACTCCCTGACAGCTCAAGCACACCCCCTCCTCATGTCAGTGCCATCAGCTGTGTCTCATTATTGGGTGTTTCACACACACACACACACACACACACACACACACACACACACACACACACACACACACACACACACACACACACACACTTCATTCATTCCCATTCACACGCTCTTTCACTCACTCATACACACATGGTGTTAATTAGGTTCAGCCCACACACTCTCACACCGGCTGTCTCTTCCCTCGTTAGTATTATTATTACTTAAACACTGTGTTAGTAAGAAGAGACTGTCGGAGCATTGCGCATCATACACGGCAGCGTGTTCCTCCGTGTATGTTTGTTCCCACTACCTACGTCTACTTTCAGCCTGACATCGCCATCTTCTCTAACATTTCAAGATTGTGTATTTCCTTGGTGTTAGCGGCTGACCCTGCCTCAACTCCATCCTCCAGACAGCACGGACCGCCTTGGATCGCCGCAGCCCGTAAGTTATGTCTGCCTTTCCCTCTGTGCTGACAGAGATGCTGCGGCACTAGGCATTCCCTCTCCCTGGGTTGCTGTGCGTCCGGGCTTACCTGTTTGTCTCGTGGCCTATATTGCAATCTTTTCTACTCTCTGTTCAAGTCGTGACTGTTGCTGGACTTACTGTTTGAGGTTTATGTTAATAAAGCACACAAATCTACTCCTGCAACTGGGTTTTTCATTTCTTCCTCCATGCACTGCATAATAGCGCACAGGGAATCATAACACTTAAAGGGCCTATATCATGCTATTTTAAGCCTTTCAGAGTAAACTATATGCATGTTTGTGATAGTATATTACCTTTGGTACACTGGAGAATGAATTTCTTATGAAATATGAGTTATTTTCGCGAGCCCGTAAGTAAGATGCCTCGATCTCTGAGGCTCCGCCTCTCCTTCTTGTGGCTGCCGCCCATTTCATGACGTAACCCCTGAGCTGGCTGCTGCAGCGTGTCGCTGGGTTCCACCCACAAAAAAAAACATCTACAGTAAACTTTAGAAAGGATGGATGAGCATGTTGAACTCTTTAGCCTCCTGTTATTATTTTAGCCTATAATATTATTCTTATGTAGTGTATGGTTAATCATGTTTAATATTACGATTTTAGCCTCTGCATTCTGGTCTATTTTAACCATTTCTGACGAATAGGCTCTTCTTTAGGTTGGCTGAACAAACTCCTAAATCTCTCACAGCCAAAGCCACATTTACGCCACTTAGAAGACATTGTCTTATGTAAAAAAGCAAACAGTTGTTGTCACTGAGCAGATTAGGTGTGAGAGGAACTACTTCTTCACAGTGTCAATGCTAAAGTGAAAGAGTTTTGCCGATCACCGCTCCGTTTGCTGCGCGGAGAAAGTGGGTGTGTGCATTAGCTTGGGGGCGGTGCTGGCAGCACAGGCACTTCCTGGAGTGGGCGGCTCACCCACGTTCATACGTATGAATGTGGGGACCCAATCATTATCAGGGACAGGGCGGAGCAGCAGCTCAGAGAGCAGAGTTGAGGAGGAATACTCAGAGATGCGTGAATGGAGCAAAATACCACTTTGGGGGTGTTTTTGGTGAGGAATTAACATTATAACATGCTTAAAAGCTCAAAGAAGTCGATTTTGCATGATATAGGCCCTTTAAATATTTCAGATCATCAAACAAATTTAAATGTTAGACAAAGATAACCAAAGTAAACACAAAATACAGTTTTTAAATGAAGATGTTTATTATTGAGGGTAAAAAAAATCCAAACCTACATGGCCCTGTGTGAATAAGTGATTGCCCCCCCCCCCGTTAAAACATAAATTAACTGTGGTTTATCACATCTTTGGAAAGCTGAGTTTAATTTCTCTAGTCACACCCAGGCCTGATTACTGCCACACCTGTTCTTAATCAAGAAATCACTTAAATAGAACCTGCCTGAAAAAGTGGTCGACCAAAAGATCCTCAAAATCTAGACATCATGCTGCAATCCAAAGAAATTCAGGAACAAATGAGAAACAAAGTAATTGAGATCTAGCAGTCTGGAAAAGGTTATAAAGCCATTTCAAAAGCTTTGGGACTCCAGCAAACCACAGTGAGAGACAATGTCCACAAATGGCAAACATATGGAACAGTGGTGAACCGTCCCAGGAGTGGCCGGCTGACCAAAATTACCCGAAGAGCACAGCGATGACTCATCCAAGAGGTTACAGAAGACCCCAGAACAACATCCAAAGAACTGCAGGCCTCACTTGCCTCAATTAAGGTCAGTGCTCATGATTCCACCATAAGAAAGAGACTGGACAAAAATGGCCTGCATGGCAGAGTTCCAAGACAAAAACCACTGCTGAGCAAAAAGAATATAGAGGCTCATCTCAGTTTTGCCAGAAAACAGCTTGATGATCCCCAAGACTTTTGGGAAAATACTCTGTGGACTGACGAGACAAAAATTGAACTTTATGGAAGGTGAGTGTCCCATTACATCCGGCGTAAAAGTAACACAGCATTTCAGAAAAGGAACATCAAACCAACAGTAAAATATGGTGGTGGTAGTGTGATGGTCTGGGGCTGTTTTGCTGCTTCAGGACCCTGGAACACTTGCTGTGGTAAATAGAACCATGAATTCTGCTGTCTACCAAAAAATCCTGTAGAATGTCCAACCATCTGTTTGTGACCTCAAGCTGAAGCACACTTGGGTTCTGCAGCAGGACAATGATCTAAAACACACCAGCAAGTCCACCTCTGAATGGCTTAAGAAAAACAAAATGAAGACTTTGGAGTGGCCTAGTCAAAGTCCTGTTCTGAATCCAATTGAGATGCTGTGGCATGACCTTAAAAAGGCGGTTTATGCTGGAAAACCCTCCAATGTGGCTGAATTACAACAATTCTGCAAAGATGAGTTGGCCAAAATTTCTCTACAGTGCTGTAAAAAACTCACTGTCAGTTATCGCAAATGCTTGATTGCAGTTGTTGCTGCCCAGGGTGGCCCAAGCAGTTATTAGGTTTAGGGGGCAATAACTTTTTCACACAGGGCCATGTAGGTTTGGATTTTCTTTCCCCTTAATAATAAACACCTTCATTTAAAAACAACAATTTGTGTTTACTTGTGTTATCTTTCTCTAATATTTAAATTTGTTTGATGATCTGAAACATTTAAGTGTGACAAACAGAAAAAAAAAAGAGAAAGAAAGAAATGAGAAATTAGGAAGGGGGCAACACTTTTTCACACCCTTGTACATCCTGGACAGTTCACCAGTCCATTACAGGGCAAAACTTGCAGCACCTGGTATTCTTAGGTGGTTTCCCATCCAAATGCTAAGCAAGCCAGATCCCTCTCTGCTTCCAAGATGGGATGAAATCAGGGGTGTTTAGGGTGGTATGTTGGCAATGGTGGATGAGAATCAGAAGTCCAGCGACACCTAGATCCCAACGTGTGAACATCAATAAAGAGACAAAACACAAAGAGAAATTTGCAAAGCACACTTACAATTTATTTATATTCAACAGTGTTTATTAAGCGTAAAGGAGAAAACTTCCCCTTCAGCTTGGCAGCCAATACAGAAAACCAGGCGCTAAGTCCTAAAGGTTCATATTCTTTTTCATGCAACTGTAACTCCCACCACCACCATCACCAAATGTCAAAAACTATTTTGAGGATAAATCTGGGCCAAATCCAGTGGACTAAACAGCCCAACTGATGGATTATTTTTTCTTACCATTTTTTAAATTATCTCGACACAAATTTATCTGCTAAAAATGTGTTGTTTTTTTTCCCCCCTTAATGCAGTGGTGGTTCAGTGGTCCAGCATCTACCCAACACCTAGAGTGTGAGTTTAAGTTCCAAATGGGTCAAAAGATTCAAGATTCAAAAGATTCAAAGATTTTATTTGTCAATATTACTATATGTACAGGACATACAGGAGAATTGAAATGGCATTTCTCTCTCTCTTCAGTGGTGTGCACAACACAAAAAAAGAAAAGGAATGACGCTGGAAAAACAGCAACAGCCGTCTGTGTACAGTAATGCTACCTGTAGTGCAGATGGCGACAAAAGATAGATCCAGACCTCCTATGGTGCAAATAAAGATAAGCGATGAACGATGACACTCAGCAATCTTATATACAGAAAGTAGAGCAGTAATTCTCGTAGTACCAAGTTCAGTGCAGTAGCGTAGGTGCAGATAGTAACAGATAGGGCTGCACATGGTCAATATTTCAATGACAGACAGCAGCAGATATGACATTTGTGCAAATGGTATCTCAAAAGGCTCTTTCAAAACTGTACTGTTTGCCTTCTGGCTTAGTGATCAGCACAGATTTGGGAAATTAGCCTCAACTGTAGTGTCCACAACTATGCAACAGTAGCTGTGGGGACTGGCATGGGTACTATCTGTGCATATCCACACAAAACTTTATAGGAATAAAACATCCACACATTCATTAAGTTTAAGGTCAAAATAGCCATCAGTGTTTACATGTCCCTGAGCAGGGGCACCAGACTGGGGACAAAAGCACAACAAACCAGAATGCACTCACCTGAGATGCAGACCCACACCTTTTGCAAACTTATAGATTTACAACCTTGACCTTTGACCTTTTGACCCTAAACCCATAGCCAGAGGTCAGGGTGTCAGGGTGAACCTGTGTATCAGGTTTGGTGACGCTAGCTGTCTTTGTTGTTGAGATACAATTTGTATGGCATTCTGACCTGAATCTTTGACCTTTTGACCCCAGAAGTATAGCCATGGGTGCTTGTCCCAAGGACAACTTATGCACCAAGTTTGGAAGCCATAGCCTCATTTCCTGTTGAGTTAGAGCAGTAATTCCCCAGGTCCATAGTGGAGAGATGGTGTATTGAAAAGATGATCTGTTGAATTCAAATTTGGGTTTTCTGTGGGGACTGAGAGCCTACACTGCTGCACCCGCAGCTCAGAATATGGTGCTGCACACCTGTCCCTCTAGCACGTGCCACTTTTACCTACAGTGAAACTTGCAGAGTTATGTTTCATTGAAACATCAAGAAAACCTTGGCAGACGATGCTGTGCTTTTCAAATATAACCTCAAAATAAACCCATTTAATAAAACCTTGTGGAAAAAAAAGTGCTGCCAAAAATGCCTATATAGCGACAGAGAAGCAGGAAAGGACAGAGCAGGAGTAACGGGTCCCAGAGGAAAGGGGGCTGTCGTGCATGCAGGTGACATTTGCTTATGGATAAACATTCTGTGCGTGCACGTGTGCATTCCAAATGCCGCCGCAGTCATGCTGTGTCTTCCGCATGTGTAGTTGACGTGCATGTGCCATACTGCTACTGTGTGCACAGTATTTGCCCGCTAAAGTGTACGCAAATTTCAGTATCGCTGTCACGCCATGTAAACTTGTGCATGCGTGTGAAGGTCATTGTGTGTGTTTGTTATAAGCGTGTGTGTGTGTGTGTGTCAGTGTGCTAATATGATACACTCTGTAAATAGCAGCAGGTCCCCAAAAGAGAACGGACACTGGCGTCTGCTCCCTGTGGTGTGATAGAAATACAGCACACACGCCCTCACACACACATAAAGTTGAGGCTGTTGACGTAACAGTCTGATGATGCGGGGGGTAGGGGGGGTAGTGGTGGCGAGCAGACGTGAAAAAAGTAAAATTAAAAACAAATTTAAAAAAGAAAAGGAAGTATTAAAACTAAAGAGTCATAAAATTGAGAGACGCCGGTCCATTGTGTTCTCCTGGCTGGGACAAGGTGGAAGACGGAAATAGAACTGCTCCCTGAATCATTTATCAGCCATATTAAGACTCACTGCCAACTGTGGCCAACTCGGGAAACAATCCCAGGTGCTGTCAACAGACGCTTTACCATTTCAGCGACAATGTGTGCGTGTAGGCGTTCTTCTACAGATTCTCATGACTTGCAGCAGCCACGTTTTCCCGTTGAGGTTATGGACAGAGCGCGTCACAGGCTGAAGTGGCAACATAAAACAGCATCACCAAAACCGTTCCAAATCAGCTACGCCGTGTGTTCGGCATTTTGTTCCAGTGTCTGAATGTGTAGTAAATGTTCCGGAAATGTTAAGAAAACTTTCCTGAATTAAGGTGCGTTCAGACCAAATGCAAAGCAAAATTTTTATGCACGGCGTGAATACATGCAAAGTCAAAGGAAAGAGCTCGCTCACGTCTGAGGGAGAGCACTAGCTGGTAATGACCCTGAGATTCTGCTGCCACCAAAGTAAAAGTACCAACACTGGAGAGTAAAGTAATTACCTCCACCAAGGAGGTTACGTTGTTGCCAGTGTTGCTTTGTTGGTCTGTCTGTTAGCAACATTACGCAACCTACCTTAATCTACCTTGGGCTAGAGACAAACCCATAACATCTTGGTGATGATGCAAGAATGCGAACAGTCATGTGAAAAAATTAGGACACCCTGTATAAGCCTGTGTGGTGTTTTTTTTTTTTTTTACATATTTGGACATATGGATATTTAATATCAATGTTAAAAATACTGGTAGATTCATGTAATACAACTAAACAATTAAAAATGAATTAAAAACTTTTTTTCTCCAAATTTTCTGTAAAATGTAATTCCAAACAAATAGTGAGGAATAAATTAGGACATCCCCCATCTTTTTTAGGACACCCCCACATTCATTCCCACTTATAATAGCTAAAATCAATGTTAAAAAAAATGCAAATAAAAACAAAAACAAGGTTAGACATAGATATGTGAACATTTCTTAATAAAGAGCTGAATATTTAATGGGGTGTCCTAATTTTTTCACATGATTGTACCTCCACCAAAGCTCTTATCGTCTCACAGTGTGTTAGCAACAATACCCCAAACTAATGGACAGACTTTGATGCAGTTTTCACCAGAAGAAGCTCTAGGCCTACACACAAACCCATTACATTTTGGAGGTGATCCATGAGGGACAGAAGGAGCCTTGGCAGAGGGATGCACTCTGAGTCCTTTTCTAGTTTGAAAATGAGACTGACACTCAACTGCAGGCAGATGGACCGGGAGCTCTGCAGCTGAATCGGAGTGTGGTTTTCCCCACAGACTCCTGCCACGGACGTGCTAATCAGGCTAGCAGGCTAGCAGTGTAAACAACCCACCATCCAGGAGAAATTTTGGAGGCAGAGACAGTTTTTTTTCAGGTGAGACCCCATCAGTAAATGTAAACCTGAGCGTGACTGTGTTTTGGAGATTTCCACAGCAGGTTGCACACAGCTGCACAGGTTATAAAGGCAACTTCGTCTGTCTGCAAATTGCTCAGACTGGGAATTCATGTCTGTTCGCGTCTTTACATTGAGTTAAAATCTAACCACTGTGTACGAAAAATTTGCCCATTTGCGTTTGGTCTGAACGCACCTTAATGCATGTAGCACTCGCCATCACACCAGCACATCTGGAATGCCCACACTCAGCCTGCTACCCTCTGTCTGTATGGAGTGTTGCATGTTGAGCTAGTGCTTGCAGACAACTAACGGTTAATTAACGTGCCTTGCACTTCACACACCTCACCCCAAGCACGTCTTACCGTTTCTATTCGAGCAGCAACATTTTATGTTTTTCTCCCATCACTCCTGCACTGCTGCCAGGTGATCCAACCCCATCGCCACCCCAGCACCCACCTGTTAGACCCAAGGGCTTGTTTAACCATCACTCAGTCTGCAAGGACTGTAACTGTAGATTGTGATGAGTTTGCATACACATTCCTATTAATGCAGCATTTTGAAGAAACAGGCCAGTGGCATGTAGTGCAACCTGGGTAATATAGTTGAAGTGCATTTAATAGCAGGAGAGAGGAGAGGAGAGCTGAGCATGAGAACACCTGGAATGCTGGAAAAAGTCCCTGTGAGTTAAGGTTCTCCAAACTTTATGGGAGTCCCTCACATGACATGATGGCAAAGCTGTGGAATTAAAAGACAGGTAAAAGCATGGCATCGTGTCAACATATCAAATAATTCAGATTTTGCCAATGCTTGTTAAACATCTTTTCTCAGTTTTCACCAAAATCAAATCATTTCCACCCTGACTCAATCTCTAGATTTTCTAATCAATAACTTTTATGTGATCTTGTACATTGGCAGAGACACACTGAAATTCAACTTTTATAAAGCTGCAAATTCCAATATAGTATAAAGTGCCAAACAGTCGTGTGAAATAAACCAAACCAACAAGTAGAGGATAGCTGGACTAAAATGACAGGAGAGAAGAAGAAGGAACGACACGTTCTTCTGAAGTGCCTAACATCAAACTGCAAGTGTGGATTGTGACACAGTCGCTGTAACGTGACAGTCTGAAGTCAGTAAATGTACTGGAGATTAAATTAATAACATTTGCATGTTAATGATTCACACTTGGCTTGTGTGAAATTTCCTGAATGCAAAATTCCTTTTTCATTCCGTTTTGGCTCCCTGAGGCAATATTTTCAGCAGGCAGTGGAGCAACTTGGCCATGCTGCCCAAAGCTCATTTACATTTCGGCATATAGCAAAGTTACAAAGGGTTTTAAATTCCATATGAACTCAGATGCAATGCCAATGCTAGCTGTTGTGGCTAACATTAGCTCCTTGTCCTCCTGGGGACTGTTTAAAAGCCCAGGAGCCACTATGCAGCCACTGTGCACCTGCAGCCTTATTTCAGATGCAAACAATCCCAAAACCAACTTACAGGTAGCCGGTGTACGAAGGCCAAATCAGGACAGAGAGGAGTTCTGCATGAGATTCAGCACAGTCTTGCTACCGAATTATACTATATACTGCCTCTTAAAAATATATATATCTGTTGAGACATGTAAAAAACATTTTTTAATGCTTCAATGTGGATGAAAAAAAGCAGGTGAAAGTCCACCAAAGTCAAATAAATTAAGTAAAGAAAGAAAGTGAATGTTTTTCTTCAAGAGCCAGTTTGCATTAAACTAAAGTTAAAAGCGTGGAGTTATGTTCAAATCTTTACCAAGAACAACAAACCATTTAATGTTGATGGAATGCACTGGCACTACAAAAGAAAGGCTGCTGGTGTTTGCATGTGATAACTTGTGTTGTGGTAATACTCAGCAGATTTTACTGTGCAGGCACACACTTCAGGACAAGCACGCAAACAGCAGCTCAAAGCCCCGACTGCCTTTCCAGATTGGCGGGAGTTAATATTTCAGGAATTAAAGGCAGTAGTGCCCCACAGTATTCCAGTGGTGGATCCCACACATGGGGAAAAATAAGCAACTTACTGTCAATACCTAAATGGGTACATGTAAAATGTTTTTGTTTTAATTTTTAAAAATAAAAAATAAGATCAGTGGAAAAAAATTGGATAAGATAACAAAAAAGTGAGTTGATAAAATAAACATAGTATTTTTTTCTTTTTTTCATGGGAAAAGTAAACCAGCTTTTGGCTTTTGTTATTTACTAAATTATTAATCAGAACATGTTTGAATTTTTTTTTACTATAGTTGGATTACTGTTTAAAAAAAAATCTGAGATAATGTTTTGATATATCAATTTGTAAAGCACGTGTTTTTTTGTAGCTTCTTTTCAATCTAATAATACTTTTTTTTCTAATAATAGCTATTTTGCAAAGCAGAAGTAAAACACAAATGGCATATTACAACAATCTAGGCAACACTCTATTGTCTATGGTGCAGAGTGCAGAGTGCAAGTCCATTTTGCTATTACAGCTGCACAAAAATTACTTTTGCGCCTGGCGAAAAGCGGGAAAAGGCAGTCCTAATTCTCTTAATTATTCAGAGGTGTGCTTTGGCCTTAATGTGCAATAAACTAATAACTTTCTTTGTTCTCATTCCTTTTTATAAAGTAAACACAAAATGCAGTTTTTAAATGAAGGTGTTTATTATTAAGGGTAAAAAAAATCCAGACCTACATGGACCTGTGTGAAAAAGTGATTGCCCTCCACCTCCTGTTAAAACATAAATTAACTGTGGTTATCACATCTTTGGAAAGCTGAGTTCAATTTCTCTAGCCACACCCAGGCCTGATTACTGCTACACCTGTTCTCAATCAATAAATCACTTAAATAGGACCTGCTTGACAAAGTGAAGTAGACCAAAAGATCCTCAAAAGCTAGACATCATGCTGCGACCCAAAGAAATTCAGGAACAAAAGAGAAACAAAGTAACTGAGATTTTCCAATCTGGGGAAGGTTATAAAGCCATTTCTAAAGCTTTTGAACTCCAGTGAATCACAGTAAGAGCCATTATCAACAAATGGCGAAAACATGGAACAGTGGTGAACCTTCCCAGGAGTGGCCGGCCGACCAAAATTACCCAAAGAGCACAGTGACGACTCGTCCAAGAGGTCACAAAAGACCCACCAACAACATCCAAAGAACTGCAGGCCTCACTTGCCTCATTTAAGGTCAGTGTTCATGACTCCACTATAAGAAAGAGACTGGGCAAAAATGGCCTGCATTGCAGAGTTCCAAGACAAAAACCACTGCTGAGCAAAAAGAATATAGAGGCTCATCTTAGTTTTGCCAGAAAACAGCTTGATGATGAAAACTGCTTCAGGACCTGGAAGACTTGTTGTGGTAAATGGAACCATGAATTCTACTGTCTACCAAAAAATCCTAAAGGAGAATTTTTGGCCATCTGTCCGTGACCTCAAGCTGAAGTGCACTTGTGTTCTGCAGCAGAACAATGATCCAAAACACACCAGCAAGTCCACCTCTGAATGGCTTAAGAAAAATAAAATGAAGACTTTGGAGCAGCCTAGTCAAATTCCTGGTCTTAATCCAACTGAGATGCTGTGGCATGACCTTCAAAAGGTGGTTCATGCTGGAAAACCCTCCAGTGTGGTTGAATTACAACAATTCTGCAAAGATGAGTTGGCCAAAATTCCTCCACAGCACTGTAAAAGACTTATTGCCAGTTATCACAAATGTTTGACTGCAGTTGTTGCTGCTAAGGGTGGCCCAACCAGTTATTAGGTTTATGGGACAATCGCTTTTTCACACAGGGCCATGTAGGTTTAATTTTTTTCCCCTTAATAATAAACACCTTCATTTAAAAACTGCATTTTGTGTTTACTTGTGTTTTCTTTGTCTAATATTTAATTTTGTTTGATGATCTGAAACATTTAAATGTGACAAACATGCTAAAAAATGAGAAATCAGGAAGGGGCAAACACTTTTTCACACCACTGTATGTGTTTAGTGGGCATTTTATAGGTCCTTTACCGAGGGTAAAAAATTGTCTTTAACCACAGGCGCAAACTTGATGAGTGATTTTCTATGTCTCACTTCTGGTTTTGCCTTCAGAGTTCAAAACAGATTTGCAATCACAAGAGGAAATTAAATCCAGGGGAATTAATTGTGTCATTTGAGCCAGCAAATAATCATGAATGAAAATGACGTTATCCCCCACAACAATGCCTCACTCTTTCTCTCATGAGGATACGGGTTTATTCTTTGCAAACCAAAGTGGAGTAGGCTACAGAGTCGTGTAAAAGAAGTTTAAACAACAAAGTGTAATTTATTGTGTTTACCAAATAAAATCGATATCCAAAATTTTCTTTGGGACTTTGCAGCCCTTCAAGTTGGAAGTGACACCTATTCAAAACAAAGCTGATTCATGTGACACCAGAGACATGAGAAAACACTGGAGGCAGAATAATAAAGCCTGCTTCTAGCTTGATTTTGAATTATTCTGTTAGAAGAATGACAGTAAATGAGCAGAAAACTATATATATTAAAAAAAAAAAACCTTCCATAAGTTAGATAATGATGGATTGTGTGCTATGATGTTCCGGTGGATAGAACACCAGTTGGCTCTCCTCCAGCCGCAAATGACAGCTGTTTCATGGTGTAGGGCAGTGTGCAACACCACGGTAAAGTCCAGTGGTTAAATTTCAAAGAAGAGTGACCCAAAAGACTCCCCGAGCTTCCGGTTGAGGGAACGCTGGCTCAACTTGCTGCCGCTGCTCACCGGCTCACCAAAGGTATTTTAATATTGTGTTGTTTTGGCTGTCTGTTGGACTGCGCTATTGCTCTTTTTCTGAATTCTGTTTTAACAACCTCTCTGGACCGTTCCTATGATTTGCTCAACACTGCTGTGTTTGTGTATGTGTTTGGACTGTCACCAGCCTACATGCTCTGCTGTGGCCGTCGAGTCACCTGTATCCTTGCTGATAATAAGGGCGGACAGGTTTTACATACTGTCCGTGGTTATTTCGACTGTTCTCTCTATCATCCTGCATCCCGTGGCTGGCATCCTCCACTACTCCGCAGATGAGCTTCTTCAGATCCGCTCTCGCTTGTTTACAATACTGCCGGTGTTCCTCCAACTCCATCCGGATATTTCTCTTTTGCCTCGTTGGAGATATATTCACTGGGGATCCCGCCAAACCTTCAACTATGACAACACCAACACAATAAAAAACATGTGGTCCACCTTCCGATGTTCTCCACGCAACTTCAACTGGGCTGTCGACCACACTGTGCTAGCTAGCCTAGCATGGTTGGCTAACATCTCCATCAAATGCAATAGCACCTCTGTCAACTTTGGGCTGTTAAACATCCACTCACTCACCAGCAGTGTTTCAAGTAATGCATTACAAAGTAACGTATTGCTGCAATACCACTACTTTTGCAGTAACGTGCTGTGTAAAGAAATTACTGTTTAAAAATTCAGTAATGCATTACAGTTACTGAAATTTGATCAGCTGTGTTACTCATTACTCATTTTAATAATATGGATAGGTATTTTTAGCATCTCTCAGCTGGCCTGGGAGCATCTTGGTATCCTCCCTGAAGAGGTGGAGCAGGTGGCTGGGGGGAGGGAAGTCTGGGCTTTTCTGCTTGAGCTGCTGCCTCCGCAACCCGGACCCCCGGAAAAGCGGTAGAAAATGGATGGATGGATGGATTTTAGCGCAAATATATGAATATACAAACTGACCCTACAGTATCTGGGATGAGCCGTCAGTCAACGTGACCTGTTGCAGAGAGCCAAGTCTTCACTACTGAGCGGAGGAAAAGATGAAGCTATACTTTGTTTTTGTGAAAATAGACAGCTTATTTTTCCTTTGTTGTGGTTAACCTCTTGCACTCCGGTGTACCGCGGGCGGACACGTCTCTGCATCCTAGAGCGCATGAGGGCGCTCTCGTGCGCCCTCGTGCGCTCTAGGATGCATGATGGAGATGGAGATGGTGATGGCATCCAAGCGCGCACTGAAAATAAAAGCTGCAGACACAGCCGCGAACAGATTAGTTCATCTGATTGACCTCTCATTCGACTAATAAGAGCCTTGAATTGGGTTTCTGAAACCTTGAAGAACCAATGACTGAAAACCTAGCAAGAAGGACCCGCCTACCAACGCTGTGAATGCAGTGAGCCAATTGAAGCAGAGAAGTTCGCGAGCTGTTTTTTTTTAAAGCTGGGTGAAGACTGACTGCTGCAGCGGATCAAAAAAGGACCCGCAGGAAGAACCGTCACAGACCCAGCAGCACGGAGACCACCCACAAATGCAACCTGTATGACAGCGACTGCCATTCGCGCATTGGCATGTTCGGCCACAGGCGGTGCTTATTTTGTTTTTGTTCCAGCAGAGTAGACGTTATGATTTCTTCCATGGTCATAGACCGACGGAGGCCGACGACGAAGGCTGAGTGACACACACGCCTTCGCCAGTCGTTTTTTAATTACTACTGTTATTTGTTTTGAAAAATCATTCGCCAAAAACCGCAATCATGGAAGCACAAAACCGCAATAATGGAATTATGTTTTGATCGGGTCGCGAGACCAGAACCACGAGCGGACCAGCGTCGCGTTCGTCTGACAATGAGGAAGAGAAGTTCGCCAGGACTCTGCTGCTGTGAAGAGGTAAGGTGTTATAAGCTAAATTATTCTTTATCCCTGAAAATTGTAATCCAAAATGACTTTTGACCGATCGGTAAATTACAACTGTGCGGCACACGAAGTCTGAAGTTCGTGTGCCGCGGTACAAGGGGTCGTTCGCCGTGTCCAGACCATGAACACCCCCCCACCCCCGCTATTCTTCTGTAGCGGGGGGGGGAAGCCGCGGTGACTGTGCTGCTGTCCCACATCGCCACATGAGGCTAATCCGTCATGTAGCGATGGCTGATGCCCATCCTCTGTAGCGGGGGGGGGCAATCCCCCCCCCCCCACACACACAGACACAGCCCTGAATGTGACCTTTCATTAGAGCCCAAAATGAAGCTTCTACATTGAAGCATTCAAAAGTTACAGACGTTTTTCCAAACTGTGCCATTTGGCACAATTTGGCACAGTTCCAAAACGCCTGGGAACTACCTGAGGAAAAAGCTGTGTAATATATTCATTTTTTGTGGTATTGTTACAAAATTTGGACCTCAGCTGGATAACAGTTGGTTCTACATTTCTGTTGCATTTTCCAGCCCGGATCTGAAGCTGTGTGTTATTTGCAAGCATTTGTATCCAAAAAAACACCCAGGCCAAATTTATTTTCTTCAAGTTCATTATGTTTAGATGACTGTAACTCAGTGGCCGGAGCACTTAGAGAGATTATGACTGTTTTGCCAAAAAATTCAAAGTATTTTCTTTTAAATGAGACCAACCCCATGAATATGCTGCAAAGGGTTAAAGAGCAGCTTTGGATTTAATTTGGGCACATTATTTTTTGGCGTTTTTAGGGAAATTGACCAGAGTGCAAGGGGTTAAGGACAAAAGCATATTGGTGGGTTGGAAGCTAAGTGCCGGTTGAGACCTACCGCAATCTTCAGAAGTGCTTGAAACAGCAACGAAGCACCAACAGAGCTAGTGCTAATTAACGGCTAGCTATGGTAACAACACCATGTTAGTGGATCTATGCAATCTGAATAGCCATGGCTGGGATGTGAAGTGGAAATGCTCTTGTCTCAACAGCCACGGCTGGATTTCAAGTACAGGTGTGCATCTGCACAGTTTGTGACCCAGCAAGAATTAGGCTGCATTCACACCAGGATAGTCCGGGGATCTCAGTTCAACTCGATGGGGAATGGCGAGAATTTTCACACCTTTGTTTGGTTTGGTTTTCATTCACACAGCACTTCACTCAAGCAGACCAAACTGCTTGGACAACGTGACACAGTTACAACAGTTGCTCATTTGTGGCGCTGTAGCCGAAACCACCACTGACCAGGAAAAAAAGTCTTGATTGGCCAGGACTGAAAAGGGAAATCCAGTGTTATGCCGAGAATTGCTTGCTTGCCAAGAATTGCATCCCACCCACCAAAACTATAAAATATAACACTACAGCCAGGCTTGTAACCATCTGTGCATTTGAAGTACCCATTATACATTTTTGAAGTAAATTCTAATTGTTTTTACCTCTTGTAAATTATCTTTAAATTATGTTTATTTGACGGAGAGATGCAATTCTCGGCAAGCGAGCAATTCTCAGCATAACACCGTTCCCTTCAGCCGAGGTGTTTGTCAACCACAAAGTAATAAACATAAACAGCTCCGCTGTCTGTATAAACCCCTGTGCCGCCATCATGTCGCTAAATGTTTTAAAAACATCTGTATTCTTGTGTGTAGCCACAAGCAGCTGAGAAATCTGGTTCTCAGACCAAATATCTATCAGAGCCTACATCTCCTCACGACTCCAAGTCCAAGAGACATTTTATTTTTTATTTTTCTGATCAGCTTTCTCCCGTAAAAGTATTTCTTGGATCCACATGGTTGTCTTTATTATTTTCTACCCAAAATGGGGCCGAAGGACCGGGAACTCTTTAGCTGAATTGGGATGTTGGATTTATTTACCCACGGATTCCTGCCACGGATGTGACATCAAGTTTTCAGCTTTTTCAGGTGAGTGGCAACTTTGGCTGTCTGCATCTCACCCAGACGGTGAATTCATGTCTTTTCATGTATTTGCATTGAATTATAATGTAATCGTGCTGAGCGAAAAATTCGCCCGTTCGTGTTTGATGTGAAGGCACCTTTACAGTAAATGCCACTTTCTCTTCTCACTGTGTGTTGCTGTGGTTACACAAACACAGAGGGGCACGTCCGCCCTTTGGTCCACCGCATACTCCGTTTGCATTCACATGGCAAGCGAAGCGCACCAGAGTGCATTTGCAAGTGAACTGAGACCCCCGTTTTCAGGGGAACCAGACTTCACTTGTTTGGTGCTGCACCAGAGTTCCAGGTGCATTCAGATGGCACCCAGCAAACCAAACTATCCATGGAATACACACTTTGGTCCTTTACTCCAGACCAAACAGTGGCCTTGTGAGTGCACCCTTAAACTGACTGATTGCCAAATGCATTGTTACAGACTGAAGATGTGATAACAGTCACTTTCTATCAGACAGCTGAGACTGATCCACTGAAGCTAAAACACATTTACCTGCTACCTGGATAAAGATAATTCAAAAATGAATTTTGATCTCCAAAAGGAATTTGAGGGACTGCATCATGTCTCTGTCACAGCAGACATTTGGATTGTGGATAATGGACATTTTCTTTGGATCACTGCACATTGGATTAAATCCATGTCATAAAGGTAAGATAAACATGGACAGCTTTATGCAGTGTTGCCAACTCACACTCCAAAATGAGGAAACTACTGGCAATATCATGTTATTTTTTTTTTCAGATTTTTCATACAATAAGAGCTCTCAAGGCAGGATAAAGCCAACTGAACATGTTCTAAAAGCTCTGTTTGAAACAGTTTGTTTTCAGCCTGATATTAATAAGCCTGTAATGTAATCCATGAATTAAATTATCTTGCTATGTGTGCAAGATGATTTAAGTATGCATTTAAAAGTAACGTGAACATTACTTTTCCAAGTAACTAATTACTTTAATCATGCAGTAATTGATAAAGTAACTCAGTTTCTTTTGAAAATAAGTAACTAGTAACTATAATTAGTTACTATTTTTTAGTAACTTGCCCAACACTGCTCATCAGCGAGGGGCATCTCATACAGGAGCTCCTCACTGACCACAGGTTTGACTTTCTTTGTTTGACCAAAACATGGCAACAACCCAACAATTTCTCACAAGTCAACAAATCCACTCCTCCTGGGTTTGTTTACACCTGTTAACCCTGTGGCTCCGGCAAGGGAGGAGGTTTCGCAATGATTTATCGTGATAAATTGAAAATTCTGCTGGTGTCTGCTCCTACCTTCAATTCCTTTGAAACCACTGTGTGTCAACTCTCTGGACCCATCCCAACCATCATTGCATCCATTTACCACCTTCCTAAATCCAACTGTTCCTTTATAAATGATTTTTTCTGCCTTCCTCACCCACTTACTCTGTTTCACCAAATATAATTCTGTTGGAGGATTTCAATATACAGTACATATGGACAATACTAATCATCCACTCACCAAAGACTTTACATCTTGCCTTGAGAGCTTTGGTTTTCGGCAATATACTGGCATCCCTACTCATTCTAAAGGCCATATTCTGGATTTAAATTGTTGCTCTGGCCTCATCCCCTCCAACTGTAAAGCCAATGAACTGCCAATAATGGATCATTTTCTCTTCTCATTTAATCTCAGTCTCACCTTCTCCATTGTTAAGCTCCCACAAACCATCTCATTCCATAATATCAAGGAAATCAAGGCTGATGACTTTTAATCTGATATTAATAACATCATAAAGCTAAATAATTTATTCACCCCGGATGACTTTGTTTCTCATTATAACACCAGTCTTAAAGATATTGTTAACAGTTTTGCTCCCCTAAAAACAAGGTCTGTCTCTTTGTCTGTTTCTGCACCCTGGTTTACATTCGAACTCCATCATCTGAAAGCCAAAGGTTGTCAACTGGAACATCTTGATAGAAAAATTGGACTTGCTGTTCATAAAGAGATACTGTATTTTTCAACCATATTCTACATTACAAGGACTCCATCGCACAAATCCAACTACTACCCCACCATCATCTGTTCTAATGAAGGAAATACCAAGTCACCATCCTCCCTGGTCAATACTATTCTCAGACCCCCGGACTTTCTACTCTCTCACCTGTACTCAGTTGAGTTTTGTAACTTATTAATGTCAATTTTTACTGAGAAAATTTCCAAGATGCAGCTACATCTAGGTTCATATTCCACCCTCAATTCCTCTTCTGACATTAATTTCATTTCTCACCCACTCACCGCCGTCCTGCTCCCCTCCCCTTCTGATATCTTAGTTCTCATCCATAAATCCAAACCATCTACTGTCAGTTAGATCCCCTTCCTACAGTCTTGGTTAAAACCTATTGGAACACATTCACATGTAAAAAGATCTCTGCAAGTTTTCCCTCATTTGAGTTGCAGATGGTTAAGTTGGGCTCTAATGATTTATTTTACTGTGTGTTAATTTATCATCTTCCTGGTCCTAAAGGTGATTTTATCATTGATTCTTCTTCTTCTTCTTCTTCTTCTTCTTCTTCTTCTTCTTCTTCTTCTTCTTCTTCTTCTTGTTATTATTATTATTATTATTATTATTATTATTATTATTATTATTATTATTATTATATAATAGATAATAATATTATATAATTATTGGGGATTTTAACATGCATGTGGATGATACCTCATGTGATATAGCTGTGGATTTTTTATCTGTTTCAGATGCTTTTGGCCTTACACAGCATAAGCTTAGATGTTTCTTATGTGCACATTGAGGATATACTTGTGAGTGATCACCACTGTATACTGTTCAGCCTAATTTTTTCCTCAGAACCGCCACCCTTGAAAATTAGGACACAAAGACGAATAGTCAGTCAAGATGTTACTGATAGGTTTTCTGCCTTATTTGACCCATGCGCAGTGGTGAGGAGTGATGATGCTGATGCTTTTGTTCAGTCATTTAATAAACACTTTATAAATTTCCTGGATAAAGTTGCACCCATTAAAAATATCACCTCTCAAAAATAGTCTCTGCCTTGGATGAACAATCATATTATGACTTTAAAGTGCTCATGACACGATTTTGACATTATCTAATTTTGCAACACACAATTTCAATATGACGAAATAGGTGGGTCTGTGCAGTTCTAAGTCAAACAGGCATGTTTTCATGTGAATATCCGACGCTTCCAAGAGCGTCACGGCACCAATTGGGTCAGTGGCTGGAACACCCCCTGGCCATGTTGTGATGTCAGTGGAAGAACACAGCGGTTGGCTGACCATTCTACACGCATGATGGAAGCAGTTGAAAACATTGATGATGGTTCCAGCGCATGTAGTCTGGAATTGGTTTGTGTTGCCCAATCTTCAGACGATTATAGTTCAGAAGAATGTGGTGATAATGAAGAATCTGGGGGCATCAGACCTTATAGGTTTGAACCGTACCAAGTGGACATCGTGCCTAGCAAGTCAGACTCAGAGAGTGATGGTGGTGAGGCAAACATGCCCACCGCAGCAGCAGCGGCAAACACATGGCAAGGGAACACAGAGTGGTATGCTTTTATTACAGATATTGTAACAAATTATTTGTTCATAAAAATAATTTATTTAAACCCGATTTTTCAATAAAATCATAGCAGTGTTTTTATAATAAAATTGAAACATCTACCTGGTGCTGTCAATGCCCCCCCCCCCAAATAAACAAATAAAAAGATACTTTTTTTTTTTTTTGCAGGTGCCAGTGTGGTCTGTGTGTGAGCATGACAACAGAGGAGGAGAATATTTGCTGTCAGGGGCGGGACAAGGTGAAGCTGAAAATTCCGGACGGTGCTATAAAGTGTATCACTGGTCATCACAACTTCGCCGTGGTGTGTCTGAATGAAGACATGTTGGAAGTGGCCTACTTCACCTATAAACATTATGTGAATGTGGATTATGGGAACAACTGGAAGTGATATACAGCTTACAGACAGTTCATCAGATGGCGCTACCACTACTTTGGTGAGAAAGTCCGAGTGTCAATACCTGCCTGTGTCATTCACAAGATCAGAGAGACCTTTCCAATACAAGAGGGACAATATATTGGTTTTACTTATGCTGACTACCTACCTTTATGTTTTCATTGTACTGTTTTTCATTCAATACATGTTTAACTGACCACAACTGTTGTCAATTTTTACAAGAAAATAAAATGACTAAATATTTATAGTGTGATACTTGAAAATCTCATAACTGTTGTCATCACTGGGATGTTGCATGCAGTCCTGTATTAATCCTGGGTATGTGAACAAGAGATAGATTTTTTTTTTTTATTTTGCAAATATACTATATATATACAGTATATATATATATATATATATATATAGTGAGGTAAAAAAGTATTTAGTCAGCCACCAATTGTGCAAGTTCTCCCACTTAAAAGATGAGAGAGGTCTCCAATTTTCATCATAGGTATAGATCAACTATGACAGATAAAATGAGAAAAAAAAAATCCAAAAAATCACACTGAAGGATTTTTAATGAATTAATTGGTAATTTCGCCGGTAAAATAAGTATTTGGTCAATAACAAAAGTTCATCTCAATACTTTGTTATATACCCTTTGTTGGCAATGACAGAGGTCAAACGTTTTCTGTAAGTCTTCACAAGGTTTTCACACACTGTTGCTGGTATTTTGGCCCATTCCTCCATGCAGATCTCCTCTAGAGCAGTGGTGTTTTGGGGCTGTCGCTGGGCAACACAAACTTTCAACTCCCTCCAAAGATTTTCTATGGGGTTGAGATCTGGAGACTGGCTAGGCCACTCCAGGACCTTGAAATGCTTCTTACAAAGCCACTCCTTCATTGCCCGGGCGGTGTGTTTGGGATCATTGTCATGCTGAAAGACCCAGCCACGTTTCATCTTCAATGCCCTTGCTGATGGAAGGGGGTTTTCACTCAAAATCTCACAATACATGGCCCCATTCATTCTTTCCTTTACACAGATCAGTCGTCCTGGTCCCTTTGCAGAAAAACAGCCCCAAAGTATGATGTTTCCACCCCCATGCTTCACAGTAGGTATGGTGTTCTTTCTCCTCCAAACACGACAAGTTGAGTTTTTACCAAAAAGTTCTATTTTGGTTTCATCTGACCATATGACATTCTCCCAATCCTCTTCTGGATCATCCAAATGCTCTATAGCAAACTTCAGATGGGCCTGGACATGTACTGGCTTAAGCAGGGGGACACGTCTGGCACTGCAGGATTTGAGTCCCTGGCGGCGTAGTGTGTTTCTGATGTAGCCTTTGTTACTTTGGTCCCAGCTCTCTGCAGGTCATTCACTAGGTCCCCCCATGTGGTTCTGGGATTTTTGCTCACCGTTCTTGTAATAATTTTGACCCCACGGGGTGATATCTTGCGTGAAGCCCCAGATTGAGGGAGGTTATCAGTGGTCTTGTATGCCTTCCATTTTCTAATAATTGCTCCCACAGTTGATTTCTTCACACCAAGCTGCTTACCTATTGCAGATTCAGTCTTCCCAGCCTGGTGCAGGTCTCCAATTTTGTTTCTGGTGTCCTTTGACAGCTCTTTGGTCTTGGCCATAGTGGAGTTTGGAGTCTGACTGTTTGAGGTTGTGGACAGGTGTCTTTTATGCTGATAACGAGTTCAAACATGTGCCATTAATACAGGTAACGAGTGGAGGACAGAGGAGCCTCTTAAAGAAGAAGTTACATGTCTGTGAGAGCCAGAAATCTTGTTTGTTTGTAGGTGACCAAATACTTATTTTATCGAAGAATTTACCAATTAATTCATTAAAAATCCTTCAGTGTGATTTTTTGGGTTTTTTTTTTTCTCATTTTGTCTGTCATAGTTGAGGTATACCTATGATGAAAATTGGAGACCTGTCTCATCTTTTAAGTGGGAGAACTTGCACAATTGGTGGCTGACTAAATACTTTTTTGCCCCACTGTATATATATACTGTATATATATATATATATATATATATATATATATATATATATATACTGTATATATATATATATATATTAGTAAATTAGATCATACTCATGGCCATAACTTATCATTTTAAAGTTCAATTATCTGTAAAACCCCTTTAGAAATTAAAATTATTCTCTGTGTTTCTGATGGCAATATTCTTAAAAATAATGCATTCCCTATTATTTATGTCTCATTAAAAAAGCAGTTTTGTTTGCTATCATTGTTTATTAACTGCTTTTGTCTTGTATCAGCTGGCATGATGAACTGAGCCCGTGTTAGCCTGTAGGCTCGGTTCTGACTGTTCTCTGTGGCTCAAGCATCGGGTTTATTATGGTAAATGGTAAATGGCATTCACTTATATAACGCTTTTATTCTCATCTCTTGATGACCAAAGCGCTTTACAGATCCTGCTATCCCCCCATTCACACACACATTCACACACTGATGGCGGCATGCTACCGAACATGATGCTTCCAGACCCACCAGGAGCAACTGGGGGTGAAGTGTCTTGCCCAGGGACACAACGGCAGGATATCCGGGGAAAGCGGGATTCGAACCACCAACCATGCGGTTATTGTGTTTGTCATTATTATGTATTATCTTTTGAGTTCTTGTTGTTTTTATGTCTGTGTTCCTTTTCTTTTCCATGCCTGTAGCTGTCGCTCTGGCTGGCGGTTGTTGGGCAGCAGTTTTGACACACTTTCAGGTGGGTGCTGTCCAACACTTGCCGGTCCGATCACACCCCCTCTCTCTTTGACAGTCAGCTATTTCGCCCCGGTAATTATCAAACACTGCTGGACCATTGTGCATCGCCATGCAGACGATAATCGCCACATGGTAGTACTGTCTATTGAGGCAAAGCTACACTATCGCCATTCCCCTCGGTGTAGCTGTGTTTGTGTATGTTCGCCGGTGACTTGGGCTTTTTGGACTGCTCCTGTGCCATGAGTACGAACTGTTTAGTGTAGCCCAGTTTCCTCTCCATCTAGAGTAGACTGTCCTGGAGAACTCAAGGTCTACCCCAAGCTGTTCATGTTTTGTGTGCATCATCTGCCGTGCTGTCAGCCAGCCAGTATTGCCAACACTATCACAACATGTTAGCCACTCCACACAGCCGTGGTTCTGTTGTGCCCCTTGAAGCGATGTCGGCCCTGGGGTGCAACCGTGGTTAACACGTCTCCTCTCCATGCGTTCGCTGGGTGATGTCAGCCCCGAACGCCAACTGTAAGTGTTTCTGTTTATTTTTGTAAGTCTTCACTTTTTTGGGAACTGTTGTCAGCAGTCTTATGTTTAATAAATGTGCTGTGGTGAATCCTGTGTGTAAATCCATTCATCCATAATGGATTTACTGTGCAATCAACAATACCCTTCAACAGCAATAGTCTTAACAAAAACTTTCCACAGATTCAGGACTATTTAAAACAGCTAGATAGAAAATTTACAGCTATTGCAGTCTCTGAAACTTGGCTCAATGAAGAGCAGGCTTCTCTGATGACAATAAAGGGATATCAGATGCTTTATATTAATAGATCTCAAAAAAAGGGTGGTGGTGTTCTACTGTATATTGATGACCTGTATAGGTGTAAACTTGTAAATGGAATGTCCTTTGCACTACCAGGGATTTTGGAATGTGTTACTGTTGAGACTGACCAAGATAAAACAAAAAATCTAATTATAAGTTGTATATATAGAATGCCAGGAACTTGCGTTGAGACATTCAGAGATAAGTTAGTCGAGCTGTACAATAATATAACTAGTAAGAAAATGGTTGTAATCTGTGGAGACTTCAATATTGATTTACTAAATCCATTTCAACAAAATGTAATTACAGAGTTCATGAATTCTATGTACAGTATGAGTCTATATCCCACAATAACACATCCCGGTAGAATCACAGTTCATTCTGCTAACCTTATTGATAACCTGTTTGTTAATATTATTGATAAGAAAATAGAAAGTGGATTATTGATAAATGACATAAGTGACCATTTGCCAGTCTTTGCACTTATCCATGGCCACACGGGGGCCAATACAGAAAAAAACTTTAAAATCTTTCAGATACAAATCACAAAATGCAATCAGTTCTTTTAAAGAAGACGTGCTGAAGCAAGACTGGACAAAAGTCTATGTATCAGATGTAAATGAAGCCTATGACACATTCATGAACATCGTAACCACTCTTTATGAAAAAGAAATTGTCCATTAGTAAAGAAAAGCTGAAACAGAAAATTGTCGACAAGCCATGGTTAACCAAAGGATTATAAAAAGTGTGTAAAAAGAAAAAAAATCATTATACAAAGCTTTTCTAAAGAAAAGGACAAAAGAAGCAGAGCAGCGGTATAAAACATACAAAAATAGGTTAATATACTGTATATAATGAGATGTAGTAAAAGAGACTATTACAGTAAAGAACCGGAGAAAAACGGACATAGCATTAAAAATACATCGACAATACTTAACAATATTCTTGGAAATAAAAACAGAAATACCAGCTACCCAACCAATCTTTCAAAAAAAAAAAAAAAAAAAAGACTCAGAGTGTGAATGCAGTCTCACCTGCAGATGAATTTAACAATTTTTTTGTTAACATTGGTCCTAATTTGGCTCGAGAAATACCCATTACGGCACCTACAGGTGATACGATAAGCAAAAACATTGCTATAAAAGACTCTATTTTCATACAGAACACAGACGAGAGAGAGGTCATTGAAAATGTTTAATCGTTTAAAAGTAAAACATCTATGGATTGTGATGGTATTGACATGCTTTTAGTCAAAACTATCATTGAGTGCTTAGTGAAGCCACTGACATGTATTTGTAACCTGTCTCTCCAAACAGGTATATTTCCCAGTGCAATGAAAATAGTTAAAGTAATTCCAATATACAAGACGGGTGACAGAGGGGAATTTTCAAACTATGGACCTATTTCACTATTGCTGCAATTTTTTAAGATACTTGAAAAAATATTCTGTGAGAGAACTGACAACTTCATAATGAAGAATAATTTGTTGTGTGAGCAGCAATATGGGTTCAGACACAAGCGGACAACTGCATTTGCTCTAATGGAATTTATAGAAAAAATATCAACTGCCATTGAAAATAAAGAGTATTCAGCTGGGGTATTCCTGGATCTTAAAAAAATATTTGATACAGTGGATCATTAATTATTATTAAAGAAACTACAAAATTATGGTATTAGGGGGGTAGCACTGTCCTGCTTATGTAGTTACTTAAAGAACAGATATCAGTATGTATGTGTTGGTAGCAAAAACTCAGTTACTGAAGGTTACTTGCGGAGTCCCACAGGGATCAGTTTTGGGGCCATTGTTATTCAATATGTATATAAATGACATATGTAAAGTTTCAGAAAAAATGGATTTAATATTGGTTGCAGATGACACTAATTTATTATGCAGTGAAAACAATTTGGAACAACTTTTGGATACACTCGGAAAGGAGTTAGGAAGCTTAAACTGTGGTTTGATTCAAACAAATTAACGCTCAATTTAAGTAAGACAAAATTTATAATTTTTAACAACCATTACAACAACTCAGTATCTAAACTCAGTGTAAATGGCGTAGAGATTGAAAGGGTATCCGAAATTAAAATTCTTGGAGTAATAATTGATAATAAACTGCGTTGGAAGTCACATATTAATTATATTAAAGGTAAAATATCCAAATCAATCGCAATACTACACAGAATGAAATATTTGCTGAATCAACCCACACTATATACTTTGTATCATTCATTAATACTCCCATACATGACATATTGTACTGAAGTATGGGGAAATACGTATAAAACAAACATATATCCAATCTTTATTCTTCAGAAGAGAGCTATTAGAATAATAAACAAAGCTGCTTACAGGGAACCAACAAACCCACTTTTTGCTTAAATTAAAAGCTCTCAAGTTGAAAGATCTGGTTGAATTTAAAACTGCAGTAATAATGTTTAAAGTGAAGAATCTATCACTGCCCGCAAATATCCAAAGGTTGTTCCAAATAAGGGAGAAACAATATCATTTCAGAGGAACATGTATTATTATTATTTATTATGCATTATTATTTCAAAAACTTTCAGTGAGAACTACCACCAAGCAACACTGTGTCTCAGTGCAAGGAGTCAGATTGTGGAATGCTTTTGGATCTGAATTAAAATCATGTACAATGCTTGGACAATTTAAACAAAAACTAAAGGAAGGAATACCAAACATATATACAAGATGACATGTAAAATCACATGAAGACTATCATATTCAGTCTGTGTTAATGATAATAATGATGCATCAAATTTATATAGCGCTTTATCATAGACACTCAAAGACGTTTTACAAGTAGATACATTATTCATTCACTCCATACAAACAATGGTAGTGGCAAGCTACTTCTGCAGCCACAACTGCCCTGGGGCAAGCTGACGGAAACGTGGCAGCCAATCTGCGCCAATGGCCTCTCCGGCCACCACCCAATATTTATACACATTCATACACATTCATACCCAGTGTTATGGACACTGGAGGCAAGGAGGGTGAAGTGTCTTGCCCAGGGACACAACAGCAGGATATCTGGGGACAGCAGAATTCGAACCGACAACCATCGGGTTATTAGACGACCTGCTCTACCTCCTGAGCCACTGCCACCCCGTGTTGTGCTTTCCTTAGGTTTTTTTTTTTTTTTTTTTTGGTCACATTTTGTCTTAGCTTTGTTCTGAATTGTAATTGCTCCTGTTTTGTTTTTCTTTTGAATTCTTGGATGGAATATGGGTGGGCAATATAAGCTGCAGCTTCAGCTATCACCCATTTCGGATAACTTATGTTGAACTGTATAATCAGAGGAGTTATTGTTTAATTTGACCTTGTTAGATTTTTCCCCCCTTTGTTATATTGTTCTGTTCCTTTCTTTTAATCTTTACTTTTAATCTATCCGAAATAAAGATTCATTCATTCATTCATCCATCCATCCTTCCCCTCCTCCGTGCGCTGCATAAAAGTGCATGAGGAGGCTTATGACAGTTGGAGCGTGAAGGCATAGCCGTAAAACTAAACCAAGAAACCTGAGAAACTGTCTGCTACAAAGCTGCTGGCATTCCTGTCAACAAAACCAGCATCCGTTCATGCTGACGTCATTTCCACCTCCTTCCTCATTCGGTGAGCTGTGCCACAGTCCAGTCAAATTTCCCCGAATGGCGGTGGTTTTCTGATGATGACTATGTTTTGCAGGTGCGCTTGTAGCTATTATATTGATCATCGACAATGACTTTTTACAACATGCTAAAAAATGCCCAAATCATGTCATGAACACTTTAAGAAGAGACTGTTGTAAGGTGGAACGTCTTTGAAAATCAACCAAACTGGAGGTACATGTTATATCCTTCACTCTTCACATTACTAAATATAACCATGATAATAATACCTCAGACTCCGACGTAGCGTTATCCTTTTATTAGTACAGCCGTAACATGGTTTCCAGCTCTTGGCTAACTTCTTCTTCTTTCGGCTGCTTCCTTTAGGGGTTGCCACAGCGGATCATCTGTCTCCATCTCACCCTATCCCTTGCATCTTCCTCCGTAACACCAACCCTCTCCATGTCCTCCTTCACTACATCCATGAATTTTCTCTGTGGTCTTCCTCTTTACCTCCTGCCTGGCAGCTCCATCTTCAACATCCTTTGGCCAATATATCCACTATCCTGACTGACTTTATAACCTAACCAGGGCTGCTTGTAGAGGTCATATTGAAAGTATTAAACGTTACAACCTTGCACAATAAATCGTCCCCTCAATTATACAACTAGGACAATATCAATCATTACTGAGGGTGACAACAACACTGTTGATTCAAATACGAAATATACTGTCTGGGTACATATTCATATTCTACAGGATAACTTAAACCTTAATACTGTTTATACCATCCAGCTGCAATGCTCCTGCACTATGTATATACAGTGGGGCAAAAAAGTGTTTAGTCAGTCAAAAAATACTTTTTTACCCCACTGTATCTGTGTACATATGTATATTCATTTACTGCTTTTGGCTAACCAGTTCTTATTATCTTATTAACTACTGCTCTGAGTGCTGCTATCCCTGTGCTGCTGTAATCCTGGAATTTCCCCATTGTGGGACTAATAATGGCATATCTTGTCTTATCTTATCGTATCTTATCCCTTCTCTGCACATGTCCAAACCATCTCAGCCTTGCCTCTCTTACTTTGTCTCCAAACCACTAAACCTGAGCTGTCCCTCTGATGTACTCAAACAAGAAGGGGCTCAGAGCTGATCCCTGATGTAGCCCCACCCCCACCTTGAACCCATCGTCACTCGTACAGCATACCTCACCACCATCTCGCTGTCTCCATTAATGTCCTGGACTACCCTCACATACTTCTCTGCCACTCCTGACTTTCTCATGCAGTACCACACTTCCTCTCATGGCACCCTATCATATGCTTCCTCTAGAGCCACAAAGATCCAGTGCAACTCCTTCTGCCCTTCTCTATACTTCTCCATCAGTACTCTTAGAGCAAACAATGCATCTGTAGTAGTCTTTCTTGGCACTCTTTCTCTCCAGCTCTTGGCTAACACACACACAAAATCCCGGCTAAAGATTATCCATCATGCACTGGGTTACTCCCACTATGGATCTGATAATAAACCAAAATAAACATTTCCTCTCCTCTTACAATAAATATCCAACAGAAAACCAGGGATTGCCACCCCAAATGATTTGAGCTTCACTATAACATTATCAAAAACATTTCCCGTTCTCTTCATTTGCCTAACAAGCTGTGTTCAATTACACTTGTTGTTTATTCTTTTATTAATATTTGCATGCTACCTTGGGACTGAAGGGAGACTTCCTCAAATCCCTTCTGACTCATGAGGATTATTCTGCCCCATTGACTTGGATCAGTTACTCCTAAGTCTAACCTAATAACTCAAACGATCAGGGAGCTGTCACTCTCTGGTGGGGTATCGGCGACCTGCAAGAACATCAGTGTCTGTATTCTCTGATGGAGAGCTTGCTTCAGCAGCTAAAGCAGAACAAGGTGTCTTTGTCTCTTTTTCAGTCACATCCACAGCTGGAACGTTTGTCTCTAATGTGGTTGAGCTCTGAACTGATGCTGGTGGATAAACTGATGAGTTGGTAGATGCTTCCTTTGGATCTCCAAGAGACACTTCTATAGACAGTGGTGCAGTCTGTAAGAGTTGCTCTCTGTGCCTTCTCCACACGCTATCAGCAGTTTGAACTGTATATGAGACTGGTCCAGTCTGTGTGATAACAGTTGCAGGGATCCACTTGAGTTTGCCTCTCACTTCCGCCTCCAAAGAGAGCAGACACTTTTTTGCTTCTCTCTTGCTTCTGACTTATTCCTTCCCCCCAACTAACTGGATCCCAGCTTGCTGTCGTCTGTCTGCGTCTTTACTGCTGATTATTGAAAGAAATTATGGAATTAATAAGCTGGGCTTTGAACGCAATTGACACTATCTTTTCAACGAGGAAAAGTGCCCCGGGGGAGGTTGTTTGCCCAGCAGGAACGGCTCCAGCGGGCTATTTACGGGAGACAAGTAATTGGAAGCTCTTGTGCCTGACTGATCTTTTTATCGAAGATGTAGAAGATCTTTACGTCTTCGCTGTAATGGTGATTGGGACCGTTCTGATTGGATCTGGAATCGTCCTGGTGTACCGTAAATTGCTGAAGATGGACACAACCTATCAAAATGCTGGCCAGGCGAGGTGCATCCATCAAATTGAAAAAATGGAGAGGACCTGATAGCGACAAATGGAGAACTGTCTCGGAAGGTGGATTACATCATGATTACGCTTAAGGACATCCAAGATAGATTCAACACCCAGCAATGAAGGATTATGTACTGAATCTGTAAGAGAATATAAAGTTTCTTCTCTGTGTTCAGTACCATTTGGCTTTAATCCGGCTCCCTCACAAAAATCCTCCTGATCATCTGCAGTCTTTGTTTTTCAAAACATTGAGCTCATGGCCTTCGGACAGGCAGCTGCATGGCCAAGGACAAAAACTGCCAGCAGTTAGACATAACATCTCCTGCCAAAGAGTCCTTGTTGTTCTTAACTGATACAACACCCACTTTCAACATTACACTCATACTGATCCACACAACTGATGATAAAGATGACTCACACACTGCTCTCTTTGTGTCTTGTGAACTTTTGGTCTGCTGATTGTGCATTGAGGGCTTTTTTTTTCTTTGTAATCATAATATTGATCATATGTGACCACTATTCTGAAATCAATGATTTTTTTGCTCCTTCCTATTGTATTATTCTTATGCCACCTGTACCCTCCTGTTGGCAGGCGCGTTTCAGATGCCGCCGTGTCACCAGAAATGCAGGTTCATTTTCTGTGTCAAGTCAAATCCCTCGTATGTTATCAGAATCTGTTAATGTACTTGGCAATAAATCTTTTCTGAGTTCTGAGTTCTGAGTAGTTCCTGGCGAGCACCACTTCTCCTGGAGTGAAAACTCTGTTCTTGGCCCAATGTTCTCTGCACATGGTTTGTTTCTCTTGTTGTTTTTGCGCAGTGTCCTTTAATCCTTTGTTTAATGTCCTTTAATGTCCTTTAATCCCTTTGTCTGTCATGCATGTGTTTCTGTCATTTTGTTGTCTACTGTCATGCTGCTGTTACACTGTAATTTCCCAGTTTGGGATCAATAAAGTACATCTATGTATGTATGTATGTATGTATGTATGTATGTATGTATGTATGTATCTATCTATCTATCTATCTATCTATCTATCTATCTATCTATCTATCTATCCATCCATCTATCTATCTTAATACTGCAGGTTTCAATAGATCAGAGGTGGTGTGCAGATCTCTTTTAAGCATCAGGTTGGCAGGGAATGTCTGTGTGGTTGCATGCGGGCTGTTAGATAATTTACTAGGAATCTGTGCAGTCTCTGGTGCAATGTTCCTTGTCCTTGTGATGTTTTCAGTGCCTGTTTCATTGTTTGGACAAATCTTTCTGCAAGGCCATTCATTGCAAGATGTTATGGTGCTGACTTAATGTATTGCACTCCATTGGCTTGGAGAAAGGCCTACATTTCCTGTGAAATCAGCTGAGGTCCACTGTCAGAGACCAGCTTTGTAGGGGATCCAAAACGACTTAACATTTCTCCAAGTGCTTCTATGGTCTTCTCTGTGGTAGTTGACCTCATGATGGTCACTTTAGGCCATTTACTGTGTGCATCAACAGCGAGAAGAAACATTCTGTCCTCCACTGGACCTGCAAAATCAATATGCACATGATGCCATGGCTCCTGCAGAATCTCTCAAGGATGGAGAGGAGCTGGGGGTGGGTTGTTTCAGACCTTGTGACAAGATGAACAGCTTTTAGCTATCTCTTTGATCTGTCTGTCCATGTGTGGCCACCAAAAATAGCTTATTGCTATTTTCTCCATTCTCACTATTCCACTGTGTCCTGCATGAAGTTTTTGTAACACTTTTGTTTGGAGTGACTGGAATAATCACTCTTCTTCCCCACAATAAACATCCTGACTGGACAGACAGCTCTGTTTGTCTACCAGGAAGGGCTTCAGGTTTGCGTCATCGCCTGTTGGGTGACCCTTAATGATCAAGTCCATGACTGTAGACAACACAGGGTCATTTCTGGTTCCTTTTTTTTTTACTTGCACAGCTGAAATCAGCAGTTCTTTTATCTCCCTGAAGTAGAAAATGTCCACAGTGTTCGAGTCTGGCTTTGTAACAGGAAGTGATAATCTGGATAAAATATATGCACTGCTGTGAGAATCTGCTTTGCAATACTTGATATCATATGAATGTCCTGATAACAGCAGAGCTCACCTCTGTAGTCGCGATGCAGCAAGAGATGGTATTCCTGTGTAAGGTCCAAGGATGGTCATGAGGGGTCTGTGGTCAGTTAGGAGTGTGAATTTCCTTCTGTACAAGAACTGGTGGAATTTCCTGACACCAAATACAATGCTCAGAGCCTCTCGCTCTAGTTGAGCATAACACAACATATCAAAAATAATTTTTTTGTAAGTTGTCTGTGTTTTTTCAACTGATTTAAGACAATTTTGCACCGCTGAATCCGAAAATTACATCTGTTTCTCCCAATCAGGTCAGGTTTTTATGCTAAGTTGTAAGCAGTTGTATAGCAGTTGTACAGTTGTACTGTATTGAATAGTAGACATTGATAAAGGTAAGTACATGTAAATTGAATGTTACATCATCATTGTTCAAAATTCAGAGAATTTCAAGAAATAAAATTTTTTTTTGCATCATGTAAAGCAAAAATACCCGTACATGTAAACAAAAGCGTAAAAAACATGTGGCCATAGTTCAAAAAGTTGACCTGATTGAGCAAAACCAATGTGATTTTTTTGGATTCAGCACATCAAAACTGTCCTAAATCAGCTAAAAAAACTTAGACAATAAATTTGGTGTTGACCAGTGTAATTAGTCTCTGCCTTATTTAATGTCCTTGATGCAAAAGCAATCAGTTTCTCCTCCCCATCTGGCAATACATGGGAGATTACTTTTCCTACACCATAACGAGAGGCATCACATGGGAGTTGGATTGGAAGTGATGGGTTTCTATGGGTATCTATAACCTAGTGTATATATATATATATATATATATATATATATATATATATATATATATATATATATATATGTTTCAGAAACTTCCTGTAAATATTATATGACACTAGTGATGCTCTTGAACCAGCGTCTATCTGCATTTTTACTGAATGTCCTTCCAGTGTGGGTCTGGCCCAAAACCCATCTGAGCTTTCATTCACATTCATTATCTGCACAGTATTTACTGCAGTTGACACTTCTTCCTCTGTGGAATCATTAACTCTGTCCTCAGTATGTTTAACTGTACAAACATGTCTTTTTATATTTTGCAGTCATTTTTATTTCCAGTCTTTGCGTCTTTGTTCTTTTTGTTTTTGCATGCCTGCTCTATATGGCCTTTTTTTTCCACAGTTATTACAGTCTATTTCTTTGCACTAACAGTCATTAGCGAGGTGTCCTAACTTCCCACAGCGGGAACATGGCCCTTGTGCTTTTGTTTTACCACTGTCAAGTTTGTGTACTCTGCCTGTAGCATGTAACTGGTGAGCTTTTTTTGAAGCCATCTCCATTGTCTCACTGATGTTAATGGCTTTTTCAAGTGTTAAGCCACTTTCTGTGAGTAATTTCTTCTGTGTGGCTTCATTTCTTAATCCACACGCAAGCCTGTCTCTTAATGTGTTACTTAAGGCATCCTTAAATTCACAGTGTTCAGCTAATTTTCATAGTGACACACTGACCTGGCTTTAGTGCCTGGCTTTACTGGCTGCAGAAGGCTGCGTAGCAGGTTGAAAGTCTTTGGACCCATCACACTTAAAAAAGTAGGCACCAACTAATCTTAGGTTATTTCATTAGCTGCAACGAAATAATCAAAGTGCTCTGTTTAGGAGCTCCACTGCTCCGCGCTCTCTTCAAAGGGACCAATTGAGCCAACTCCAGCCATTTAGGGTTCCCAGTTAAATGGTGCTCTTTCCCTCAAAACTGTTCCTTACAGTAACGTCGTCTTTCCCCTCCAGTGAAACAGAGTTTTTCTTGCCAAATTCCTCTGCTCCACTCCTCCCCGTTAAGCTGGCAGCACTTCAGCATTCACCACAGCACACAGGGTGGCACACATGCTCACCGGCTCCGTCTATTTCCCAGTCAGCACGGAGCATCGGGAGGAAAAATAGAAGACAAAAGACTTCTCCGTTGTGAACTGTAGCGTCAGCCCGAACATCCTCGTCACCAGTGTTGTTATATCTTTCACTCTTCACATTACTAAATATAACAATGACAATAATACCTCGGACTGTGACGTAACGTTACCTTTAATTAGTACAGCCATAACATGGATTCAAGCTCTTGGCTACACACACACACAAAATCCTGGCTAAACATTACCCATCATGCACTGGGTTACTCCCGCTATGGATCTGATAGTAGACCAAAATACACAACAGTACATAAGCAAAGGAACTGAGAACTTCTTGAAATGATGTCTTAAGGAATGCTAGAACTGAATATTTTTCACAGTTCATATCTTCAAACAGGAAAAACCCTAAAGTCCTGTTTGACAAACGCAACACCCTCACCCATTTAACCCAACAAGAACAACTGAATCACAGTGCTTTGTTCTGAACACTTTGGACACCCCAAGTCTCACACAACTAGCACTGTTGGAACAACTGCAACCGATTGAAAGTGACCGCCAAGACCAAGGTGAGTACTGTCCTAAAGAAGTCAAAAGTCACCTTCAAATACAAGGTCAAGCCAAACACTCAAATGACCCTGAAAACTCAACGGCCGAGCAGAAAACCCCAAACGGCCCTCTTGAAACCCTTGATACCCATGATTCAATGGTGGTGTCACATTTTGAAACCCACCCACCCACCCATGAGGCCTGCATGGTCACAAGAGCCACACCAACCGGCCTTCTAGACCCTCTGAAACCTCAAGTTTTTGCGACAACAAACCCAACTTTTGCGAACGCAAGGCGCACAGTCACCTAACCGTGCAACCAAATGATCCATAAAACCGTCAAACACCGATCGGATAAAACGGTACATGCGCTGCCTGCGTCTAAACCCTTTGACATACCGAACCTGACACCACTTCATGCGACACAACCTTCTCTGCAGCTATACAATGGCACTCCTGATCATGCTTCCGACGAACCACCATCGCCACCGCTCAGAGTCCCTCGAAACCAGAGGGGGGTGATGACTGCCAATGCCTATAACATTCCAGCTGCAGAACACAAAAGTGTCAAAACGACATGCAAAGCTCCCAAGGCTGTATTTCAAAAACATTCGGACTGAGTCGCCAAACGACAGAAAGCGTACAACAATCAAAAACTCTCGCATGGCAAACTGCGAAGGGGGGACAAGATCTTCCACCCCACATTTGTACCACAGACACCTGAAATAAATTTACAGGAAAGGAAAATCACTCCTAAATTCCTGCCCGAGTGGATGAATCCACACATTGTCAACAACAAACTTTGGCCCCCCAAGAGCCAAATCCAAGACCCCATTTTCAAATGGGCTCACCAAAATCAGAGTAACCTTTACCAAAACCCCATGGGACTTGTCGGGTACAACACTGTCAAAGTAAATCCATAAATAAGATTAAAATCAAACCTACGTCTGACAAATAACTGTAGCTAACTACTAGCCTCAGGTACACTCAGTCAAATTTCTCCAATCAGTTAACTGCATCAAACTTCAAGAAAAGGAAAGGGTATATTAAAACCAAATTAGCCCTTAAACTAATTTCAAAGACCTCTGTAAAAATCTAATAAACTTCAATCAACTTACTATTACCAAATAGTATACACAAGACATTCAACACCATTAGCTTGAGCTAATAATCTTAAAACTCCCATCAAAGGTGAAAAACAAGCACAAGGTTTAGAGTTCAATCTCTTAATCTCTATTCTGTAATTTCCCAGTTTGGGATCAATAAAGTACATCTATCTAAAAGAAATCATTCCACCTCTAAGAGGAATTTTCATTTGCCAACCAGGTATCTAAAGAAAGATCAACAAGAAGATTAAGATCCAAAACCACTCACTTTTATGTTTGCCAAAATGATGGCCCTCCTGTTTATCGGTTTAGCCATCTGCCTAGCAATCACACCCACTGTTACCCAGTCAGAAATGGGCCAAGCCAAAACGAAAGGTCAAAGATCCTCGGGTGGATTCTTAATAACAGCCTCATCGTTAGAGCCTCTTGTTAGCCTTAGCATGCCCACTGTTAACTCGGTCAACACCGCTAAACCGAAACGCCAGGATGTCGAACCACAAATGGTTACCAGAATCTTACAAGACACTGTGTTGGTTTTGAATGCTTGCTCCGAAGCTTCAGTCAAACTCAACAAGGTCTTGAACTCTTTGCTCTTTGTGTTAAAGGTTGACTATGCTCACACACAGCCAATATCTATGTTACTCTCAGAAGTAGCTAGAAACATTAGTTTTTCAGTTAATGCTTTAGCAATGAATATGCTCTCTCATCATATCCTTTTTGCAGTAAATCCAAATTTACTTCTCATTGCCATCCAAAGAATGATAACGACATCCTATGCCCACTCAGTTTTGCTGAACAAAAGCCTCAAACACCCTATGATTTGGACATCTGTGGAACCATGGTTTAGTCTAACTAAACAAATTCAATTTGAACCTCCTTGAGTCACCTCAATATTGATTAGTCTGAATCTACCTCAAATATGAAAGAATTTTATTTTTGCTTTTGACTAAGATTTTTGGATACATGCATGAGTATATATAAATAATCCTTTATACTTTATTTAGATTTTATGTACATTTAAACTGTTTTTGAAATTTTGATCAGATATTTTTCAGCAAACCCAAAACATTTATATCAAGTATGTCAAAACCCACATACTTCTAGTTTACTTTTTTTGTACCCAGAATTTTTAAGTTTTTACAGGCTTATACAGAACTTTAGTATATCCTAGACAATTATACAATGTTTATATTTGGTCATGCCAAAGTTATTTTTGAAATTTCCAGAAGTTTTTCAGAAAACCAAATTTAAGGACCTACACTTTGGAATAGATACTGTTTACAAGCTTAAGACTTATCGACATCAGAACTTTAGTTCAGCATTTGGATCAAGCCTCGCCAAATTGAGATTTGATGCCTAGGATTGCTATCAACGCTGAATCAACGTCACCATTGATACCAGAGGGGGGACTGTAGCATCATCTCACTTTGGCTCAGCAATAATTATTCTTCTGCCTAAAGACATTTTGTTTCACCCAGGAGTAAGACAGTCAAAAAATGGATTTTCTTCCTCCAGGCCACAGCTGAAATCCCATTCCTGTGTTAAAACCAGCCTAAGGAATTTCCCCAATGTCCGGCTCTGTTTTATTGCCCCCATAAACGTGCAACAGACCTGGCCAAACATGGATCCACAGCTCAATAAAATTTCCTTAAACTCTGGGACAAGCTGGATTTAACCAGTGAACTTTAAAGTACATTATCACAAACTCAATTCTAACTAACTAACTAACTAACTAACCTGCACTTATATAGCGCTTTTCTAGTCACAAAGACCACTCAAAGCGCTTTCATTAATACTAACCCTCTATTCTAAGGGCCTATAGGAAACAGATATCTAGGGACAATTTAGAACAGCCAATTAACCTAACATGCATGTTTTTTGGCATGTGGGAGGAAACCGGAGAAATCCCGGAGTAAACCCACGCAACACGGGGAGAACATGCAAACTCCACACAGATCACTGTTGGTCGGGGGCTGGGATCGAACCCACGATCCTACGATCCCCACAATCCCCCGGCCAAGGGTAAACTGTGCTGCCGCAGTGCTAACCACTAAGCCTTCTAAGCCTTCTTCTTTTCAGGACTATGAAAGGCAAATGGACTCTGATGTCTTTAATGTGGAAAATCAATAATATGTGCGAAATGCATTAATCTGTGATTATATATATATATATATATATATATATATATATATATATATATATATATATATATATATACTGTATATATATATATATATATATATATATATATATATATATATACAGATCCCTGTGGAGTTCCACAGGGATCTGTGCTAGGCCCTACTCTTTTTAGTTTATATTTGCTTCCGTTAGGCAACATTATTAGAAAGCACTGTATACATTTTCATTGTTATGCAGATGACACACAATTATACCTGTCAATGAAGCCAGATGATAGTAATCAATTAGCCAAGTTAGAAGCCTGTCTTAAGGAAATCAAGGCTTGGATGACTTGTAATTTCCTGCTATTAAATTCAGATAAGACTGAAGTCATTCTTGTTTGTCCAAAAAACCTTAGAAATTCCTTTCCAAATCAAACTTTCAGTTTGGATGCAGTTACTCTTTCTCTTAATAGCTCTGTGAAGAACCTTGGAGTTATTTTTGATCAGGATTTGTCCTTCAATTCACATATTAAATTTGTTTCTAAGACTGCCTTCTATCATTTGCGTAATATTGCCAAGATTAGGAGCATCTTGTCTCAGAGTGATGCTGAGAAGCTGATCCATGCTTTTGTTAGCTCGAGATTAGATTATTGTAATTCTTTATTATCAGGCTGTCCTAAAACATCTTTAAAAAGTCTTCAGCTGATCCAGAATGCTGCAGCAAGAGTTTTAACAGGTACTAGAAAGAGAGATCATATCTCTCCGGTTCTGGCCTCCCTTCATTGGCTTCCCATAGAGTTTAGAATTAAGTTTAAAATCCTTCTTCTTACTTACAAAGCTCTAAACAATCAGGCTCCTTTTTATTTAAAAGATCTGATACTACCGTATTATCCTAACAGAGCACTACGCGCCCAAAATGCAGGATTACTTGTAATACCTAGAATCTCCAAAAGTACAATGGGAGGCAGAGCCTTCAGTTATCAAGCTCCTCTCCTGTGGAATCAGCTGCCAATCTGGATTCGGGAGTCAGACTCAATCTCTGTTTTTAAGAATAGGGCTAAAACCTACCTTTTTGATATAGCCTACAATTAGGGAGGGATCATGTGTTTCTGAACCCTCCCTTAGTTATGCTGCTAATAGGTTTAGTCAGCCGGGGAACCTCCAGTAATGCACTGGGCCTCACTCCTTTCCTCACTCTCTATGAAATATTTTTTTTTTGCTGGTCATTAACATTTGTTTGTTCTCTCCCATAGATTGAGTCCCCATCGTGCTGTTTGCTCTCTACATGTCTGTTCTTTTCTTCTTCTCTATCCCCTCACCCCCCAGCCAGTCGCAGCAGATGACTGCCCCTCCCTGAGCCTGGTTCTGCTGGAGGTTTCTTCATGTTAAAAGGGAGTTTTTCCTCTCCACTGTGGCCAAGTGCTTGCTCACAGGGGATCGCCTGATTGCTGGGGTCTTTCTGCAACTGTGGGGGTTCCCCCCTACAGTTGATAGTGCTATGAGATGACTGTTGTTGTGAAATGGCGCTATATAAATAAAGTTGAATTGAATTGAATATATACAGTATATACAGTATATACAGTATATACAGTATATATATATATATATATATATATATATATATATATATATATATATATATATATATATATATATATATATATATATATATATATATACAGTATATATATATGTATATATGTTAAAAATGTTTAAATGAATGTTTATTCCTGCATGTTGATTTAGAAGCACTGCTTATAATTTATACTAATCACTAAAGTTATCTTAGTTTAAGACATAAAGGAAAAAGCATATTCTCTAAAACCAGTGATTTTCAACCTATGTGCCGCGGCACACTAGTGTGCCATGAGAGCTCGTTAGGTGTGCCGTGGGAAATTATCCAATTTAACTTAATTACTCGAGTGAGTGGTTATGTTTACATGGACACAAGTAACCGGATTAAAAGCCTGATCGGAATAAAAATGCTTCATGTAAACATGGCAATCTGAATATTTTAACCCGATCACGCTCATTCGGATCAAAATTTCATTCTGATTGAGAGGGGTGGGTTATGCCGATTGTTAATCCGAATGGTGCGCATGAAATCACTTATTCCGAACACAGGGCAGAAAATATGTTTACTGCGCATGTCTGTACACCAGTCGCACGTCGACGTGACGTATTTCCGCCTTAGCAGCAGCTAGCGGAAAACATAGCGGGAGCGAAACAAAACTGGTCTGTATCGTCCTGCTGTCTCCCTCTTTTCATCATATGCAGAAGTATGTACTTGTAGCTTCATTACGGAGACTAGCAGAAGCAAAAGTACAGTCTGAATAACACGATACAGGTCAATTTCGACACAAAGTGGGGCTCGCTAACACCGGAAGTTGCTTCTTCTACTATTTTTTGAATGTCGAAATGTCGACCTGCGCATATCAAAATGATTTATTCCGTTCAAACCTGTGACACATGAAAACGCACGTCCTAATCAGATCAGCTTTTTCAGGATCCATGCAAACAGTAAAATTTATAAATAAACAACAGCATGTGCAGCGTGGCAACCTTGAGATGTTCCCACTCACCGAGAAACGGCATGATGTTAACACTGCTGCACTGTGCCAGGTGATTGGCACACATTTGAAAACTCTTGAGAAGTTATTTTATTTCTCTTCAGACTTCACACAAAGCCTTGACTGGGTTAGGAACCCATACAGCTCAGCATCAGTTGTTGGAAACGACATGACTTTACAGGAGCAAGAGGAACTCATTGAACTGAAACAAGATCATGGTTTAAAGCTAAACTTTGCTGATCTTCCTTTGGACAGTTTTTGGTTGACTGCTGCCAAGGAGTTCCCCATTCTGGCCAACAAAGCTATTTCAACATTGCTCCCATTTTCCACAACATATCTGTGTGAGCTGAGCTTTTCAAGCTTGACTATGATAAAAACTAAAAACAGAGACTGAGAGCTGTTGAGGAAGAGCTCCGTGTGTGTTTTTCTTCCATTCCTGCCAGGATATCAGCTTTGTGTTCATCTAAACAGGCCCAGGGTTCACACTGAGTGAGTATAAATACATTTAGAAACTGTATTGCTAACTACATATTATATATTTTATTATTTTTACTGTGTTAGGCTATAGAGTGTCATTTTGTGTCATTCTGGTTGGTGGTGTGCCCCGGGATTTTGTCAATGTAAAAAATGTGCCGTGGCTTAAAAAAGGTTGAAAAACACTGATGTAGATTACAGTGCTGCTCCCATGCAGTGGATTCAAAACAGTTCCTCAGAGCGTCCTCCGCCTCCTCACACCATATCTTCACTGTTCGGGTAACAGAAGGTTGTCTGTGTACCAGGGGTTTGTACACAGGCAGCAGGTGAACCAGGTTGTGATAAGATCTTCCAAGGGGGGGGAGGGGTGATGAGGTGTAAGCCTCCTTCGTGTTTGCATAAAATAAATCCAGTGTTTTATTGTGTCTGGTGTGGCACGTGACATACTGAGTGAAAGTGGGCAGAATGGAGCACAGGGAAGTATTCAAGTTTCAAACAATTTGTTGTCAATACTATTATATGTGCAGGACATACAGGAGAATTGAAATGGTGTTTCTCTCTCTCTTCATTGGGGTGCAGAATATGAAAGAAAAAGGAATAAGGCTGGAAAAAAGAAAACAACAACAGCAGTCTATGTACAGTAATGCAACCCGTAGTCCAAATGGCAACAAGAAAGACCCAGACCTCCCATAGTGCAAATAGAGATAAACGATTAACGATAATAAAACCCAGCAATCCTATATACAGACAACTAGAGATTAATGCCTGTAGTTGCAGTTCAATGCTGTAGTGTTGGTGCAGATAGTAACAGATAGGACTGCACGTGATCAGTATTGCAGTGACAGACAGACAGCAGCAGATATGGCATTTGTGCAAATGGTTGAGGTTAATATGTAGAGACATACAGCAGCAAAAGAATTACTGTTAATGTGCCAGTCTTTCTGTGTCAACAGCTGAGGTAGTTCTTGTGCGGGTGATTGTGTTACCGTTCAGGGGAGAGGAAATGTACAGAGTTCAGGGTCCTGATGACCTGATGAACGAAGCTGTTAAACAGTCTTGTGGAGCGGGCCTGGAGGCTCTGGTACCTTTTCCCCGAGGGCAGGGGGCTTGAGAGGGGGTGTATGAAGAGTGAAGTATGGTTAAAATCACCAGAGATGAGCTGGAGAGCATTTGGGTGCTGCCTCTGCAGCCTGCTGGTAACTGAGTGGATGACATTGTTGTGTACTGTATGTAAATAGGCTGTATTACCAAGATGGTGGCCCGGGTTAGACCGGGGTGGCTTACTACCGGTTTCCGGTGGTGACGCCGCCCGAGGGATAAAGGAGGTGGGTGGAGGAGGCTCTGCCTCTTTCGTCGCAGGAGTCACCTGGCAAGCAGGTGAGTGCCGTAAGCTTTTTTATGTATATGATTCACTTTGTGTTATGATCGGAGCACCGATCTCGTCCACGCTCGGGTCATACGTCATCTTCTGCAGGCTTGACAGCTGTGAGTACCTTCTGGCTCCTCGGGCTCTTATTGTGACAGCGCTCGGGGGAGCTTCCTGCTGTCAAAGCCTACCAGCTGTGTTGCATTCAGGCTTCAATAGCGGCCGGCATTTAAAGCGGACGCCGAATGCAACCCGATGCAGCAGTCTCCGTCAAACAACCCTTTTCATTCCTCGTCTTCTCATCGTTAACGAGCATCCCTCGTCCACGGACAGTATCGTAAGTGATCTTGTTCAGCCTTACTGTCTCTGTTCCCGTATAGTGTGTTTTAGCCCATCGTGGCTCTTTACTTTGTCACTGTGTGATATCCTTCTGTTCCTTTATCCTTAATAAACATCATTGCAAACTTGCCGGTGACTTGTGGCGTCTTTTTTTTGTTGTTGTTGTTGTTGTTACTTATTTGTACCCGTAGGTAGATTTGTTTCGCAGTCTGGTGACAAGCCACAGGCTGCTGGTCGCTGCGTGCGCGAGCGCCCCGTTTCCCTAACCTGCATGTTTTTGGCATGTGGGAGGAAACCGGAGAAATCCCGGAGTAAACCCACGCAACACGGGGAGAACATGCATACTCCACACAGATCACTGTTGGTCGGGGGCAGGGATCGAACCCACGATCTCACGATCCCCGCGATCCCCCGCCGAGGGTAAACTGTGCTGCCACAGTGCTAACCACTGCGCCACCGTGCAGCCCGGTGCTCTGTGAGGTGGCACAGGGTGGCTCGCGAGGGCCACCATGACACAAAGTGTCATGGTGGCAACGCCTTGTGGGGCAACGCCTTGATCCGATGGAGGAGATAGGAGAGAGAAGGACGGTGGCTAAACTGTCATCTCTGCTGGAGTCCAAGTTCCACCCTATGCAGGACATACTGGATGCACTGAGGAGCTCATTTAGCAGCAGACTACATCATCCCAGGTGCACAACCGAGAGGTTTCGTAGGTCCTTCCTACCAACGGCTGTCAGACTGTACAACCTAAGCAGGGCTGCTCGCAGAGATAGCAAAAAGACGTAACAAACTAATAGTTTTTTTTTTTTTTGAATGCAAAAGATGCAATAGACTTACACAATGGTCCTCTCCGGCATACAACTAGGAACATACCGGTCGCTATGGAGGGTGAGAATATGTATGGGCACATAATCATACCATGTAGGATAACTAAATAGACGGTTATGCTGTTTCATCCCACCTAGCAACAATGCTCTGCACTGTGTGTGTTTATATATTTACATATTTATTCCATCTAGCTACAATGCTCTGCACTGGGTGTGTTTATATTTATATATCTATATATTTATTCCATCTAGCTACAATGCTCCGCACTGTGTTTTTATATATCTACATATTATTCCATCTAGCTACATTGCTCCGCACTGTGTGTGTTTATATACTTGCATATTTATTCCACCTAGCTGCAATGCTCCATACTGTGGGTGTTTATATATTTACATATTTATTCCATCTAGCTACAATGCTCTGCACTGTGTGTTCATATATTCATATATTTATTCCATCCAGCTACAATGCTCTGCACTGTGTGTCTGTGTGTGTGTGTGTGTGTATATATATATTTTATAGTAATATGTACATATGTATATTAGCTGCTCTTGCTTGCTTGTTTTTTCTTGCCTTCTGATTGTTGCTCTGAGTGTTGCTATCCCTGTGCTGTTGCAATCCTGGAATTTCCCCGTTGTGGGACTAATAAAGGCTTATCTTATCTTATCTTAACATTTGGTGACGAGGTAAAAGCGGGAATGGATAAGTTTGTTGCTGAGTTTCAGCCATTTCTGGAGGTCCCGGGCAGACCGCCCGTGCTGTTGGCCTCGTTGGTTCACTGCTTTTACCAACTACCTCGTGGTTTTGAACCTCGGTGAGCATGAGAGGCTTCGTGCAAGGGCTGTGTTAGTCCATAAGTTGGGTACCGAGGAGTGGAGAGTGTTGGAGAGCCTGGGGGGGGGGGGGGAGGGGGTGCTGATAGCTTCGTTAGTGTTGAAGCGTTTCCAGGAGAGTTGACATTAGCCACAGCTATCGAGCTCACCCAGCGGTTCGAGACAGCAGAGACCATCGTGAGAGGCCTTCCTGAAGGGGCTTTTCTGGGTGAGGATGAGTCTTGCGCTAAGGCACTGTTTTGGGACCCTTGTGATGGCGAATGCGAAGAGGAAGATTTTGCCTCCGTGGTCAGGATAAGGTCTGCCCCAGTTAAGCCAAAGTGTTATGGGTGTAGGTTCACTGTTCACCGCTATAAGGCCAGTGTGTGCCCGGTGAAAGGAAAGCGTTGTGGCAAGTGCAGTGTTTTGAACCATTTTTTGCCAGAGTGTGCAAAAACTTTGTACGCAGGAGCTGTAGGGGTGAACCAGATGCTGCTCAGAAGACTCCGACAGTGGTGCATACTGTCTCCCCAGAGATGACAAGGAGGATTGGCTGCACCGTCAGGCTAGATGGCGTTGAGATCCCACTTTTGGTGGATATTGGAGCGGTGATTTCTGTCCTGGACTTGGCAACCATGGAGAGACTGCTTCCCCACCGGCAGATTAGAAAGCAGTATGATGAGTGCTATGGGTATGAATGGAACAGGTTGGCTATTTTGGGCTACGTGGAAATGGAGGCCCGGAATGAGGACAGTGTGGCACCCAGTTTTTGCATCAACGTTTCAGCATCCAGAGTTAACGTTATGGGTTGTAACCTACTTTACAGTCTTGGGTTCTCCTTTGCTAACGTTTTGGATGAAGAATGGTCTGGATGTAGACTGTGGGGTTGACCTGTTCCAGTCATGGGGGGTGCTGAGGTGTGGGATTCAGACTGGTTGGACAAAGTTTCAGAGGGAGAGCACACGCTGCGCCACGTGGAGCTGTCTCAGGCTGGACCCGATGCTGTCACGCAGGCTGCCCTGGATGAGGGTGCCGGATGGCACGACGGGACCCCCGATGAGGCTCGTGAGGACGAGGCGCCAATGCCAGGAGAAAACGGGGCTAGGCCACGGCGCGTGGTGATCGTAAAGATCTCCCAGCAACAGCCTGCCAAGAGGAGACCGAGACAAGCCCTCGAGCTGGAGCGATCGGTGACGGAGGATTGGTGATCTAGATGAAAGGAAGAGGGCCCCCTCGAAGACCGAAATTGATGCTCGAGTATGACGAGATCACAGTCCATGTGACCAGCGGGATGACCAGAGGCGGTTCCAGGTGGAGCCCGGCTGGATGGAGGCAGATCGGCGTGGGTCTATTCACGTCTGGAGACACCTGAGGGATCTGCAGCTGCCAGTGGTGGAGAGGAGACAGCACAGCAGGGGCCCTGTAGTGAAGAGACAAAGACGCCTGGAGCGGGATCCATCCAAGGACTGAGGGTTTTTTGGTTTTGTGTGTCTACGGTGTTTACCCTAGTCCTGTATGTGTTGTTTTACTGCTGGCATGGTACCCTGATCTAAATTAAAAAAATAAAATGAAAAATAAGAAGTAGAGTGTTTTGTGACCCCTGGGAGTTAAATTTTGTTTTAAGGGGCCTGAATTGTGAATGTGGGATTTTATTGGCTTAATGTCAGTAATTTAATGGATATATTGGAATTGAATTTTACTAATGTGCTAATTTTATACCCGAGTTTATGGTGGTGGGGTGTGTTTACTCTGTTTAAGATGTTTATTTGTGTTAATTTACATACCCAACGGCTGAAGTGTAATAAGATGTACCCATTGAGGGGGTGAGTGTTGGGGGGGGGGGGGAGGCCACCAGTAGTCGTTATGTATTTTGTAGTTTTGTATGTCATTTATGTGGAGCTGTTCCGGGATTATTTTAGATGCACGACTTTGTTTTGCATGTTTGGCGGCAGAATAATCCGCCCAGCCGTGTGGGGGTGCTGGTAGTCTACCTGGCCCCCCAGCCTAGTTTTGTGCATGGATAGGTAGTTTATTTGTTTCTGTAATTGTTTTGTTTTAGTGTGGGAGTCGGGAAGCAAATTGGGGAGGGCTATCTGTGCGCTTGGCATTTTTTGAAGGGGGAGGTAAAATGTTGTGTATGTAAATAGGCTGTATTGCCAAGATGGCGACTGGGTTGGACATGGGCTAGACCGGGGTGGCTAACTACCGGTTGCTGGTGGTGATGCCACCCGAGGTATAAAGGAGGTGGGTGAGGAGGCTCTGCCTCTTTTGTCGTGGAGCCACCTGGCATGCAGGCGAGTGTCGTAAGCCTTTTTATGTATATGACGCACTTTGTAATAAAGCTCCGTAAACTATATTATTTGTGTGTTTGCTTTCACCCAACTATGGACACAGCAGACATCACATGCTGCCTCAGCACATGCAGAGGGGGGAACATAAATAACAATCACGATGACATCTGAGAACTCTCTGGGGAAGTATGCCTGTCGCATGCTAACGGCTAGCAACTCAGTGTCCTTGCTACAGTGTTGTTCTTTAATGATGTGTCGAGGATTACACCATCTGTTGTTCACAAACATAATCAGCCCTCCCCCCGCCTCTGCTCTTCCTGTTATGTGGTGTCCGATCTACTTGAATTAAGTGAAAAAGCTCCACTCCAATGTTAGCATCTGTTGTTAGCTCTGTTAGCCACGTTTCAGTAAACAGCATCATGCTAACCTCTCTGAAGATGTTCTCATACTGGGACACAGCCACTAGTTTATCTGTCTTGTTAAGCAGAGATCTCACATTTCCCATAATAAAGAGGGGTAGAACGGGCTTGTACCTTGTCTTCCTCATGTGCCACTTTGCTCCAGCTTGACATCCCCATCATTTCGCCTGATTTCTTGAGGGATATCGGGTCTCTCAATTAGCACTGCAGACCAGCACAATGCTAACAATTGATTCCTACTGTAAACAGTAGCTCCTCCACTCCCCGGGTCAGTAGTCATTGGCGACATGAGTAGAAAGATGGCTAATATCAATGCCAGTGCGGCGATATATGTGTCCTCAGCGTCCGTGATGGATATGGGGTAACAAGATCAGAAAAGCTGTGGCAAAGATAAAAAAAACAGATAGTAAATAAAAATAAGAACGAAACTCAGAATTGGGCCGCTGCTGCAAAAAGGGTTGCTGACTTGTATGGCGGAAGAAGCTGTTGATGTTAAAGACATTTTTTTATCACTGATGTCATACTGTGACACCAGTTCCTGGAACTGGATAAAGTTTCCACCTCAAATAAGATGTTCTAAGTTTTTTATTCCTTTCTCACACCATAGTGGAAAGTTTAACCCTGAGAGGATTTCTGTCACAGATCCGCACCATCTGCATGCACCCTCTGGTGGTGAAGATTTTTTTCAAGAAAATATTCAGTTTAGATATCACAAACTCCAAAGGCTGTAACTTGAAAGTGGTAACAGATAATGGCTTACTGTAAAAGAGAAAAGTGTAGAACATGATCCAAAGTTTATGATAGGAGTACATTTATGCATCTAATTTGCATACTGTGAAAGCAGCCATATCGGATTACAAAACTTTAGGTCAAAGTGGACTTTGGACTGACATAATGCACGGCCCAGGAGACACACACGCAGGCTCAGGATAGATTTAACAGCTTTATTAGCAACAAGGAAGTGTATGGCTGCGTGTCTGTGGAATAAGAATGTATTAGTGGTGGCGTCTGCGTCAGGCACGGGGGCAGGAGGCCGTACAGCCGGACAACCCTGTGGGAGAGAGCAGAGGGAGAAGGGTAACGGGCACCACACCGATACAGGGAATAATGATGGTAGCTGGCTTACTTGGTTGTGACAGGTGGCTGGCGTCGACAAGGGCGGAGCCCGGGAGACAGCGACCTGCGGTACCTGTGGCAGCAGCATAGAGCCAACGGCGAGGTGATGAAGTCCGCCGCCGGGAATGTCCACCTGTGCACAGGGGAAAGCTAGAGGAGAGAGGTAAGGGGAGCTTACCCAGGATATCTTCGCTAGTAGGTTTGAGATCCGTAGTAGCAAAGGGGCCGAAGTAGAGAGACGGCTTCAGGCCGAAGCCCAGGGCAGAGTGGATTAAATACCTCGCCGCTGACGAGGAGCAGGTGTGCGTGCGGCTGGCGCCACTGATGAGCGGCGAGTCATAACAGTACTCCCCCCTCTAGCAGCGCCTCCTGGCGATGGTTTTTCCGGGTGCGCTCGATGAAACTCAGAAATGAGTGACCGGTCCAACACCAGCGAGGAAGGCACCCACTGTCTCCACTCGGGTCCATAGCCCTCCCAATCCACCAGGTACTGCAATCCGCGACCCCGGCGTCGGGCGTCCAAGATGTCAGCGACGGTCCAGGCCAGATGGCCACCAATCATCCGGGGAGCGGGGTGCGCCGCAGGTGGAGGGCAGAGGGGGTCAGAGACCACCGGTTTGATTTTGGAGACGTGGAAGGTGGGATGGATGCGGAGGGAGGAGGGAATAGCCACACGCACAGCCACCGGGTTGATGATTCTGGTTATGGGATAAGGGCCGATGAACCGTTGAGCCAGCTTTCTCCTCTCACCCTTTAGGTTTACGTCCTGTGTGGATACCCAAACTTGCTGTCCCACCTGGTAGGCAGGTGCAGGTCTCCTATGTCGGTCCGCCGTAGACTTATTGCGCTCCGCCGTGCGTAAAAGCGCATTACGCGCCGTGGACCAAAGGGAACGGCACCGCCTCAGATGTGCCTGGACAGAGGGAACAGCCAGCTCGCCCTCCTGTGCGGGGAACAGGGGTGGATCATAGCCCAAGGATGCTTTAAAGGGCGACATCCCGATGGCCATAGAGCGAGAGGTGTTGTGGGCGTACTCCACCCAGGCGAGGTGAGAACTCCAGGACGTGGGTTTGGATGACGTAACGCAGCGTAGCGTAGCCTCCAGCTCCTGGTTAGTCCACTCACACTGCCCGTTTGACTGGGGGTGATGGCCGGAGGAGAGGCTTACCTTGGCTCCCAGGGCGTTGCAAAATGACCTCCAGACGTCCGAAGAAAACTGGGGGCCGCGGTCGGAGACCACGTCGACCGGGATTCCATGCAGTCTGACCACGTGCTGGATGAGGAGGTCTGCCGTCTCCAAGGCTGAGGGAAGTCCACGTAGGGGCACGAAGTGGGCGGCCTTGGAAAAACGGTCTACAATGGTCAGAACTGTGTCAAAGTTGTTGGAGACAGGGAGCCCGGTGACGAAGTCCAGAGCGATGTGCGACCAGGGCCTGCCAGGGATGGGCAGGGGCTGGAGCAGACCCGCAGGGGGAGCGTTACCTGACTTATTGGCAGCACAGACGGGGCAGGCCCGGGCGTAGCGGGCGGCATCCTTCCGCAGGCCTGGCCACCAAAAGGATCGCTGGAGAAGGTCAATCATCCGCGAAGCTCCAGGATGGCAAGTGAGCTTGGAGGTATGGAGCCAGTGTATAACGTCCCCCCGGACGGCAGATGGCACGAAGAGCCTCCCCTCCGGTCCGCCGCCAGGGTCCGGTTCCGACTCCTGCGCCCTCCAGATCTTGTCTTCTATGTCCCATGTAACAGCCCCCACGACGCACGACCTGGGCAAGATGGTGTGAGCAAAGTCTTCTGCGGCCTCCGGGGCAAATTGCTTGGAGAGGGCGTCGGGCAGGCCGTTCTTGGAGCCAGGCCTATATGTGATGCTGAACTTAAACCTTGCAAAGAACAGGGACCAACGCGCCTGGCGGGCGTTCAGACGCTTGGCAGATCTCAGGTACTCCAGGTTCTTGTGGTCAGTGAGGACCACAAAAGGCAAGGCTGCCCCCTCCAGCCAGTGACGCCATTCATGAAGGGCAAGCTTGATGGCAAGAAGCTCTCTGTCCCCCACGTCGTAATTTCGTTCCGCTGGGGACAGGCGCCGAGAGAAGAAGGCACAGGGTCGCTTGACTCCATTGGCTGGGGACCGCTGGGACAACACCGCCCCCACCCCCGTGTCCGAAGCGTCCACCTCCACAATGCACTGCAGCGCGGGATCGACCTGGCTGAGGACCCGGGAGGAGGAGAACTCCGTCTTCAGCGCCTGGAAGGCCGAAGCGGCCTCTTCAGTCCACCGGAATGGGGTCTTAGGAGAGGTGAGGCGGGTCAGGGGCCCGACGATGGCTCCAAAGTTCGGGACAAAGCGGCGGTAGAAATTGGCGAACCCGATGAATTGCTGAACTTGCTTTCGAGAAGTTGGTGTGGGCCAATCCACCACTGCTTTGATCTTCGCTGGGTCCGGAAGCACCTGGTCATGGGAGATGACGAACCCCAGGAAGGAGGTTGTTTTGGCGTAGAATTCACATTTTTCCGCCTTGACGTACAGACGGTTCTCCAGCAGTCTCTGCAGGACCCGCCTCACGTGGACCCGGTGTTCGTACCTGGACCTGGAGAAGATGAGAATGTCGTCCAGGTAGACGAATACGAACAGGCCGATGAAGTCCCGGAGGATGTCATTGATGAGGCGCTGAAAGACGGCTGGAGCGTTGGTCAACCCAAACGGCATCACGAGATATTCAAAATGCCCGTTTGGGGTTCGGAAGGCAGTTTTCCACTCATCTCCCTCCCGGATCCGGACGAGGTGGTAAGCGCTGCGGAGATCCAGCTTAGTAAACCAGGTTGCCCCCTGGAGGGAGTGGAAGGCAGTGTCCATAAGGGGCAGGGTGTACCGGTCCTTCTCCGTGATATCGTTGAGAGCTCGATAGTCGATACAAGGATGAAGAGATCCGTCCTTCTTTCCAACGAAGAAGAACCCTGCACCTACTGGAGAGGAGGACGGTCGGATGATCCCAGCACTGAGCGACTCCTTCAGGTAGCTGTTCATTGCCTCCTTCTCCGGCGCTGACAGACTGTAGAGGCATCCTGAGGGTAAGGGCGCCCCCTGGCGGATGTTAATGGCGCAGTCATAGGGCCGGTGAGGAGGCAGAGACATCGCCTTGGACTTACTGAAAACGGCACCCAGGTCGTGGAACTCTGAGGGCACTAGGGTGAGATCCGGGGGCGCGGTGTCCTGAGCTGTGGGAGGCGAGGACGGGGCGCAGGCCGCGGATTGGAGGCAGGTACCCATGCAGAAAGTGCTCCACGCTGAAACCTTCCCAGTCTTCCAGTCCAAGGCGGGGTTGTGGAGGTGGAGCCAGGGATAACCGAGGATGACAGGTGTTACTAAGGTGGGCAGGACGTAAAAGGAGATATCCTCCCGATGGTTTCCAGAGATGATCACCGGGACAGGGGATGTTTGGTGAGTTACTTTTCCCAGGGAAACTCGAGAGAGATTAACCAGGGCGAGAGGAGTTTCAAGAGGGTGACAGTGGATGCCCAGTCGGGTTGCCAGGCTTTGTGAAATAAAGCTACCCTCCGCGCCTGAATCCACCAGTGCATGTGTGAGGTGCCCAGTGAGGTTGTGACAGAAGCGGATGGGCAGCGTCAAATGTGTGAGGGGACTTAACCGATTAGCGTCCGCGAGGCCCCCAACAGTGACTCGCGGACCACCTCGTTTGGCTTCTCCGGACAATGTTCCACCATGTGCTGGCTACCTCCGCAATACATGCAGAGGCCCAGGTCACGACGGCGCTGTTTCTCCGCCAGGGGGAGCTTTGTCCGGCCCGTCACCATTGGTTCCGACTCCTCGGAGACCTCCGGCGGCGGCAACGCCAGGGGGCGAGCTTGGGGCAGACGTGCAGAGGCGCCCCGCGAGCGAGAAGACTGCTTCTGCTCGGAGGCGCGCTCGCGCAGCCTATTATCTAAACTGATGGTGAGAGAAATCAGCTCCACCAGCATCTCCGGGGTATCCCGTCCAGCCAACTCATCCCTCAGACCGGAATTTAGACTGCGGAGGAAGATGCCGCAGAGCGCACGCTCTTCCCAGCCAACTTCCTCCGCGGTAACCCGGAAGTCGATCGCGTAGTCGGCCGCCGATCGGCTCCCCTGTTGGAGTCCGAGAAGGCGGTCGACCTGGACACTGTCCAAACGCGAATGATCGAACACTTCCAGAAATTGTCGCACGAACTGGCCATAGGTGAGGGTGGCGTAGCTGGGCTTCACCATAATGGCGTAAGCCCAGGTAAGCGCACGACCCTCAAGGAGATTACCTATATAGCCAATTCTGCTATGGTCTGAGGGAAAATCTCCGGGAACGCGAAGAAACACGGACTCACACTGCATAATAAAACCCCAAGTTCCACCCAGCTTACCGCTGAAGCGAGCAGGAGTGGGGATTGGTGTGAGCCGTGTTGGCGCACCCGGAGCAGGCTGGACGGCCACCGGAGCCGCAGGAGCCACGCCACCCGGACGAGCCGAGGGGAACGGCTGCTGGGGGTCCAAGCGGTCTAATCGGTTAGTAATGATGATTAATTGATTCAATATCACCTGTTGCTGATGAGCTATTAAATCCACCCGAGCCTCGAGGGTGGAAAGACGGCGTGCGAGCCCGCTGTCTGCCGAGCCGCTCTGCTGAAGCCGTACTGACATAATGCACGGCCCAGGAGACACACACGCAGGCTCAGGATAGATTTAACAGCTTTATTAGCAACAAGGAAGTGTATGGCTGCGTGTCTGTGGAATAAGAATGTATTGGTGGTGGCGTCTGCGTCAGGCACGGGGGCAGGAGGCCGTACAGCCGGACAACCCTGTGGGAGAGAGCAGAGGGAGAAGGGTAACGGGCACCACACCGATACAGGGAATAATGATGGTAGCTGGCTTACTTGGTTGTGACAGGTGGCTGGCGTCGACAAGGGCGGAGCCCGGGAGACAGCGACCTGCGGTACCTGTGGCAGCAGCGTAGAGCCAACGGCGAGGTGATGAAGTCCGCCGCCGGGAATGTCCACCTGTGCACAGGGGAAAGCTAGAGGAGAGAGGTAAGGGGAGCTTACCCAGGATATCTTCGCTAGTAGGTTTGAGATCCGTAGTAGCAAAGGGGCCGAAGTAGAGAGACGGCTTCAGGCCGAAGCCCAGGGCAGAGTGGATTAAATACCTCGCCACTGACGAGGAGCAGGTGTGCGCGCGGCTGGCGCCGCTGATGAGCGGCGAGTCATAACATGGACATATTTATACAAAGGATGGTTTTGTTTGTTTGTCTTTGTTTTTGTTTGTTATCTTTTCTTCAAAATATATAAACCAGAAAATCAGTAGAATGTTAACAAATAAAAACATCAGACCTACTGCTCGTCATGTGTCACCATGTGTCCATATGCTCACCCCTGGTTCATTTTGTCTTCTGTCGGTCATTTTCGCTTTCTCTCCCACAGCCAGACACTCTCACATTTATCTTCTGATTTATTCCACCTCAATTTCAGTTAGATTATGCTGCAGAACTGGCAGGATTGTCCTCTCCATCACGTACACCTTTGTCAATGGTGGACGAAAAGTGTTCCGCTCCCGTCCATCTTGTGCTGTCCAGAAGGTAAATATTTCGCTTCAGAAGCTAAATAATCCCTTTTATAATCATAGTTGGCAAAATTTGGAGCAAATGCTTCCTCCCTGTTGAAATAAATGTATATGTTGTGCAATTGTTTATACGTCTCTTCTTCTGTGCCCCAGAAGTGATATCAGATTCGATGCGGTTCTGGTGGGCTGAGTTCAGTCCTCCAGTGAAGAGCAGGCAGCTATATGTATCTGCCATCTAGTGATGTGAAATTTGTGGTACAGCTGGGTTTATTTTGGGTTTTGTTTCATACTTTTTGACCTATCATGTGGCAGGTGCGGATCTGCAACACCAGCCGCTGGAGAGGTAGATCATGTAATCAAATTTAATCCTAAAGGGGTTAAACATCCTCTTTTGTTGGAAGATATCAGGATTATTTCAAATGGGCGTGAGTTTACAAGGGACAAGTGAAGACCCTGTTGTTTTTAAAAAATACCGCCAGGCTGTCAGAGAGGGGCTAATGTTAATGCTTTTAAAACAGTCATGGTCACATTATAATTATGAGTGTGTAATAACATCAGCCAATATATGGCTTGGAATAGAATAGAACCCACTAACTGCTCCTTACCAAGCTGACACATATGACAGGTTCATGATATGATCAATATTTGCATCTATGAATGTAACAGCACATACTAATTGTGTAGCAGTCATGTTTTACATATTTTTTTTTAATTATCAGCTTTGATGTGCAGCTGCTCAGTCTAATAATTTGGTGTACAGTAAAAAAAAGTTACAGCCGTTTATCGTTGTTATAGATTAAGATAATAATGTAAAACTTTATTGATCACCATGGTGGAAGTTGAGGTTAAAAATAGCTTAAGTTCTAATAGTAGAATAAACAGGTCTTAATTTATTTTCTTACTCAGTAATGTTACTGCACAGCATTAGCCACGGGATTTCTTGAGTCCCTGAAGTAGCTGTAATTATGTATGTAGACATTTATATCAGATTTTTGACTATCCAAGTAATAAACCATAACATTTTTCACCCTCTGTAAGGACTTTCTCTATCATGAGGTGGATAAGTACAGATGGGTGTTTGGACAATGCCATCATGATGCAGCAGAGAAGAGCTCCACCAAACAGTGATGGAGAGAGGGTCATCAGCTTCTGAAACCCTCACTGATGTGATGGACCAGTGGGGGTTTAGGACACAACATCAATATCTGACCTTTAGGTGAACATGATGCAAAGTTTTACATGTAAAAATCACAAAAAAGGACTATTAATATGACTGTGTTCTCATAGATCAACATTTAAAAAACACATTCTGATGATGTCAGCAGAAGCTTCTCCTCCACCCCACCTGTGTAGGAGGCCTGGACTCCATTAGCAGCTCAGGACAAAAGCCACCAGAGGAACCATCCAGTGAGGAAGACAGTTGGCGGCACACCAATGCAAGTTTAGTCTTATCAAAACATTTTACACACAGTAATGTATAAAGCCAAATCCTTTATTTTGAATTTTTAAGTGTATTTGTTTAGATTTTTTTTTTTTTTACTGTTTTTGAGATATATATATATATGTTTCTTTCTTTTTTGAATAACTTCTCAAGACAACAGTCAAAATTTGGCAGCTGAAATGTCTTGGACTTTTCAGTTTTATTAAAATCCCAATCTGCCTGTGCATTTGGTGTTCAAAGAATGTGGAATTAGAAAAAAATGCTGTTCCTCTTCTTTAATCAGGTCCAGTCTTGCAGCAGGAATGAATATACACCACAGCCATCCATCCATCTTCTATGGCTTTTCTGGGGGTCCAGGTTGGGGGAGGCAGCAGTCTAATCAGAGAAGCCCAGACTTCCCTCTCCCCAGCCATCTCCTCCAGGTCTTCAGAGAGGACACCAAGATGTTCTCTGACCAGCTGGGAGACATAGTCTCTCTAACATGTCTTGGGTCTGCCCCAAGGTCTCCTCCATCCTCCCACAACACACACATAAAAGTAATTCCATTTCTGCACCTGGTCTTTCCTTCACCTACAGTAATTGTCATTCACATTATGTAGACCAAGAAAACTCTTTGCAGCGCTGCTGTCGTCCTAAAACTGTCTAGTAGTTCACATGCTGTTAGTCTGTGATGACACTTTCTTAGAGACTGTCCTTTTTTACATCAACAAATTGCACCTGACCATAGTAACAAAGGTCAGCACTGACTATGGGGACAACAAAAGCTTTCCAGAGCGTCCTAATCCTGATTTAATTAAGTTCTCTGTTGCTCTCCCAGATCTGCCCCATGGACCCTGCATCTGGACTGTTCATTTTTTAATAAATATTTTCCCCCTGTAGAAGATGCCTTACAAAAGAGACTGAGCGTATTATCTCAGGAAAGCTTTATTGGAAGTCACATCTTCTATCATCAAAGTTCTCAGCAGAAAAAGAGACAGACCCAACTTTCCCCACAGCTTTTATAACCCAGAGATACAAAACCCCCACATCAAGTATCTCACACCTTCACCCCACAGAAGTTTGGTAAACACATGAACCCACAGTCCCCGAGACTTGCTGGCACTTCTGTTCTCTTCTCCACCTCGGGGCTCTTGCTGGGACATTGTCTCTGACCTCCGTCTTCCTCCAGCACCCACCTCCTAGCCGAGGTCCCTGCTGGGGCATTGTTCTTATGGACGTTTGATCTGTAGGGTCTGCACCGTCATGCCTACTGGAAGCATGTGGGGGGAGAAAGCGTACCATACAAGCATGCCATATATGTGCCTTAAATATGCACCATATAACCCCCCCCAAACGTTCAAATAAGGACAAGTTACATTTCAAATGCATAGAATCATGACACCCCACACAGAACAAGAGAGAGAAAAAAACTTGGCACAACAGATCACATATCCCACTGCTTGGGCTTCAGCTCTCTGCCATATCTGCTGTGAGCAGGTCTCGCTCTGCCTGTGGCTGTCTGCTGCATCTGTGAAGTAGAATCATTAACACATCGTCGTGAAAGCTTAGCAGAGCGCCTCCCGGGTGGCCTGCCGCGGCGGGGGGCTCTGGCCAACTGGACTGGGTCGTCAGCTAACACAAAAGCGGGTTTGAGTCTGTTAATGCAGACTAAGTCCCTCCTGTCTCCCAAATCGAGCAAAAAATGCTTTTCCCCAGTTTCTAACACTCTGAACGGTCCATCGTAAGGTGGCCTGAAGCCTAACCTCTGTGCGTCGTGTCTAACGAAGACAAATTCTGCATTCTTTAAGGCTTTGGGCACAAAAACACGTGGAAAACTGTGATGAACGGGACCGGGGAGGGTGTGTGACCCCGCTTCGCTCTGCAGCAGCCGAGCGGGGAGGTGCTCCGGAGCAGGGTTCTCAGGGAGGAAATCTCCCGGTAACCGGAGGGGTTGGGCGAAGACGAGTTCTGCCGGAGAGGCTTGCAAATCCTCTTTAGGTGCTGAACGCAACCCTAATAAAACCCATGGGAGTTTATCAACCCAATTTGTGTCCGTGAGAGCCGCTTTGAGGGCTGCTTTCAATGACCGATGGAAGCGCTCGCACAAACCGTTGGCCTGGGGGTTATACGCAGTCGTGCGATGAATTTTCACCCCCAGGCTGAGTGCCATGGACGACCAGAGCTCGGAAACAAACTGGGGTCCTCTGTCAGACGTTATGTCTGACGGGATACCAAAACGTGCGACCCAAGCTGTTAAAAAGGCACGAGCGACGTCTGCCGCTGTGGTTGCCGCCAAAGGAACCGCCTCTGGCCAGCGCGTGGTGCGGTCTACCACGGTTAAAAGGTGTGTGAAACCCTGGGACAGCGGAAGAGGTCCTACTAAGTCGATATGCACATGATCAAAGCGTTTGGCTGGGATGTGAAAAGGTTCCAGAGGGGCTCGTGTGTGTCTGTGCACCTTTGCTTTTTGACATGCAGCACAGGCTGCAGCCCACTCTTTGACTTGTTTACGCAGCCCCGGCCAAACAAACTTCTCTCCTACCATTTTGATAGACGCGCGGACGCCCGGGTGTGCCAGTGAATGTATTAAGTCAAAAACACGGCGACGCCACGCAGCCGGGACTACGGGACGGGGAAGCCCCGTGGAGGTATCGCAAATTAGGGGGGGGATGCCTCTGTGAAGCACCCTGTGCTCCAGCCTTAGCCCTGTTGGCCCAGACTGGAGCGCGCGCACGTCCGCGTCGCCAACCTGTTCAGCGGCCATGGCTGCATAATCTAACCCGACGCAGAACGGAGCTGTGAGCGCTTCCGCGCCGCAAGCCTGGCCTAGGTCTGCCGCCGCCGAATCTGCCCCCTGGGGGCCTGTCGCTGCAACTGCACGCGAGAGGCAATCTGCCACTACATTGTGTTTACCCGCCACGTGTTGAATGTCAGTGGTAAACTCCGAAATTGCAGCCAGCTGCCTCTGTTGTTGGCCCGACCAAGGCTCTGAAACCTTAGCCATTGCAAAAGTTAAGGGTTTATGGTTCACGAACGCGGTAAAACGGCGCCCTTCCAACCAGAACTGGAAGTGGCGGATGGCCAAATGTAGGGCCAAAAGCTCCCTGTCAAACGCGTTGTATTTACGCTCGCTATCGCGCAATGTTTTGCTGAAAAACGCAAGTGGTTGCCAGCATCCTGCCACCAGTTGCTCGACAACCGCTCCCACTGCCACGTCGGAGGCGTCTGTGGTTAGCGCCATGCAAGCTGCTGGCACCGGGTGTGCCAATAACGCAGCGTTCGCGAGGGCTGATTTGACCTGTGAAAAAGCGCGCTCCCGATCCGGGGACCACTCGACCTTAGATGCAGGTTTTTGCTTCTTTAATGCCGCGTACAATGGGTGCATGAGCTGTGCCGCGTTTGGAAGGAAACGGTTGTAAAAATTGACCATCCCCAAAAATTCTTGCAGCGCCTTTACTGTCTGCGGTTGGGGGAAATCCGTTATCGCGCGCACTTTATCCGGCAGTGGGACCGCGCCTTCTGGCGACACGCGGTGTCCCAAAAAATCGATTTTCGCTACCCCGAATTGGCACTTCGCTGGGTTAATGATTAGCCCGTGGTCTGTGAGCCTCTGAAAAACGCCTGTGAGGTGGCGTTCGTGCTCGGCTTCGGATGCGCTGGCTACCAAAATATCATCCAAATAAGCGAACACGAAAGGGAGGTCGCGCAGCACTGCATCCATCATGCGTTGGAACGTCTGCGCGGCGCCCTTGAGGCCGAAAGGCATGCGCAAAAACTCGAAAAGCCCGAAAGGGGTTATAACTGCCGTTTTGGGTATGTCCTGCGCACAGACTGGAACTTGGTGATAACCACGCACCAAATCTATTTTGGAAAAGATGCGCGCCCCCGCTAAATGCGCCGAAAAATCCTGGATGTGCGGAACCGGATAGCGGTCGTGGGCTGAAGCATTATTTAATCTGCGGAAATCGCCGCAAGGGCGCCACGAGCCGTCAGCTTTGGGTACCATGTGCAGGGGTGACGACCAGGTGCTGTTCGAACACCGGACTATGCCCAGCTTTTCCAAGTTGGCAAATTCCTCGCGCGCGATGGCCAGTTTAGCTGGGTCCAACCGCCGAGCTTTTGCAAAAACAGGGGGGCCCGAAGTACTTATGAAATGTTCAACCCCGTGTTTGGCAACTGACGCTGAAAATGTAGGGACCGTGAGTGCTGGAAACTGGTTGAGTAATGCATGAAACTTACCACCCGCAGCTGTGACATTGGAATGTGCAGAAGGCAGGGCCACCCGAGCTGTGCAGGAGATAGAGTAGAAAGACAGTGCATTTACAATACGTCTATTAGCAAGATCAACTAACAAACTGTTTGAGCACAAAAAGTCAGCACCTAGCATGTTGTTGTTAACTGCAGTGACAACGAATGTCCACTCGAAGTTGCGCCCGTGAAGGGACAGGCGGAGTGTCTTCTCCCCATAGGTTTTGATCGTGGAGCCGTTCGCCGCTAACACCAGGGGGCCGCTGGCCGGCGCCAGTGTGTCCGCGTAGGTAGGCTTGACAAAACTCAGCTGGGAGCCCGTGTCCACCAAGAATTCTTTCCCAGAATTCGCGTCCGTCACGAAAAGCAGCCTATTCTTCGTGCCGAGAGTCGCGGCTGCTACCGGCTCCCGGTCTTGGCGTTTCCCTGGCGCTGGTACCGGCATGGTGGGACGCATCTGTGGGCTTTCTCGGCGAAACGTCGATGGTAGAAGCAGAGGGCGTTGTCAGCTCCGCTTCTCCTGGTCTCCGCCGCTGCTGCCGTCAGTGGATCCGGTGCCGCAGCCTCTGGTCTCCCTCCTTCTCTCGAAGGGGCGGTCATCTCTGCTGCTGCCGTCGTGGCTGCGCGCCGCCTATGGGAGTCGACGAGCCGTTGCGCCACCTGTCCCAGCTCGTGGTAGTTACGGTTGACGAGCGGCTGCGAGCTGGTCAGGGTGACTCTCACTGCTGGCGGGAGCGTTCTGAGGAAGAGGTGAGCGAAGATAAAACTGTCGTCGTCCTCACCTCTCAGGCTCATCATCTTCGCCATCAGATCCGCTGGCCTGTCTGCTTCTCCCTCTGTCAGCGCCAGGAGCTTCTGTGCCCGCTCTTCCAGTGAGGGAGTGAAGGCTCGGATGAGGGCATCTTTCAATGCGCTATACTTGTTGTCTTGGGGTGGGTGGTTGGTCAGGCTCTCCACCCATTGCACTGTGAGGCTGTCCAGCTTCGCGACGACATGGTAGAACCTCGTTGCATCCGCTGAGATTCCCCGGAGGTGGAATTGCGCCTCCACAGTGGTAAACCAGGAGCGCGGGTTATGTTGCCAGAAGTCAGGCAGCTGTAGCGCGGTAGCCGCGTTAACCCGGTTGGCTCCTGAAGGGTCCGGTGCGGAAATCACGCCGTCACCGGCCATAAGTAGTCGTAGGTCACCAGTGTAGAAGATGCCTTACAAACGAGACTGAGCGTATTATCTCAGGAAAGCTTTATTGGAAGTCACATCTTCTATCATCAAAGTTCTCAGCAGAAAAAGAGACAGACCCAACTTTCCCCACAGCTTTTATAACCCAGAGATACAAAACCCCCACATCAAGTATCTCACACCTTCACCCCACAGAAGTTTGGTAAACACATGAACCCACAGTCCCCGAGACTTGCTGGCACTTCTGTTCTCTTCTCCACCTCGGGGCTCTTGCTGGGACATTGTCTCTGACCTCCGTCTTCCTCCAGCACCCACCTCCTAGCTGAGGTCCCTGCTGGGGCATTGTTCTTATGGACGTTTGATCTGTAGGGTCTGCACCGTCATGCCTACTGGAAGCATGTGGGGGGAGAAAGCGTACCATACAAGCATGCCATATATGTGCCTTAAATATGCACCATACCCCAAATAAATTCCTGTTTGTTTTTTTGTTGACTGACTTGATTTGAGGTTGATTTTCTTTTACATTCTACTCATGCACCTCCAAAAGTTGAATATTGTGGTGAATTTATTTTTAGAAATAACTCAAATCTAAAAAGTAAAACTTTGATATTTTACAATAATCCCATATAAATTTAGCCATTTTAAGATTTTTTTTTTATTTTTTTTTTTTAATTTGGATGAATATGTCTGAGCTATTTGATATAAATCTGAATGGTGATGTGCTTGTTTTTGGAGATGCAGTTCTGTTTTACACAATATTATTTGAAAAAAGATTATTGTTCCACCATAAATTATTTCCAACTTCTCTAAGGATTATTGATTACAATGTTATGTATATATCTAATATATAAAGTGTATTTTAGGTTCTTGTTTATCATTACATTATAAAGAGGTTGAAAATACTTCAGAGGTGAGGTAAACCATTACTTTGCCAATCTGTCACAGTGAATAAACAATAGATTTCATCTTCTACAATAACTGAAAGGGCACAAATGAATTCAGGAATCCAGCGTTTCACAACATTTATTTATATATTATAAACAATAAAAACAAAACACATTTACAACCAAAAAATTAACTGGAACTGACATAAATAACTGCTGGAGCTTAATAACAACTGCCATTTTTTTTTTTAAATCAGCATATTTAAAAAAAAACAGCACAACTAACAGCAGAATCAGAATCAGAATCAGAATCAGAATCAGGTTTATTGCCATTGTTCATGTAGTACACAAACTAGGAATTTGTCTCGGTACAATGCTGCAACATTAAACATGATAAGATAAGAGAAATAAACTATACATGTAATAAAGTGTAGGATAAGATTAAGTGATACTGGTCAGCAGTTAAAATATATATTAGCCAGCAGCAGATACTGTGGAGAACTATATAGTGCAGTCGGTAATGCAGGAAGAAAACAGTGATGATTGACATGAGTCTGGTTGAGCTGCTGTACATGGTGCACGAGAGTCACTTAGTGTTCAGCAGTCTAATGGCAGAGGGGAAGAAGCTGTTCATGTGACGGGAGGTTTTAGTCTGGATGGACCGAAGTCTTCTACCAGAGGGGAGGGGGGCAAACAGTACGTGACCAGGGTGTGAGGGATCGGCTATGATCCGGCCAGCACGCCTCCGGGTCCTGGAGATGTACAGATCCTGGAGAGATGGGAGCTTGCAGCCGATCACCTTCTCAGCAGTGCGCACGACGCGCTGCAGCCTTAGTCTGTCCCTGGCAGTGGCTCCTGCGTACCACACGGTTATGGAGGTGGTGAGGATGGGCTCGATGATGGCTGTGTAGAACTGCACTAACATCTTGGTGGGTAGCTTGAGCTTCCTCAGCTGCCGCAGGAAGAACATCCTCTGCTGGGCTTTTTTGATGAGTGAGCTGATGGTCAGCTCCCATTTGAGGTCCCTGGTGATGGTAGTGCCTAGGAAGCGGAAGGAATCAGCAGTGGTGATGGGAGAGCCTGAGAGGGTGAGGGGGGGCAGAGGAGTAGTGACTTTCCTGAAGTCTACAATCATCTCCACTGTCTTCAGAGCGTTCAGCTGCAGGTTGTTATTGCTGCACCAGGACGCCAGCTGGGCCACCTCTCTCCTGTAGGCGGACTCGTCGCCGTTGGAGATGAGCCCGATGAGGGTGGTGTCGTCCGCAAACTTGATCAACTTGACAGACTGGTGGCTGGAGGTGCAGGAGTTGGTGTAAAGGGAGAAGAGTAGGGGGGAAAGTACACAGCCCTGGGGTGATCCGGTGCTGATGCTAGTATAGTCTGAGACAGTCTTTCCCAGCCGCACATGCTGCCTCCGGTCCGTCAGGAAGTCGATGATCCACCTGCAGAGGGAGTCAGGCACGTTGAGCAGGGACAGCTTGTCCCGGAGCAGAGCGGGGCGGATGGTGTTGAATGCGGAGCTGAAGTCCACAAACAGGATCCTGGCGTAGGTTCCCGGGGAGTCCAGGTGCTGCAGGATGGAGTGGAGGGCCAGGTTGACTGCATCGTCTACAGACCTGTTGGCTCGGTAGGCAAACTGCAGCGGGTCCAGGAGAGGGGTGGTGATGGACTTGAGGTGGGACAGGACCAGGCGCTCAAAGGACTTCATGACTACAGAGGTGAGCGCTACAGGTCTGTAGTCATTAAGTCCAGTGATCCGTGGCTTCTTGGGGACAGGGATGATGGTGGAGGATTTGAGGCAGGACGGCACATGGCATAACTTAAGGGAGGTGTTAAAAATGTCTGTGAATACAGGAGCCAGCTGTTTCGCACAGAGTCTCAGGGTGGAGGGAGACACGCCGTCTGGGCCGGGGGCCTTGCGCGGGTTCAGTCTGGAGAACTGTTTGAGCACATCCTGCTCACTGATGATAAGGGGAGGGGGGGAGGAGGGGGGGGGGGTGCCTTAAATGAAGTAGGGAATGTGGAGGCTGTGGAGCTGGAGGGAGGGGGGGAGTTGGACACAGATGACGAGGTGTCAAAACGGGCATAGTGTTGGGACAGTCTCTGACAAAGGGCTTTGTCATCCTGACCTTTAGGAGCCTGAGGCCGATAGTTGGTGATCTGCCTCAGTCCTCTCCACACGGAAGCCGAATCATTAGCAGTGAACTGCTGCTGGAGTCTCTCTGAGTATAGAGATTTAGCCCTCTTCAGCTCTCTGTTAAACCGGTATTTAACCTCCCGGTAGCAGTCCCTGTCTCCACTTTTCAGCGCTGCTTCCTTCTCCTTCCTGATCTGTCTGAGCTTAGCTGTGAACCAGGGTTTGTCATTAGAGTAACTCACCCTGGTGCGTGATGGAAGAATGTTCTCTTCACAAAAGTGGATATATGAGTTCACAGTGTCCGTGTACTCATCCAGATCATGCGTGGCTCCTTTAAGCATGCCCCAGTCAGATATTTCCATGCACGTTTCCAGCTTCTCCTCAGCTTCACTGGTCCGTATCTTCGTAGTGCTCACAACAGGTTTAGTGAGCTTCAATCTCTGTCTGTATGTGGGAATGAGGTGAACCATCACGTGATCAGATAATCCCAGCGCAGCTCGAGGGACAGCGCGATATGCGTCTTTCACTGTGGTGTAACAGTGATCCAGTGTGTTTAATCCTCTGGTGGGGCATTTAATAAACTGTTTGTAGCGGGGGAGATCGTGGCTCAGATTGCACTGATTAAAGTCGCCAGCCACAATAATCAGCGAGTCTGGAAAACTCCGCTCTGTGTGTTGAATGTGATCCGCGAGCACGCGCTGAGCTTCGCGCGTGTCCGCGTCGGGAGGGGCGTACACAGCGATCAGTATAAAAGAAGCAAACTCCCGCGGGGAATAGAAGGGCTTGCAATTGATAACAAGAAACTCCAAGGCAGGAGAACAGTGTTTGGAAATTACCGTTACATCAGAGCACCAGATGCAGTTGATGTAGAAGCAGACTCCGCCTCCTGCAGTCAAAGTCCTTACAATCTCATCTAAAGCGTTGTCATAATTATGTTGTCAAAACTAGAGAGCTATCCGGTTTGATCACAGCTGTGCTGCATTAGCATAACTGTCAATAACACTAGACCATATAGTTATTTAAAAAAGGTTTACCGGAGATGCGCATCAGAGAGGATTATGTTAAATAAACGATTCTATACCACAAGAGCCCTCACTTGACATGCTGTCTGGCTCATAATAACCAAAAGTCTGAGATGTTAGCAGTCTGCAGTGTTAGCCTCCAGGAAATGCTGTTTATCTCTACCTGGCAACAGGTACAAGATTATAGTGAGTCAACAGTGCGTGTGACATCTACTGGCCAGGAGGTCAGAATCCTTTGTATTGCACATTTAACCTCTCTTGTGCATTTTCCATTACTTTGGATGGTTGACCCCAGATATTTAAACAAATCTACTTTCACTACCTCTACTCCTTGCATTTTCACTGTTACACCTGCCTCAGTCTTACTCACATACATTTGTTCTTGCTTCTATTGACTTTCATTCCTCTTCTCTCCAGAACATACCACCACTTGTCCAGGTTCTCGTCCACCTGCTCCCTACTCTCATTACAGATCACAATGTTGTCTGCAAACATCATAGTCCACGGAGACTCCTGCCTGACCCCATCTATCAACCTGACCATCACCATGGCAAACAAGAAGGGGCTCAGAGCTGATCTCTGATGTAACCCCACCCATATCTGTCACTCCTACAGCACATCTCACCACCGCCCGCTGTCCTCATACATGTTCTGCACCAGCCTCACATACTTCTCTGCCACTCCTGACTTTCTCGTACAGTACCACACTTCCTCTTTTGGCACCCTATCGTATATGCTTTATCCAGATCTCTAGATTGTGGGGGGAGCAGGCTAAGAAGAGAATACCAGACTGCCGCCAAATTCACATCCCACCCTTGATTCTAATGATTGCTCCTGTAGGTAATGAACCCACTGGAGGATGGACCCATGTGGCTCATTCCAGCTTAGCCTGGCCAAGTCCCATGGGCAGAAACTTAATCACGAGGTTCCTGAAAAAGTAAAGAGTCAGGTATCATCAATGGCTGTTATAACTCCACCTGGGGAGGTGATCCAACAAACTGGCGCCTAACCAGCCCCAAACCAGAATAAGGAAGGAGAGTTGGGCATGAGGTTAGCAATTGAACCTCTCAAAAAAACTGATCCTTTAAGCCCTTACCATTCCAGCCAGTGTCCAGCCAATGTAAAACATCCCACAGGTGGGACACTGGAATGGTTAGAGGAACTGGACAGACGTCACATGAAGACAAACCAAAAGAGCTTTCTCTTTCTCCTCAAAATGGCTTTGAGGATTGCCTGCTAGAATCAAGGTTGTCTGTCATAAATATTTTCTTAGACAATAATAAGCTTAATTAACCTTTTTTCATTTTTTGTACTGTGATATTATGATCTACATGTTAAGATTTTCTGTCATGCAGCAACATTTAACTCTGCAGTTAAAACATTACGATCTTTAAAAGTACCTGTGACTAATTTTTGACATTGACACACTGTGATAACTGCTGTACAGTAGGTGTGCTTAAGCAGAATGAATAAAATGCAGCTGTCACACTCACCACTGACCTCTGTGACACTTGCACCATTGTTCCCCCTTCATGCTTTTTCTGCTGCAGGTCCCTCACCCATCCCTCTGCTGACATGCTTACGGCAGCACTGCTTTTCCTCAAAGACAAACCATTAACTGCAACCCAGCTGCCTAATAACCAAATTACATTATGTTAAACTCCAAACACTCACTCACATACTAACATGACACAAAAGGACAACTTTGTGGAGAGATCAAGTGGTTCACAATAAGGGGTTGCAATTGACTTGAGTCACCTTTAAACAAGGATCCAAAGCGGTTTTGTTTTCTCACCTCAAGGTCATACAACATCCTTTATTGTCTGTTCATTCATTTTAATTACTCTATAGAATACAACAGTTAATTAATGAATATGCTAATTCAGTCATGGATATTCAGGGAAGGCCTTGGTAACATGATTGGAGAGATGCACACTGTTTTTCACCATTTGAGCTTCTACTGACCAACAGTGATTGTGGACAACTCTCTGCCTCAGTTCTGAATGGTAGTGCAAATGAAAATAACCCATACAGATTGGTGGTCTTTGTTCACTTGGTCAGTGAGCTATTGAATATGGAAAATTTCTTTTCATAAACTTGGTTGCTTTTTCTTAGCCTTAATGATAATATAAATATGCAAGTGGTCCAAAATAACATCACTTCAAATCAACATTAAAATCCCTGAATTGCATGTCAAAGCTCAGATTCCTGCTGTTACATTTGGTTTAGAAGTTTCCATGATGTGACCAGCTGTGTGCGAGTATGTGGATTCAGTATACTATATATATGCAGTTGTCTGGTGGCTACCAGCAGCAGAGTTATTGATGCCAGTGACCTTCAGGGCCTGAAATGATGATCGCCTACTCGATAATAGATGGGGCTGCTGTTATGGTGGAAACTATGAGAGTGTATGTTTGTACATGAGCACATTTGTGAGTGTATGAGATGTGTAAAAATGAGTTCTAATCTCTCTACGCTTTCTTGACTTGCTGTATTTTGCAGCATTTGCAGAGTGAGTAAAGGGGTGATCAGGTAGATGGCTGCACAAGCTGCATATCTTTCTTTCCACAGGAGGTCCAAAGAAAACGAAAATCCATTGGAGGGGATAAAGGTATGAAGTGATGAGGTGGGCGGGTAAAAAGAGTGAACAGCAGGTATGAGCGCACAGGAAGCTTGTTGTTTTCTGGGGTCAGCACGCCACAATACTGGACTTCACTTGCCCCAGTACTTTTCAAAACAAAACAAAAAAAAATGTGCTTTATTGTAGGACAATTTTTACACTAGAGTACATTTTTAAAGAAAATATGCACTTTTAGTACAGTACATTTTACAAAAGTACATTTGGCCAAAAATTGTTGTGAACTCATGAATACTTTTTTTTATTACAATAAATACACATTTTTAAAAAAAAATTAAAAAAGTTACATTTATTACAAAAATATCTCAGATCTCAGAGAAAAAACTCACAAATTCAATGTACAGAAAAAAAAATCTATAAATTTAGGGACAAGAACCTTTACTTTGGTGCGTTTTCTGATCAGAAAGACCACTCAAAGCACTTGACCAGCCACACTAATCCTCTGTTCTAAGAGGCTATCAGAGACAGATGCCTATGGGCAATTTAGAGTCACCATTTAACCTAACATGCATGTCTTGGGATCGTGGGAAGGAACTGTAGCACCTGGAGTCAGCCCACACAGCACAGGCAACATGCACACTCCACACACAAAGGTTCCCACCCCTACCAGCCTGGGAATTCCAACCTGGATCATTCTGGCTGTGAAGAAACAGTGCTAACACATTAATAGGTGGCTTGTGAACACGCATCAGCCTCCCCCTCCCTCTTCGTGTTTTGTGCCATTTAGTCAATCATTCAATCAAACTTTATTTGTATAGCACTTTTCAAACATTAAATGACGCAAGTGCTTTACATAGCTAAAAGCAGCAGACAAATTAAAATACATAAATTTGCACGATGCATCCCATCCCTCCCAACACACACACACACACACACACACACACACACACACACACACACACACACACACAAGCACATGCACCATTCCCCACACCAGGAGACTACACAACATATGACCACAGGGCATGCCACCAAGGCCACCTTGACCAGGACAGACTGGCGCCCACACCATAGCTGTAAGGCAATGGCATAGAGCCCCCACCCACCCAAGCCAGAGTGACCCATGAGACCAACACCCCTGCAGATGGGCCAAGCAGCATCCGGCATGAGGGGCTCCACTGCTGAAAACACTGGAGCTAAAACGCATAAAATACAAAATGAAGTGAAGAACACACTAAACAAAGGGAACTAAAAACCCATGCTTATAAACTAAGCTAAAAAATATCAAAATGAAAAAACACATCAAAATAAAAGAGATAAGAAAATCTAAAAACAAATGAAGGTAAGAAGGATGTAAAACAACAGAACAGGTGACAGTGGCTCAGGAGGTAGAGCGGGTCATCTAATAACCGGAGGGTTGGCGATTTGAATCCCGCTCTTCCAGACATCCTGCCTTTGTGTCCCTGGGCAAGACACTTTACCCACCTTGCCTCCAGTGTCCATGAGACTGGGCATAAATGTGTATAAATGTTCGGTAGTGGTCGGAGAGGCTGTTGGCATGGCGTGTCTGTTCCAGGGCAGCTGTGGCTACAGTAGTAGCTTACCAGCACCATTGTCTGTGGAGTGAATGAATAATGTATCCATTGTTAAGTGTCTTTGAGTGTCCATGAAAAGTGCTGTATAAATCTGATGCATTATTATTTATAAATGACTACATCAATCATAAACAGGTTTGTTAAAAGCCAAATTATAAAAGGTACAAAATGAAACTAAGAACACATAGAACAAGAGGAACTAAAACCCATACTTACAGACTGAACTAAAAACACATCAGAATAAAAAGAATGATGAGAAAATCTAAAAACAGATGGAGCTAAGAGGAATGTAAAACAATGGAACATAAATGACTACTTCAATAATAGTTAAACAGGTTTGTTAAAAGCCAAATTAAAAAGATGGGTCTTGAGCCTGTTCTTAAAAACATCTATTGATTGACGGAGGGAGGCCTGAAATAGGCAAATGTGACTCAGGTTGTTATATTTGTGCATTTATAATATTTATAATTGTGTATTTATAATCTTTTTTGCATTGATGTATGTGGTTATTGTGTAATTTTTTTTATTATTTTTTTTATTTTATTTACTTGATTCTCTTTTCTAAAGCCCATCCAGGGACAAGAGTTGCAAATTAGCTAATAGCTATACACTCTATGTGCAACACATCAGATTGATTGTCATTGATTAATTGTTTATGTTTATTGCACTGTCCCTGTCAAATAAACTAATCTATCTATCTATTCTGTGGCCCCGAGGCTGTCTGGCAGGCTGTTCCACAGACGGGGACCATAGTAGTGAATGGAGTCTTGGTCTTGACTTTGGGAACCAAAGGGGCAGTACCAGAGGACAGTACCAGAGGGCCTCAGGGTCCGCGAGGGCTCATAAGGTAAAAGCAGCTCAGATAGATAAGAAGGCACAAGACCATCGAGGCATTTAAAAACTACTAAGAGAACCTTAAAATCGATCCTAAAACACACGGGGAGCCAATGCAGTGATTTTAAAACTGGTGTAATATGCGCCTGCCCCCTGGTCTTTGTCAGCACTCGTGCTGCTGAATTTTGGAGCAGTTGGAGATGTGATGATCTCGGGAAGACCAGAGAACAGAGCATTACAGTAGTCTTTATGACTGGTAATAAAAGCATGCATCAAGCCCTTCATGCTGGCAAGGATGTCTTGATCTCCACACTAGCCAGACCTCCGTGCTGGCTAGTGTGTTTAAATTACGCCTAAATGTATCATCATGTGCTTAATGTCCACAGATGATGCTGTGAACAAGCTACAGTCGCCACAGCCTTCTAGAGATAAAGAATATGACCAAACATTATATCTTGGACCAGAGCTTTACAAAGGAACTCCGTGGCGTAGGACTTCACCAGACTTCCACACCTCGGACTCGACTGCTGTGTCTCATCCCAAATGGAGATGCTGTAGATGATGCCAGAGGAAACGAAAGCGAGGCAGGTGTGGAGGGATCCGAGCTAAGCTAGCCGCTAGCTCACACAGACTCCCAGTTCATTCCCTCATTCTGGCCAACATACGCTCACTAGACAATGAGATAGACCACATTGAACTCCTGAGATCTATGCAATGTGAAGCACCAAACTGCTTTGTTTTTATCTTTACAGAATTATGGCAAAATTACAATATCCAAGACTCTGCCGTTCAGTTAGCACGCCTAACATGCTACTGTGCGAATCGGGTGTTCATGAAAGAGGGAAAACCCACGGGGGAGAGGTGCGTGTTTACATCAGTGACGCTTGGTGCCGAGATGTGACTGTTGTGCACAAACACTGTTCTCTATTGGTGGAGTTTATGATCATCAAGTGCTGACAGTTGTATTTACCATCAGAATTTACATCTATCCTGCTAGTTGCTGTGTATGTCCCACCCACTGCCACTGGCGAGAACAGTAAGGCACTAAATGAACTCTACCAGGCCATAAGTGAGACACAAACAGCGCATCCAGTCAGATTCCTCATCACAGCAGGAGACTTCAACCATGCAGATGTAAACTACACCAACATGTGGATTTGCCAACAAAAGGAGACAACTTGCTGCACTTTGTGTACACAACCCACAAGAGAACATATAAGAATATAAGTCCTCCCCCTTCCCCCACCTTGGTCTCTTTGGTCTTTGGTCACCATCTTGCTAAGGCCTGTATACACACCCAGAGTGAAAGCCATCAGACCAACAAAGAAACAGGTACGTGTGTGGCCAGAGGGGGCCTCCTATGCTCTGAAAGACTGCTTTAGCACTACAGACTGGGACATTTTCAAGCATTCAGCCACTCACAATGAACACACACACACACATACAGGAGCACACTGAGGTTTTAGCATACATAGCTAAATGCACTGATGATGTCAGTCACTGTAAAACTGTCACTGTTCATGCAAACTAGAAGCCATGGATGACAGCAGAGGTTCACAGGCTCCTGAGGGCCCATGACACCGCAGGTCTAACAACTTAGGCCAACCTGTCCTGTGGTAACAAGGAAGCAAAAAGACAGGACAGCATAAAATATACGGCCACTTCAGCAACACCAGAGATGCACGTTCTCTCTGGTGTGGCATACAGACCCTCACCAACTACAAACCTCCACCTCAGACCTGTGCGAGTGACATCACACAGCTTAACAACTTAAATGACTTCTGTGGCCACTTTGAAACACAAAACAGCACATCAGCAAAGAAGACCACTCCTCTCCCAGATGAGCAGGCCATAAGTCTGGATCCGGTTAGCGTGAAGAGGACCCTCTGCAGGATCAGCCCACTCAAGGCAGCTGGACCAGACAACATACCAAGTTGTGTTTTCAAGGACTGCGCAGAGGAGCTCAAGAATGCCCTGGCAAACATTTTCAACATCTCCCTGAGTCAAGCTGTTATCCTCATGTGTTTCAAAACTGCTACCATAATACCTGTCCCAAAGAAGCCTGTCCCATCCAGGTACAACGATTACTGGCCCGTAGCACTGACCTCCATCATAATAAAGTGTTTCGAGCGGATGACCATGCAGAACATCAAGTCCACCCTCCATCCCTCGCACAATCCATCTCAGGTTGCATACAGGTCAAACACATCCACAGAAGATGCCATCTCTGCTGCTCTCCACCCAGCCCTCACCCACCTGAACTCAAAGAACTCCTATGTGTGAATGCTGTTCTTGGACTTCAGTTCAGCATTCAACACAATCATCCCCCAGCACCTGATACAAAAACTCAGACACTTGGGACTCAAAACCTCGCTCTGTCACTGGGTGCTGGACTTTCTCACAGGGAGGCCACAGAATGTGCGGGTTGGCAGCAACACCTAGACCATCACACTGAGCACATGGGCCCCACAAGAGTGCGGTCTCAGCCCGCTGCTCTTCACCCTGCTGACCTATGACTGCGTACTAGCCTACAGCACCAACCACATCATCAAGTTTGCGGACGACACGACGGTGGTGGGCCTAATCACAAACAATGAAGAGGCCAACTACAGAAATCAGGTGAGCCAACTGGTCCAGTGGTGTAAAGACAACAATCTCTTCCTGAACGTGGGAAAAACCAAGGAGATTGTGGTTGACTACAGGAGAGGGCACACACAGCATCCCCCTCTGATCATTGATGGAGCAGCTGTGGAGAGGGTGAGCAGCACTATGTTCCTGGGGATGCACATCTTTGAGGACCTCTCCTGGTCTAACAACACCACATCGCTGCCCAAGAAGGCTCAAACTCGCCTCTAGTTCCTCCGTAAACTCAGGAGAGCATGAGTCCCACCCCCCATCATGTGCTCATTTTACCAGGGCACTATTGACAGCATCATCACCAACGGCATCACAATGTCGTACGGAAGCTGTACCGCCTCTTGCCAGAACATCCTTCAACGCACAGTGAAAGCAGCCAGCATGATCATCGGTGCACCTCTACCCTCCCGTCTCGGACATCAACCATATCCATCTCACCCGCAGAGCCATCAGCATTGCATGCAACACCTCCCACGCCTCCCACTCCTCCCACTCCCTCTTCAGACCTCCTGCCCTCAGGGAGAAGGTACCAGAGCCTCTGGGCCCACTCCACAAGACTGCTAAACAGCTTTGTTCACCAGGCCATCAAGACAGTGAACTCTGCCCCCCACCCCCCACCCCCTTCCCCTGGACCGTAACACACTCATCACACAATAATTCTACCTCAGCTGTTTGCACAGAAAAACTTGGCACACCAAATGTACCACATCTGCTGCTGTGTGTCTTGCACCTTACTGCAACCATTTACACAAACGCCATACCTGCTGCTGTCTGTTATTGCAATACTGATCATGTGCAGACCAATCTGTCACTGTCTGCACCCCCATTATCGCATTGAACTTGCAATTTACCGGTATTACGGTTTACTGTACATAGGATTGCTGTATTTTATATTTATTTGCCTACTGGTAGCATTACTGTACATAGACTGCTGTTGTTTTTTTTATCCTTATTCCTTCTTTTCTTATATATTGCACACACCAGTCAGAGAGAGAGAGAAATGGCATTTCAATTCTCCTGTATGTCCTGTACATATGGAATACGAATAAAAATCTTTGAATCTTTGAATCTAACCACTGTACCACAGTGCTGCTCAATTTACAAGACAATAATTGAAATTTGCAAATGTTCTGATAAAAAGCTCTAGGCTTCTCAAAAAAGGTTAGAATTCACAAGGAAATAGTCATTAATTTATGAGTATAATGGCACAAAATTATATGAAAAATAAACTAAGAAATTTGTAAAAAAAAAAGAGTGAAATTTATGAGGAAAAAACCTGCAAATGGTCCAACAGTTTAAAAATAATGTTTCTCAACAATTTGAAAGGTACTGTATTTAGGGATTTCATCATCTACAATCCACAATATCATCAAAAGATTCAGAGAATCTAGAGAAATTTCTGCACATAAGCAGCAAGGCCAAAAACTGACATTGAATGCTCATGACCTTTGAACCCTTGTGTTAAAAACTGACATCATTCTGTAAAGGATATTACCACTTGGGCTCAGGAACACTTTGGAAAACCACTGTCATTTAACACAGTTTGTTTCTGCATCTACAAGTGCAACTTAAAGCTCTACCATGCAAAGTGAAAGCCATGCACAGTACTAAAATGAGTGCTTGTTAAGATGCTGTTTTACCATTATGTATACATTCTGCTTTTTGTTAGGAAAGTACTACCATCCATCTGACACTCTCCTGCACTGCTCTTCTCACCAGTCAAGAGGTGGCAAAGAGTACTAGACTGTTCTATAAGTGTGTGCACCATAGACTTAATAATGTCAATGTGGCATTGGTACACAGTATGAGAGCAAACGTGTGAGTTTGCGTGATAGCACCAATACATCAGATACTGGTAGAGTTGCATGTCTTGTTTCTGTTGCTATTTTATTGATACGGATTGTATAGAAATCCGGAAATGGTTGTGAAAATTTAACTTTGAAGCATATTTATCATGTGCAACGGTAAAAGGGGACACAAATCAAAGGTAATCCATCCCTATTTCTGGCATGTAAGCTGGCTGTCTGGCAGACAGGTGTGCAGGGTGATTACTGGTGTAGATCCTGTGAGGCACTGGGTTCATAATATACTCCAGTGCACACTCACCATGCACTGGATTACACAAAATAGTATAGAGCAGGCCTAAAAACATTAAATTTTCATGTCCCTGTCGGTATGATGGTACATTTTTTAACTCTCAAACCTGGAGGAGGAAGTACAGCTATAGGCAAAGAATGATTGCAAAGTTCCTCTTTTGAGTTCTCCCTTACATATTATTGTCAAGGATGTGTGGAAGTCACTGTAGTCCTTAGTAATCATAACACACTGTATATAATTTGAGATTGCTTGACATAGTGAAATAGAGGGTTTTCTTTTTGCTCCTATATGTTTTGCTTATATGACTTGAAATGTCAAATTTTTTGCACAAAAATATATAGGTGTGTGCCAGAACACAAAGTTTTCTTGGTAGGAAGACTTTCTCAGTACAGGAAATGCTGCTGTTCATCTCTTATTTGTCACTGTCAGTTTCAATGGGTGTAGGATGAGCGGAAAGGTAAAAGCAGGTGCTGGAGTGCTTGGATGGAAAAAAGAGCAGGAAGAGGAGGAGGAGGTGAGGCAGAAAAGCAGGGCTGCTGTGTATGCATTAGTCATTTGACATCTTACAGTGAAGTTCTGCTTTACCATGTGAGTCACTGCTCCACGATAGAGGTGAAAGAGAGGGATAGACGAGCAGCAGTGGCATCTAAATGTTGCTGAGAATCTCTACAGCTGAAACCCCAGAGTAAGAGAGAGGCAGATGAAATAATCAGTGTCATGAAGTTCAGCTATAATGGAATGAAGATCAGAGAGATGACGATAGTTACATAAAAAGACAGATGCTCCATGCAAGAAATGCTGTGTAACTGTCATGCTCATGCTGATGGATAATATAATAGTATTGCATTTTACAAGACCAAAGGTCTTTACATCAGAGCCATCACCAAACAGCAGTTAACGGGAGCATTTTCAAACCAGCAAATTTCAGGTCTTATTACGATGATCTAAAGTGTACATTTGTGCCATTTGCACCTTGTGCGGTTGCTTTTAATAGTTTCTCTAAGCGCATTGTCTGTTTTTCCAATGTGCACCCTTGCCACCTAATTAGCAGCTGGCTGTGCACGTGACTTGCGCTTGTAGGAGGGGATTGATTTAAAGTGTATGAGACTCAGCACAAAGTTCTCCACATTTGTATTATTGTGCATTTTCTTCCAACACACATTTGAGCTGCAAAAAGAAGGTCTAAAGTTAGCATGCATTGCATAATCAAGCACTATTTCAGCAGCAGGTTGGTGTGAATATGCACGTATTGCGGCGGCATGAAATAAATTAAAGCGTTGTTGAAGGTTTTAAGTAGAGTTTATTATCATACCACCGTCACGGGCTCCGCTCCCGGCGCCGTGCATGCGCGCCGGGAGCGAGCCCAAACGGCTCTCAGAGAAGAGGGACACAAAGTCTGTGTCCAGCAGCAGTTGAAGAGTGAGAGAGAGTTTGCGTTACAGAGTTGCAGCATATATACTCGACCACAACAATACATCAAAAGGGCATACCCCAGCAGTTGGTATGATCAAAGAGATAACAGAACAGGCATAAGACATTTGCATTTGAGAGACATATTGATCTCAGTCCCTAGGTCACAGTGAGGACAGGACGCATGAACACAATGCATGAAAGGCAACATTAACATCACAGAAGTGAGCCAGACGAAACGAGTCTGCCTGTAGACATTAATACACATTTCACTGTTCTGTTATTTGCTCTAGCCGAGTGCTGTGTTTGACCAGTCTGTTTGTGGGGGTTACACCAAAGCACATCTACATATTGATCTCAGCCTCTAGGTCACAGTAAGGACAGGACGCATGAACACTATACATGCATGGCACATTACATCACAATACATGAATGGCACATTACATCTCAGTAGTGCAGCGGGAAACACCGAGAAAAGAGAGCTGAGTGTCCTGTGTGTTGTGGGGGGGTTGAATCAACCCGCCACAGTATACCTGTTACTAGGATTTCTTTGTGTCCGTTATTTTGATGTACTCTTTTTGTAAAAATCTGTCATAATTCTTTATTCACTCATTCATTCATTGTTCATTCATTCATTGGTGATTTGTTCAGGGTGTACCCTGCCTGTCACCCATAGATGTTGGTATAGGCTCCAGCCCCCCACGACCCATAAAGCACTAAGAAGATGAATGAATGAATGCATTGTAAACTTAAAGACAAGCACAGACATTACACATCCATTTACTTACTTATCCTTTCCTTAAGTGAACAAAATAATAATAATAATAATAATAATAATAATAATAATAATAATAATAATGGGAAGCACTGTAGGCTAACTTATGGGAGAACAGCAAGGATTACAACCACAATGGACGCCCTCCCAAGAGAGCAGACGCTTTTTTCTTCTCTCCTGCTGACTTTTTCCTCCCCTCCTACTACTGGATCCCAGCTTGCTGTTGTCTGTCTGCGTCTAACTGCGACCGCCGAAAAGAAATTATGGAGTTAATAAGCTGGGCTTTGAACACAATTGACACTATTTTTTCAACAAGGAAAAGTGCTCCGGGGGAAGCTGTCTGCCCCGCTGGAACGGCTCCAGTGGGCTATCTATGTGACACAGGTAATTGGAAAATGCTGTGTCTCTCTAATCTCTCTATCGAAGATATTGAAGATTTGTTTATCTTCGTAATCTTGGTGATTGGGATAATTCTGATTGGGACGGGAATTGTCTTGGTTTACCGTAAATTGCTGAAGATGGATTCAACCTATCAAAATGCTGACCAGGCGAGGTGCATCCAACAAATTGAGAAACTGGAGAAGACCCTGATAGCGACTACTGGAGAACTGTCTCGTAAGGTGGATTACATCATGGGTTCGCTCAGGTCTTTCCACGACGAATTCAAAGCTGCGCAATGAAGGATTAATGTACTGAATCTACAGAAGAAATACAAGTCTCCTCTGTGATCAGTCCTATTTGGCATTATTATTCCCCATGAAAATTCCTCCTGGCTGTCTGCAGACTGTGTTTTTTCAAAATCATGAGCACAAGGCCTTGGACAGCCAGCTGCAGCGCCAGATAAGACTGGGCGCCAGACAGACAAAACATCTTCTGCCAAGGGTCCTTGGGTCTCTCTTATTATCATCAACACTGCTCAACACCGCACACACATTGATTCATGAACTGATTAAAGATATACTGTACACTGCTCTCTTGTGTCTTGTGAAATTCTGAGTTGTTGCTCTGTGCTATTGAGAGATTTTTTTTCATTGTAATCATAATCTGCTTAAAAATAAGCTGTATTATGATAACGAAGTTTTTTTTCTCCTCCCCCCTTGTGTCGTTCCCTCCCTTCCCCTCCCTTTCTTATCTATCTCTGTTTGATGAGGCGCCTATTATGGCTGCCGTGTCGTTGTGTCGCGCGCATGCGCACCAATGTCAAGTCAAGTTCCTCGTGTGTTTTTTACATGCTTGGCAATAAAGTTTATTCTGATTCTGATTCTGATTCTGACAATGCACCATGGATACATTACCTAAGTGCCCACGAAGCTGGCCATAGTTGGAATGACGTCACAACAGAAGAGATTTAGAAGGCTATAAGCAAGGCTGGAAATTGGAAATCACCAAGGAGAGATGGCCTTCACACCTTCTGGTTAAAACACATAACTGCACTGCATAAAGACCTAGCCAGAGAATTCTCCAGGATAATAGCAGACCCCAGTGTAGCCCCTACCTGGCTGACTGGGGGAGTGACCTACCTCCTGCCAAAACATGTGACCACAAAAAAAACCCCAAAAAACTACAGGCCAATCACCTGCTTACCCACTATGTACAAGGCTCTCACATCAGTCTTAACGAACAGAGTCTATGACGACCTTGAATCATCAGAGCTCCTACCACCTGAGCAGAAAGGCTGTCGTAGAGAGACCTATGGATGCAAGGACCAACTCCTAATAAACAGACTGATTTTGGAGTACAGTAAACAAAAGAAACCTGTCAACAGCATGGGTCAATTACAAGAAAGCTTTTGATAGCATGCCACACTCATGGATTCTGAAGACACTCAAGTTATACAAGGTCGCCCTGGAAATAACAGAGTTCTTGCGCATAATTATGAAGTCCTGGTCAACCACCATGGTCCTCAAGCACAGTAAAGGAACACTGTAGTCTTGAATCTTCCAAGGTGACTCTTTGTCCCTGCTTCTATTTTGCTTAGCAATAGCACTGCTAAGCTACCTCATCAATGGGACAACATACGGCTATAAGAATAACACAGCATGTCTCTGGCCCCAGCCACAGAAAGGGACATACACTGGACCTGTTTTTTTCATTGGGTTTGCATCCCTCTAATGTGTGTGTTGAGGATGTCCACCTAAGTGACCACTGTGCTGTGTTTTTTGACTTATGTGTACCTCTTGAGCCAAAGCCTGCATCCATAAGGGCCAAGAGGAGAATTATTACAGAATCCTCTGCTCAGGAATTTTGTACTCTGTTTGACCCTTGTCTTTTTAATGAATGTTCTGATGTTGATGGCTTTATGCAGGGTTTTGCCACGCACTGCAGTTCTATTTTAGACAAGGTAGCACCCCTGAAATGCAATGCCTCTCGGAAGTGGCCCTGCCCCTGGATCAACGAAAATATTTTAAACTTTAGGAGAACATGTCGTCAAACCGAGCGCCTTTGGAAATCTACTCAACTTGAGGTTCATAGGCTACACCTCAAGGATTTGATAAACTCCTTAAATAATATGATTAAGAAGGCAAGATCCAGCTACTTTCAACATCTTATAGCCACTAATAAGAAAAACCCCAAAGTGCTCTTTGACACAATACATTCTCTTGTGTCCCCCACTGCCCCCACCGCCCCAGTGCTCTGTAAAGCTGATAGCAACAGCTTCCTGAATTTCTTTGTAGACAAGATTAGGGATATAAAAAACAATATCCCACCATCTTCTGGCTCTATGACTAGAATTAGAACTAGTTTGTTCATGTAAATGATGAGTTTTCTCTCAGCTCAAAGCTTAGTCATGGAGTTCCACAGGGATCTGTGCTTGGCCCTACTCTTTTTAGTTTATATATGCTTCCGTTAGGCAACATTATTAGAAAGCACTGTATACATTTTCACTGTTATGCAGATGACACACAATTATACCTGTCAATGAAGCCAGATGATACTAATCAATTAGCCAAGTTAGAAGCCTGTCTTAAGGAAATCAAAGTTTGGATGACTTGTAATTTCCTGCTATTAAATTCAGATAAGACTGAAGTCATTCTTGTTGGTCCAAAAAACCTTAGAAATTCCTTTCCAAATCAAACTTTCAGTTTGGATGCAGTTACTCTTTCTCTTAATAGCTCTGTGAGGAACCTCGGAGTTATTTTTGATCAGGATTTGTCCTTCAATTCACATATTAAATTTGTTTCTAAGACTGCCTTCTATCATTTGCGTAATATTGCCAAGGTTAGGAGCATCTTGTCTCAGAGTGATGCTGAGAAGCTGATCCACGCTTTTGTTAGCTCGAGATTAGATTATTGTAATTCTTTATTATCAGGCTGTCCTAAAACATCTTTAAAAAGTCTTCAGCTGATCCAAAATGCTGCAGCAAGAGTTTTAACAGGTACTAGAAAGAGAGATCATATCTCTCCGGTTCTGGCCTCCCTTCATTGGCTTCCCATAGAGTTTAGAATTAAGTTTAAAATCCTTCTTCTTACTTACAAAGCTCTAAACAATCAGGCTCCTTTTTATTTAAAAGATCTGATACTACCGTATCATCCTAACAGAGCACTACGCTCCCAAAATGCAGGTTTACTTGTAATACCTAGAATCTCCAAAAGTACAATGGGAGGCAGAGCCTTCAGTTATCAAGCTCCTCTCCTGTGGAATCAGCTGCCAATCTGGATTCGGGAGTCAGACTCGATCTCTGTTTTTAAGAATAGGGCTAAAACCTACCTTTTTGATATAGCCTACAATTAGGGAGGGATCATGTGTTTTCTGAACCCTCCCTTAGTTATGCTGCTAATAGGTTTAGTCAGCCGGGGGACCTCCAGTAATGCACTGGGCCTCACTCCTTTCCTCACTCTCTATGAAATATTTTTTTTTTTTGCTGGTCATTAACATTTGTTTGTTCTCTCCCATAGATTGAGTCCCCATCGTGCTGTTTGGTCTCTACATGTCTGTTCTTTTCTTCTTCTCTATCCCCTCACCCCCCAGCCAGTCGCAGCAGATGACTGCCCCTCCCTGAGCCTGGTTCTGCTGGAGGTTTCTTCCTGTTAAAAGGGAGTTTTTCCTCTCCACCGTCGCCAAGTGCTTGCTCACAGGGGATTGCCTGATTGCTGGGGTCTTTCTGCAACTGTGGGGGTCCTCCCTACAGTTGATAGTGCTATGAGATGACTGTTGTTGTGAAATGGCGCTATATAAATAAAGTTGAATTGAATTGAATTGAATTGAATTGACCCTCCCCCTCAAACATGGTCCTCCTTCAACATGGTGTCAATGGAGGATGTCTCAGCACTTTTAGCTAAAACGAGACCCTCCTCAAATTCAGTAGACATCCTCCCCCCGAAGCTTGTTGTGAATGTGTTTGATACAATTGGACCATGGGTCACCAAAATTTTTAACTTGTCACTCTCAACTGGTCAGTTCCCCAGCTCTTTCAAACATGCCATAATTGAGCCAAAACTAAAGAAAACTAACTTGGACCCCACCGATCTCAAAAACTATAGGCCCATATCAAAGCTTCCTTTCCTAGCCAAACTTCTTGAGAAAGTGGTGTCCAAACAGCTCACTGCCTTTCTGGAGACAAATTTAATCTATGACATGTTTCAGTCTGGGTTCAGACAATGCCACTCGACTGAAACTGCTTTAGTAAGAGTGGCTAGTGATATCATGATGTCGGCTGATATTGGGAAATCTACGGTCCTGGTCCTGCTGGATCTTTCCTCGGCCTTTGACACGGTGGACCACACCATTATGACGAACAGACTGAGGGACCTGGTGGGGATGACAGGTCCTGTTCTGAAGTGGTTCTCCTCCTACTTGACTGGTAGAAGCTTCAGTGTATCTTCTAATAACATCCGGTCCAACTCAGCCAATTTGTAGTATGGTGTGCCCCAAGGTTCTGTCCTGGGGCCACTACTGTTCCTACTGTACATTCTCCCCCTTGGCCGCATCATACAGCAGTATAATAACATCTCCTATCATCTCTTTGCAGACAACATCCAGATATACTGCTCGTTCAACAAGTCTGAGCTCCACATACTCAGCTCCTTAACAAACTGCCTGTCACACATAAAGCAGTGGCTTAATGACAACAGCCTCCAGCTAAACTTTGGCAAAACGGAGACTTTGATCATTGCCCCAGACAGCGACATATCAGGCATAAAACAATACCTTGGTGACTTGGGCAGTACAGTTAAAACAAAGCTGAGAAACTTGGGTGTCATCTTTGATAAGGCCATGTCATTGGAACATTACACCAAACAACTGATAAAAAACTGTCACTTCCAACTGCGAAATATCGCCAAGCTCAGGACCATGGTTTCACACAAAGAGCTGGAGATGATCATTCACGCACTTGTCTCCTCACGTTTGGACTACTGTAACAGCCTTTTTACTTGTTTGAACAAAAAGGAACTGGCTCGTCTGCAGTTTGTTCAAAACTCTGCTGCGAGGCTTCTGACACGTGCAAACAGAAGAGACCACATTACACCTGTCCTTAGATCACTCCATTGGCTCCCTGTTCTGTATCGTGTCCACTTTAAGATCCTGGTGCTCACTTTCCGAGCAATTCACGGTCAGGCCCCCGCATATATGGGTGCTCTGATTCAGCCCTACAGCTCGACCCGCAGCCTGAGATCCTCAGGACAGCACTTGCTCATGGTTCCCCGCACCCACTTTGCTACCAGAGGTGACAGGTCTTTTAAAGCAGTAGCACCACGCTTGTGGAATGACCTCCCTCTGCACCTTCGAGCCATGGACAGCGTTGTGAGTTTTAAAACCTACCTGAAAACATTCCTGTTTAAACAGGCATTTTAATTCCAAGATTGACTGAAGGCTGTTACCACCTGACTGCATAGAGTGTATTTTTTGTTTCTTAGTTCTACTTTAATTCATATTTTAACTGTATCTTAACTGTATTATTGTATTTCAATTGTATTTTATTGCATTTTAATTTGTATTTTAGTTGTATTTTAATTGTTTTGATTGTTGTTGCACTGTAAAGCACTTTGTGACTTTATATGTCTGTGAAAAGTGCTATATAAATAAAGCTTACCTACTTACTTATAAGAATGATATGACCAAGTTCAGCCACTTCCTCTACATGGATGACATCAAGCTGTATGCCAGCAGATGATGGACAGCTTGAAGGGATGCTCAAGACTGTTAAGCAGTTCAGCAATGACATACAGATGGCGTTTGGTCTTGATAAATGTGCCAAAGCCACATTCCTCAAAGGGTCCCTATCCAAAACCCAGAACATAGCCCTGAACCCTGACGTCGCCAATAAAGAAGTGAACACATTGGAGCATTACAAATACTTTGGACTTAATGAAGGTGAAGGGATACAACACGCAAGCATGAAAGAGAAGATACGAAAGGAATATGTCTGGAGGGTGAGGTTTGCCACCAAAAGCAAACTAAATCCCCTAAATAAATGGCAAGCGATTAACAGTCTTGCGGTACCAGTTATGACCCACAGCTTCAATGTACTGAATTGAAATTTATCAAATATACACAAGCTAGATGTCAAAACCAGGAAGCTGCTCACTCCAGAAAAGATACACCACCCAAAAGCCGATACCGACAGACTCTATATTTCGAGGAGTGAAGGGAGAAGAGGAATCTTACAGCTAGAAGCAGCTTATAAAGCTGCCATGATTGGTTTAGCAACCTATCTCCACCACTCTGATGACCAACTACTAACCCTTTAAACGTCTGGCTGTCATAGAACATGTGCGTCACCTGCTTCCTATGTCGCAGGTCCGCGCCTGTCACGTGATGTGTCCAAAAAGCACAGAAAACCCAGTTGTACCAAGCATTTCACATCACAAGATGTCAGACACGTACAGCTTACTGCTCTTCACTGGAGGACTAGAGGACTTCACCTGAACGAACCGCATCAAACATCATTTCCTGAAACGCGAAGAAGAGAATGTAAACAAAGGCTCCATCCCAACATATATTTCCAGACGGAGGAAGGATTTGCTCCAAATTTTTCTAACTATGATTCTAAAAAGAGATTATTTAACTTCTGAAGGGAAATAGTTACCTTTTGTGACAGCAGAAGACATTCTGAAGCCCTGGGGCACACCTGTTATAACGGGGGAGGGCTGGGAAGTGAAAGATTTAAGCTGGATAAACTGAGTGCGGTCTGAAAGGTATAACTTGAACCAGTTTAGTGGAGTATGAGTGATGCCAGTGGAGATGCCAGACTCATGATTCCTTCTCTCATTCTGGCCAACATAAGCTCACTAAACAACAAAATAGACCACATACAGCTCCTGAGATCTACACAGCGTGATGCGCGGAACTGCTGTGGTTTTATCTTTACGGAAACGCGGCTAAAAATCCCAGACTGACAAACTGTTGTACACAAACATTGTTCTCCGTTCGTGGAATTTATGATCATCAAGTGCCGACCCTTCTACTTACCAAGAGAAATTATATCTATCCTGCTAGTTGGCATGCATGTCCCGTCCACCGCCATCGGCGAGGGGGTAAAGCGCTAAATGAACTCTATTAGGCCATCAGTGAGACGCAAACAGCGCATCCAGTCGGATTCCTCATCACAGCAAGAGACTTCAATCATGCAGATTTAAAGGACCTCCTACCAAAATACACCAACATGTGGACTTTCCAGTAACAGGAGACAGCATGCTGGACCTGGTGTACACAACTCACAAGAGAGCATACAAAGCTTCCCCCCCTCTCCAACTGGGTCTTTCTGATCACATTACCATCTTGCTAAGGCCTACACACAGACCCAGAGTGAAAGTCATCAAACCAACAAAAAAGCAGGTACGTGTGTGGCCAGAGGGGGCCTCCTATACTCTGAAAGACTGCTTTAGCACTACAGACTGGGACACTTTAAAGCATGCAGCCACTCACAGTGAACACACAAGTATAGAGGAGTACACTGAGATCATTATAGCGTACATAGCTAAATGCATTAATGATGTCACTCACTGCAAAACTGTCGCTGTTCATGCCAAGTAGAACCCCTGGATGACGCAGAGATCCACAGGCTCCTAAGGGCTTGGGACGCAGCCTTTATGGCCCATGACTGTAGGACTAACAACAAGGAGACAAAGTGACTGTAAAGCAAGAAAATATCCAGCAACTTCAGCAACACCAGAGATGCACGTTCTTTCTGGCATGGCATACAGACCCTCTCCAACTACAAACCTCCACCTCAGACCTGTGCGAGTGACATCACACTGCTTAACAACTTAAATGACTTCTTTGGCTGCTTTGAAGCACAAAACAGCACATCAGCAAAGAAGACCACTCCTCCCCCAGACAAGCAGGCTATAACTAACTAACTAACTAACCTGCACTTATATAGCGCTTTTCTAGTCACAAAGACCACTCAAAGCGCTTTCATTAATACTAACCCTCTGTTCTAAGGGCCTATAGGAAACAAATATCTAGGGACAATTTAGAACAGCCAATTAACCTAACATGCATGTTTTTGGCATGTGGGAGGAAACCGGAGAAATCCCGGAGTAAACCCACGCAACACGGGGAGAACATGCAAACTCCACACAGATCACTGTTGGTCGGGGGCTGGGATCGAACCCACGATCCCCACAATCCCCCAGCCAAGGGTAAACTGTGCTGCCGCAGTGCTAACCACTGCGCCACCGTGCAGCAGCACGGCATTTATAAGTCTGGATCTGGCTAGCATGAAGAGAACCCTCTGCAGGATTGACCCATCCAAGGCAGCTGGACCAGACAACATACCAAGTTGTATTCTGAAGCACTGTGTGGAGGAGCTCAAGAATGTCCTGGCAAACATTGTCAACATCTCCCTGAGTCAAGCTGTTGTCCCCACGTGTTTCAGAACTGCTACCATAATACCAGTCCCAAAGAAGTCCATTCCATCAAGTTACAATGATTACCGACCAGTACCACTGACATCCATCATAATAAAGTGCTTCAAGGGGCTGGTCATGCAGAACATCAAGTCCACCCTCCCTCCCTCCCTCCCACGACCCATTTCAGTTTGCATACAGGTCAAACAGTTCCAAAGGAGGTGCCATCGCTGTTGCTCTCCACCCAGCCCTCACCCACCTGAACTCAAAGAACTCCTATGTGCAAATACTGTTCTTGGACTTTAGTTCAGCATTCAACACAATCATCCCCCAGCACCTAATACAAAAACTCAGACACTTGGGACTCAAAGCCTCTCTCTGTCACTGGGTGCTGGACTTTCTCACAGGGAGGCTACAGAACGTGCGGGTTGGTAACTATACCTCCAAGACTATCACACTGAGCACCAAGGCCCCACAAGGGTGTATGCTCAGCTCGCTGCTCATCACCCTGTTGACCCATGACTGCATACCAGCCTACAGTACCAAACACATCATAAAGTTTGTGGATGACACGACGGTGGTGGGCCTCATCACAAACAATGAAGAGGCCAACTACAGAAATCAGGTGAGCCAACTGGTTCAGTGGTGTAAAGACAACAACCCCTTCCTGATTGTGGGAAAAACCAAGGAGATTGTGGTCGACTTTAGGAGAGGACACACACAGCATCCCCCTCTGGTCATCGATGGAGAAGCTGTGGAGAGGGTGAGCAGCACCATGTTCCTGGGGGTGCACATCTCTTATTCCTTTTCCACCAAGCTGGTTCCGGTGCTTAACTGGAGCCAGAGCCTGACTTGGCACCAGTTCTTTGCTTTTTGACCACCTAAGCACTAGCCCCAGGCTCTCAAAAGTGGTGCTAAGCTGGCTCCAACTCCTTGCTGGGCCAGAGCTATGAACCAATTGACATTGGTTACATCCGCTGCCGTGGGCGGGGTTAACTAACAGATGAAAAGTGCCTCAAACACTACTGATCGCCATGTTGTATTTCAAACAGCGGAGCAAGTTTTGGATTCAAAAGCAAAGTGGAGTTGAAGCAAGGACACCCAGTATTTTCTGGCCCTATGGTCATCTGCTTAAGTACAAGATAAATTGGAGGGGGCCAGTCGAACAAAGCCCATTTTTGAGCAAGTACAGCAATCCTGACGGCCATGGATGCGTCTCTGGCTCATCAGCTCATGGCTCAGAACTCTACAAATTCTGATAAGTGTATCGTCTTTAAAACGGCAAAAGTAAACAAATATATATATATATATATATATATATATATATACAGTCTATCCGCATTTATTGATATGTGTCTCCTCGCTATAAAGTAGATAGATAGATAGATAGATAGATAGATAGATAGATAGATAGATAGATAGATAGATAGATAGATAGATGTACTTTATTGATCCCAAACTGGGAAATTACAGTGTAACAGCAGCATGACACAGACAACCCAACCAACAGAAATACACACAGCGTAATAGAAACGGCGTTACCCAGGAAAGTAAAGTAAAAATGCTTAGATAACCTTATATACAACATAGGTTCCTACTAGGTTAAATAGATGATAATCCTTATGAGTTAATGGAAAGTATTGACTGTACAGAGAACAGACTGTACAGAGAAGGATTATAAGGCACAGGGTGAAATACAAGGTTCCAATTATACTGTAAGGTGCAGTATGGCAGCATTGTTATGACCAAAATTCAACATTAGAGTGAGTTATTGTACAGTGAAATAGCATGTGGCAGAAAAGATTTCCTGTATTTAGCCATTCAGCAGCGAAGCTGTAGCAGCCTGCTGGAGAAAGTGCTCCACTGTCTGTCCAGTGTGTGGTGGAGAGGGTGATGCCACTAATAGTAAGGATGTTGAATAGATACATTCAAGCTTGGATTGACGATTCCTGCGTTTTTCAGTGTGTGGTTATTTTATATTGCTTCTTATTTTTGTACTTTAAAACAGGGAAACAGAAGTGGGACACAAACACATACCTCCTTCTTGACTACCTGAACAGGCCAGAGAAGAGACACCACGAGCAGAGTAGGAGGGATGAGCAGCTGACCTCCAGTTTGCTGCAAGGCATCCAGAAGATGGAGGACAGTACCAATTAAGAATGGACGTGTGACGTCACCCGATGGAAAAACTGCAAGAAATTGTAGGAAAAGTGTTCTGCCTGTCTGTGCTTAGTAGTGAGCAGCGAATGCGGTTAGGCTGCATGTTCACCAAATGCATTTTTTTTTCTGCTGTTGGCAGCTATTTTCTGTTCATTTTCTATGTAGTCTGGCATTTAATGTGGTCAGTGCCCTCGGCGCAAAAACATTCTCAGTGGTCAGTGTATTATGTCGCTGCGCTCATGGCGCTGAAAGCTTTAAAAAAGTTAAACTTTTGGCACACTGTAGCACTAATCAGCTGCACACCTCTCTCACCACCCAATCACAATCAGCCTAAAAGTACACCATGATCAATATTTAACAGCCAAAGCTTTTGTTACTTATTTGTACCCGTAGGTAGACTTGGTTTGCAGTCTGGTGACAAGCCACAGGCTGCTGGTCGCTGCGTGCGCGAACGCCCTAAACCTACATGTTTTTTTTTTTTTTTTTTGGTATGCGGGAGGAAACCGGAGAAATCCCGGAGTAAACCCACGCAACACGGGGAGAACATGCAAACTCCACACAGTTCAGTGTTGGTCGGGGGCTGGGATCGAACCCACGATCTCATGATCCCCGCTATCCCCCGGCCGAGGGTAAAACTGTGCTGCCACAGTGCTAAACCACTGCGCCACCGTGCAGCCTAGAAGTACACCATGATCAATATTTAACAGCCAAAGCTTTGAGGGATGTGTATTTTCTTACCAGTTTGGTGTGATTTATTCCAGTGAGCGGAGCATTTCACAGCAGAATCTGTGAAATCCCCAGCACGCTGTAGGAGGAAATATATGGAATATTAATAAATATGAATATGATCAGGTATGAATTATTTAATTTCTATTGATGTATTGGAATCTGAGATCAAATTTCGTTTCATATACATCAGAAAAGTTAATAACACTCGTGGGGCACCAGCTCCTATCTCTAAGAAGCAATTTAATCTTTAATTTCACTTTATACCTGTTTAATCACTCAATAAATTAATCAATAATCAGTCTCAAAATTTTTTTGTGAATTTGATACATGTGCTTGAACAGACTCAGAATGAAATAAATTCTCAACAACTTCTCATTTTCACATATTTATTAAACGAAATGATTAACAAACATTGCAGCAATTTCATTAATCCTAAAATCAATCTTGTAAATGATAGATTAACAATGTCAATATTTTCGGAACCAGGGTTAAACTGAGAAATGAATCTCTATCAGTTTGAGTTAACAGATTATGGAAACAACGCAAATTTATGGAGAAAGTTTACTAATTATATGAAAAAGTCCTTGATTAATCTTAAGAAAATAAAAACGGAATTTTAAGGAAAAGAAGAGTTATGTTAAGGGCTTCTTAATTTGCATCTGATTAGATATACAAATTATTACCGAACCTCAGACGTTTAATTCAGCAGATGAATGAAAGTTGCAGCTCACGTGATTCTCGTTCGGCGATGATGGTTCTTTCGTAGTCCTCAGCCCAAGATTTCGCGGACGTTAATATCTGCCCGCAGATATTTTCAGGGTCCACATTTCGACCTTTAAATTCAAGCGGTCGAAGAGGCTGGATTCTGGGCTGTATGACCCACAGATGAAACTGGGTTTGGAGCCAGATGATGACGTTTCTTCAGCGTGTGATGAACAGCTGCGCGTTGATTCCTCAGCTGCACGAGCCTCCAGAGGTCTTCGATAATAATTAATTAAGGATATCTAATCTGATCTCAAATTAAAGAGTTTCAGACTTTAGATAAAAATAGTAGCTCCTGGTGGGTGCTTGGTCAAGAAAAATATTATAAAAATAAAGTCAAGATTAAAGTTTACATTAAAATTAAACAAACAGTGATTTTACAGAAAGTTTAACAAAGAAAAAGTGATAAATAAAAATTGGAGTTTAACTCCGATTAAGAATTGAGCTCAAAGAAATAGGAATTCTTAGGTATTTAAGAGAAAAAGGAAAAACATTAAAATACAAAGTTACATAAACAAATTACGAGTTATCTGCTCTGTGTTCAGAAAAGCGACACGTGATTGAGTCTTTGTTCAGACGGTCCTCTGTTCTTCCTTGCTGTGTGTAGACAATAGAGAGATGAATCAGAGGCGAGAAGGGGCGAAGAGAGAAAAAGAGACTGAAGCAGGGGTCTCTCTGTTATTTATAAGTTCTGTTGAGCTTCACGGGCTTCCGGGATCTCAGCCAATGAGTGTCCTTCGTGGGAGGCCCGATGAACCTTTAGTCCAATAACAAACAGTCTACAAGGGACCAATGGGATGAAGAATTGTTGTCATGCAGAGATTGGCTGCTGGAGTCACATGGTTTTAGAGCCTTGTTTCCCAACCTGAAGATCCTTTTCTTCTCCTTCAGCAGTGACTTTATCTCAGAGTTGATCCAGGGTTTGTTGTTTGAGAAACACCATATGGTCTTGGTGGGTATGGTGTTCTCTTTACAGAAGTTGATGTAGTCTGTGATGGTGTGTGTGAGGCCGTTGATATCCTCATCATGTAGCTGAAGTCCGTACAGATGGAGCTAAGGAGGAATATCAGAGAGGGGAAGGACAGCTACAGGAAGAAGATGGAGGACAAGCTGCAGCAGAGTGATGTCAGTGGTGTCTGGAGAAGCCTCAAAACCATCTCTGGACACTAGAATACCTCCTCCCAGGCCACGGGGGTAGGGAGTGGGTGAACAACCTGAACCTGCTCTTTAACAGGTTTGACCCACCGCCCTCTTCTCTGCCTGCCCACACTGCTGCCTCCACCTTCATCTAGTTCTGCTGTCCACTGCCCTCCCTCCAGCCCCTCTCGTATATCCCCCACTGTTTTTTTCTCTCACAGACCCAACATCCCCCCTCCCAGCACACAGCCCCCTGCCCCAGCCTGACTCTCACTAAGACCCAGGTGAGAGCTCAGCTGAAGAAGATCAAGGTGAGGAAGGCTGAAGGTCTGGACGGCATCAGCTCGAGGCTCTTCAAGTTCTGTGCAGACCAGCTGTGTGGGATCATAGAGCACATCTTCAGTCTGAGACTGAAGCTGGGGAGGGTACCACAGCTGTGGAAAACATCCTGCGTGGTATCCATACCAAACACTCCGCACCCCGCACAGCTACAGACCAGTGGCCCTCACATCACACCTAATGAAGACCTTAAAGAGGCTGCTTCTCGCCCACCTCTGTTCCCTTGTGGGACCAGCGTTGGATCCACTTCCGTTTGCCTACCAACATGGCATCGGGGTGGAGGATGCAGTAATCTTCCTCCTACATCATTCCCCGTCCCACTTGGAGAGGCCTGGGAGCACTGTGAGGATCATGTTCTTTGATTTCTCCAGTGCTTTCAATGCCATCCAACCTGTGATCCTGAGGGACAAGCTGCTGTGTGCAGGGGTGGATCAGCACCTGTCATCGTGGATCCTGGACTACCTCACAGACCGACCACAGTTTGTGAGAACCCGGAATTGTGTGTCTGACACCATCATCTGCAGTACACGGGCCCCCTGGGAAACAGTTGTGGCTCCCGTGCTGTTCACCCTCTACATTGCTGACTTTTCACACAGTACACCACGCTGCCATCTACAGAAGTTTTCTGATGACTCTGTGATCATCGGCCTCATCTCTGATGGGGATAATGCAGGGCACAGAGGACTTATCCAGAACTTTGTGGACTGGTGCCTGCGGAACTGCCTCCAGATCAATGCAAGGAAAACCAAGGAAATGGTGGTGGGCTGCCACAGGCAAGGACAACCCCCCACAGCACTGGTAAACTTGCAGGGAACAGACATTGAGATGGTGACATCTTACAAGTACCAGGGTGTTCACCTGAACAATACAGTGATCCCTCACTTATCGCGGTTAATGGGTTCCAGAACCGACCGCGAAAAGTGAAAAACCGCGAAGTAGCGTCACCCCTAATGACGTCATCCATAAATAATACGTACGTTCATTCTCTCACTCTCTCATATGATCCGTGTGTGTGTGTGTGTGTACGTGTACATACATACGTAGATGTAAACAAAGTGTACATAAATATGTTTTTAGAACTCTTTTATGCTTATAACAAGATACGTAACTCAAGATGAAGATGATTTACTGCACAGGTTAATGAGAGCTTTACTGCTCCTCAGGTGATGCCTCATCGTGAGGTGCTGGAGGCGCAGGATCATCGAGGGCAGCTTCCGATAGAGCTGAAGCTGCAGGAGGCAGCGTAGTGGCTCGACGGGAAGACTATTTCGCACAAAATGGCACAAGAGAACAGCAAAAAGTTCCACGTGGCGAGACTAAGTAACACGAGCGATAAAAAGCAATGAATGCGGTCTTCCTTCCCTTCATGGGTGCTCGGCAGGGAGAGGAGGTGGGTGAAATGTCTCGGCCAATCAGCTTGCGGGGTGAAACGTCTCGGCCAATCAGCTTGCGAGATTTCCGAGCCGAGCCAACACGACAACAGTGAACAGAGAGTTGTGCGGCTCTCCGTGTTGACACCTGATGGTCTAATGTAGTCTCCCTGCCTTCTGCTAGCGCCCGCCCATTATTTCTCAATTTTGAATTTTTGATGAATATTTTTGAAAAATCCGCGATGCACTGAGGGCGCGAAAGGTGAAGCGTGAAGTAGCGAGGGATCACTGTAAACTGGACTGGTCACACAACACCAACGTGCTCTACAAGAAGGGACAGCGCAGGCTGTACCTCCTGAGGAGACTCAGGTCTTTCAGAGTGCAAGGGGCACTCCTGAAGACCTTCTACGATTCGGTGGTGGCATCAGCCATCACATCTGAAGTGGTCTGCTAGGGCAGCAGCCTCACAGCAGCCGACAGGAAGAGGCTGAAGAGGCTGATCAAAAAAGCTAGCTCTATCCTGGGGTGATGCCTTGACCAGTGGAGGAGATAGGAGGATGGTGGCTAAGCTTTCATCTCTGCTAAAGTCTGAGTCCCACCCCATGCGGGACACACTGAACCCACTGAGGAGCTCATTTATCAATAGGCTGTGCCATCCTAAGTGCACAAGGGAGAGGTTCCGCAGGTCCCTCCTATCTACGGCTGTCAGACTTCATAATCTAACCAGTGCTGCTCGTAGAGGTCGTATTAAATGTACTAAACGTAACAACTTTGCACAATAGTGATCGTACCCTCCAATACACAACACAGACAATTACAATTATTACTGAAGGTGGCGACAACACTGTTGATTCAATGTGTCATATACTGTCTCGGTACATATTTATATTCTGTTGGGTAATTTAATGAACCGTAATGCTGTTGAAACCATCTCGCTGCAATGCTTCTGCACTGTGTACATAACTGTGTACATATGTATATTTATTTACTGCTTTGGCTAACCCATTCTTATCTTGTTTTCTCATTTACTATTGCTCTGAGTGCTGCTGTCAGTTTGCTGGTGCAATCCTGGGATTTCCCCATTGTGGGACTAATAAAGGCTTATCGTATTGTATCTTATCTTATCTTATCTTATCTTAAATCCATAATAAAAAACAATTCAATTTCAATCAGACAGATTTAGAGGTACCAGTTATGATGACAGTTTCTAAATCTTTGTTCTCCTAAACTGATATCAAAAATACACGGACTATTATCAAAACTGGATGAGTCAGCATCTCTTCCAAAATTAAAATGGGATACAGACCTATCAATTAATAAAGATGAAAGCTTCTGGACACAAATAGGTTTAAAGACTTATAACATGACTAAAAACTCTAGTTTACAACTCATACAGTACAAAGTTCTACATAGAACGCATTACACAGGACAACGGATGTACAAAATGGGCCTGAGTCACATAAATGTATGTTCCCATTGAACCAGCAATGTCCCGGATAGTTACCTCCGCCAGGCCGAAAAGGCCAGGAGGAGGTTATGTTTTTGCGGGGGTTTGTCTGTCTGTTTGTCTGTTTGTCTGTTGGTTAGCAAGATAACTCAAAAACCTTTGGACGGATTTCGATGAAACTTTCAGGCGTTGTTGGAAATGGTACAAGGAAGAACTGATTAAATTTTGGGGATGATCCGCATCACCGTCTGGATACAGGAATTTTTTAAAGCATTTTTTAACACTGTGACATATGGCCATTTTCAACATGTGCACAGGTGCAATGGAGGGCGCTGGTCGTCGTGTCTGACCAACACAAACTTCGCGTTCTTAAACGTTTTAGGCACAAAAGCACGCGGAAAACACTAGTGGCCTGGGCCCGCCAGCGTGCCTGTGTTTGCGCGCAGCTGCAAAACCTGACACGGGCAGCTGTCCGCCGTTGGATTATTTGCCAGAAATTCCCCGGCCAGCCATAGGCGCTGCGCATTTGGCAGAAATTCACCGGCCAGCCATAGGTGCTGCACAAAAACGAGCTCTTTGCCGGGGAAGCTTCTAAATTCTGTTTTGCCACGGAGCGCAACCACAATAATATAATATAAAACCCACGGTAACCTCTCTACCCAATCTGCATCCGTCAGTGGAGGAGATGGACACAACACCATCACTTCACTAACTAACTAACTAACTACCCTGCACTTATATAGCGCTTTTCTAGTCACAAAGACCACTCAAAGCGCTTTCCACTAGTACTAACCCTCTATTCTAAGGGCCTATAGGAAACAGATATCTAGGGACAATTTAGAACAGCCAATTAACCTAACATGCATGTCTTTGGATTGTGGGAGAAAACCGGAGCCCCCGGAGTAAACCCACGCAGCACAGGGAGAACATGCAAACTCCACACAGAAAGGTTCCAACCCCTGCCAGCCTGGGGATTCGAACCAGGAACCTTCTAGCTGTAAGGCAACAGTGCTAACCACTGCACCACCGTGCTGCCCTTCAGTTTATTACTTCCGCCAAGGAGGCAATGCTTTTACTACTGAACCACTAATCCTATCACTATCACATTTTTTTTTTTTTTGTTACTTATTTGTACCCGTAGGTAGATTTGGTTTGCAGTCTGGTGACAAGCCACCGGCTGCCGGTCGCTGCGTGCGCGAGCGCCCTAAACCTACATGTTTTTTTGGTATGCGGGAGGAAACCGGAGAAATCCCGGAGTAAACCCACGCAACACGGGGAGAACATGCAAACTCCACACAGCTCACTGTTGGTCGGGGGCTGGGATCGAACCCACGATCTCATGATCCCCGCGATCCCCCGGCCGAGGGTAAAGCTGTGCTGCCACAGTGCTAAACCACTAATGACATTGATTGTCATTGATTAATTGTCTATGTTTATTGCACTGTCCTTGTCAAATAAACAAATAATCATTGTGAATCCAATTGCTACTCATATGTTTTCATGGTCAAGGAATCTGAAAACGTACACACAAAAACGTACACACAAACACTGTATGGAACTGTGGCGCTTGGCGGAGGTCTGCGCTCTCAGAGTGCTTTTCTAGTTATATGCATGCTATGTGGTCCTGTGCACTGGTCCAAACGTTCTGGCAGAAGACGTGTGAAGACTTACCGGCATGGCTTGGGTATTGAATCCCAACCTCTCCCACACTTTGCACATTGGCTGATTTAAGTGAAATAAATATAGAGGTAAAGATGTCACACATGGTTGTCACTGCCTTATGCATTGTTAAAAAAAACTATCCTCATGAATTGAAAATCAAGAATTAATTTATGTACACCTAACTATAAGAAAACCCTATTAGATTGTATTAGTCTGCAGAGAATGTCTGCCTCCTCTAAAAATCAATTGGCTGAATTCAATTCTTTCTGGTCCCCGTTTATTGATTTCTATAATCTGAGGGGTGGTGGGCGGTGACTCTCTCCTTGGCACCTCCAGCGGCTGGCTGCGCCCTGACTGTGGGGGGTTTCTGAGACCCACTAGAGCTGGTGTCTGGGGTACCCAGCGGGGTCCCGGGGGTGGCTGTGCGTCTCAACTGGGGGGACTGGTTGGGGGTGGGGTAGGGGACTGTGGGGTTGGCCGGAGGGGTGGGCTGTTGCTCTGGGCCAGCTGGCCTTGCCTCCCGGGTGGGGCTGAGCCTTGGTCTGGCCTTGGGCCCCTGGTGCTGGGGATGCTGTTCCCCCTCTGGGCTGGGTCAGTGTGCGCCGGTGTATGAGCTGGCCCCCTGCGCGTTCCTGTGTGGTGGGGTTGTGCCATCCCTGGGGCCCTGGCGGCACTCCGGGGGCTGGTGCCTGCATCCTGCCCCCCCCCCCATTCTCCAGAGCCTACAGGTGTGGGTGTGCGTGTGTATATGTGTGTAGGTGTGTGTGCATGTGTATGCGTGCATGTGTGCGTGTGTGTGAGTGTGTACGCATGCATATGTGCAAGTGTGCATGAGTATGGGTGTGTGTGTGTGTGTTCCCCTGTATATGTGTAGGTGCGGATATGGGTACGTGCATGTGTGTTTGAACGTGTGGATATGTGTGTTGTGTGTAAACATGCAAGGCTGTGTGTGGGTGTAGGCGGACATATGTGATGTTGAGTATGTGTGTGTACACACGAGGGTGGGCGTGTGTGTGTATGTGTTGGTGCAAGTACTTGTGGGTGGACATGCAAGGGTGAAAGGTGTGTATGTGGAGGGGAAGACCTCACTGGGTGGCGGGGGGTAGGGCGGGCCGTCTGGTGGCCTGGGGGGGTGGCGGTTCGGTTCCTGCTCTTCCCAGCCATCCTGTCACTGTGTCCTGGGGCGGGGTGCATTGCCACTTTGCCTCTGGTGTCCAGGGTGCTGGGAATGGGTGTGTATGGGTGCTTCGGGGTGGCCGGGGTGGCTGTTGGCACGGGTTGGTACCGCATTTCTGTCAGTTTGCCCCAAGGCGGCTGTGGCTGCAGGGTAGGTTGGTGGTTCTTGCAGTGGGTGCTCTGGGATGTCACTTGGCATGTGGAGTGTCATATGGGTCTGGCCCATTATTATTATTATTATTATTATTATTATTATTATTATTATTATTATTATTATTATTATTTTAGATTTAGTATACTTCATTGATCACCAGAGGGGAAATTGAGGGTCATCCACCACCTGGATGGATGAAGCAGCCACGATACGGCGCTATCCCTTAACCACTCACACACACATTCACACCTAGGGCCATTTTAGAGTCTCCAATTAACCTAACCTGCATGTTTTTTTTGGCATGTGGGAGGAAACCGGAGAAATCCCGGAGTAAACCCATGCATACACGGGGAGAACATGCAAACTCCACACAGATCACTGTTGGTCGGGGGCTGGGATCAAACCCACGATCCCCACGATCCCCTGGCCAAGGGTAAACTGTGCTGCCGCAGTGCTAACCACTGCGCCACCGTGCAGTGGCGCACAGTTGTGCAGTGTCACAGTAGCACAGTTGTTGTTGTTGTTGTTGTTGTTGTTGTTGTTTGTGCATACAAGAGGTGTGAGAGCAAGTGCGTGTGGCTGCCCCATTCATTTTGTTTATTCGTTTATTCAGATCCCCATTAGTTGCTACCATAGTAGCAGCTATTCTTCCTGGGGTCCACACACACAAAAATTTAAAAACAATAAAATCACATATGCATTAATAATCCCCCATCATGCTTGTGGTGCTGGTGCACACCAGGGTGCGACAATGGCAGGTCCTAGGCTTCTCTGCCTGGTGGCCCTCACCCTGGGATGGGATCTAGGGGCAGTGGGTATCCTCCAAAGCCAGTTTGGGAGCTGGCTTGTGGGGGTGGGGGGATCTTTGAGACCGCCTCCCTCCCAATGTTACACCCCCCCCCCCCCAATTCTGGGTGGAAGATACAGTAATGAATTGCCCCTCGGGGCAGAGAGGAAGACTCAAGAGCTGAACTGTGTTTGTGAGATTTAGTGAAAACAACAAAACATAAAGTCCAAACAATGCTCCAACACAAAATTCAAACAAACGCATAAACTTACGAATTAGCGCACCAGAACAAAGGCTGCATTCTGGTGGAGATGAGGAAAGGGAAACTCAAGACTGCAGCAACAGGAAATGAAAATAACTGCCCTTAAATAGCGTCAAAAACAAATCACATAAGTAAAGACAGGTGTGGGTCACATGAGCGGGCAGAAGGTAACAATGATTCATAATTGGACCAGGTGGGAGAAATGAGAGGGGAGCGCCCAGAGCTGACAGCTGACAGGGCCGATGCCACACGGAGCATAAATCCGGAAACACCACTGACAGCTGTCAACCCAGAGGGAGAACACAACGGTAAAGATATAAACAATAAAATAGCAACAAACACAGACAGTGAAATAAATGCAACCTAATACAAAATAAGGGAGTAACAAAACTATGACATAAACAGGAAAATAGAAAACAGTACAAGAATTGCAGAACCCGAAAAGCATAAGATACAACAAATTCATAAATATAGAGAAATAGAGAAAAAGCCATGAGACTGAGCATGGCAGAAACCTTCAGTGCTCAGCTCATGGCAGATGCATCTTATTTGATACACTTAGGGTTTTGGGCTGGGGTTGTGCCATACGGTGTCGATGAACAGGATCCCTCTGTCTACTGCGCAGTGGGACCACCATCACCTCACTTTTAATTGCACTGTAGACACTGGGGGCTTGGGGGGATGGGAGCCCCGCCGCCCATAGCAGTGGCTAGCCATGCCCTAACACACTATCCCCCATTTTAACTGCACTTTAGTGGTTCACACACCTGTACACAATCACACCGCACAACTAGCACTCATCCATCATGATTTGTGCATGCTGCTGCCCTCCTTCTGCCAGGGGCCTGGGGCCTGGCTGGTGACCTGGGGCCCGTCATGTTGTCATCATCCCTGGGTGCTGCTGAATGAATTGGCGTGAGCAAGTGAGTAAGTGAGAGTGAGGGAGTGCTGAATGGAGATGGTGATGGTGGTGGTGAGTCGGATTTGTCTGGTGCGTTGCGTGTCGGGTGGCATCTCGGAGCGCTTGCAGTGGGCCGTTAATCAGTCACTCTGGGTTGGCATTGGTGGTGGTGGTCTGCTTCTGTGGCTGCAGCCGCCCCAGGGTGGGTTGGCAAGGGTGTGGCCGCTAGTCCGCACTGTGGTCTCCCCTGCCACTGCCGGGCATTGGTGCACATTCATGCCTGCTACATCTGTGCCGCGACAATTCCAAGTGTTAAGGGTGAATGAGTGTGGGCGAGCATGTGGGGGAGAGCACGAGTGGATGTAAGTGAGTCAGAGCGCCGAGTGAGAGTGTGTGTATGGGTGAGCGTGTGTGGGTGTGGGCGACTGTGCGGGCGAGTGGAAGTGGGAGTAAGATTGAACGGGTATGAGAGTGGGTGGGTCTGGGTGTGGGAGTGCGAGTGTGAGTTTGAGATTGTGTGGGGTAAAGGGCAAGTGAAAGCGAGTGAGTGTGTCTGAGAGCATGAGGGTGTGAGTGTGTGGGAATGGGTGTGTGTGCTGGTCACTGGGTGCTGGACTGAAGGGGTGGCTCCTCCTGGTGCCTCCTAGTATCTCCTGGCTGCATGGCCTTCCTTGGACTGGGGGGGCTGGCTCCCCGTGGGGCTCCTGTGCCTTGCTGCGGCCTTCTTTGGGCCTGGGGGTTCCCAGGGTGTGTGTCATGGGGCTTGGGTGGGCACGGGCCCACTGTGGGGGTGTCTGGGGGGGGGGGGGGGTTAGCAACGGGGGCGCGGGCAGGTCTCTGGCCTGGGGGAAAGCGGGGGGGGGGGGGTTCTGGCTCTCCGGCACCTGGGGTCCAGGGGCTGGCGTTGGCCCCGCTGCGGGGGCTGGGGCTGGCGGTCCGGCCTCCCTCGGCCACCCCTCCTGGGGTGGATGCCTAGTTCATTTGTGCTCTGTGGGGATTGGTGGTACTGTCTTGCTTGCTTGTGGTTTCCGGGGGGGGGGGGGCGGGATGCTGTGACCTGCCACCCTCTTTGTATGTTCCTGGCAAACCACTCACATGCACACACTTACTTAACGTGCGCTCTCATACACACACGCACACATGCACACACACATATGTCTCTCCTTTAACAGGTGCAGATACCAGACTCATGATGAGACCTTTTCAGTAGAAGAAACAGTTTGTCTTCTGTTTGTTTCAGTTGTGTTAGTCGGTTTGTCTTCTCTGTTTGCTCCTTTCTTTTTTCTCTCCCTCCCCACCCCTCCTTTCCCCATTTCCCCTCTGTCGGGTCCTTCATGGGTAAAACAAATTAAATAAAGTATTAAATGTTGTTACATGAGGAATTTACAAATAATATACAGTACATACAGTGGCGTGAAAAAGTGTTTGCCCCCTTCCAGATTTCTCATTTTTTTTGTATGTCACACTTAAATGTTTCAGATCATCAAACAAATTTAAATATTAGACAAAGATAACACAAGTAAACACAAAATGCAGTTTCTAAATGAAGGTGTTTATTATTTAGAGTAAAAAAAAAAATCCAAACCTCCATGGTTCTTTGTGAAAAAGTGATTGCCCCCTGTTAAAACATAAATTAACTGTGTTTTATCCAACCTGGTCTCAGTAAAAAACATAACTAATCAACATTTTTCCACTCCTCTAAAATAATATATTTGCACGTTAAATCAAAAAATAACATGCCTTGGCATGTATTTACAAGCTCACTCACTGCATATGTGCAAAACACTTCTAAACAGTCGTCACCGCACATGCGCAGAACAACGCATATTTTACTTTGGTTTCCCAATGCTCATTCGGTTGGTGGGAGGGGGATGGCAGATGGTTAACTACACGGACATTCAAGCAACAGACACAAAAACACTCAAGTTCGACTCCCACTCGCATCTGTCCGTGACCTTTTTGTTCATTTTTTTTTCCTTAGTTTGTTTTTCCACTCCACTAATGGAAGGTTCTTGTAATGTTAGGGTTAGGGATTAAAATGTGGAGTAGTTGGTCGATGGTGAAAAACAATAAAAGTGACAGGAACACAAACTGCCAAACGTTAAGCTACCGTTTGATACCTTTCTTAAAGCTGTAAATGTATCCACTGCACAGGAAAAAATCTTTTTTATTTGTCTGTGTACGTTGTCTCTGGGTGACAAAATGTGCAATTTCATTTTTTTTTGGGGGGGGGGTGTGGGGGTGAGACTGGGCTGTATTTATCACATCTTTGGTAAGCTGAGTTCAATTTCTCTAGCCACACCAAGGCCTTATTACTGCCATACCTATTCCCAATCAAGAAATCACTTAAACAGGACCTGCCTGACAAAGTGAAGTAGACCAAAAGATCCTCAAAAGCTAGACATCATGCTGAGATCTAAAGAAATTCAGGAACAAATGAGAAACAAAATAATTGAGATCTATCAGTCTGGAAAAGGTTATTAAGCCATTTCTAAAGCTTTGGGACTCCAGCAAACCACAGTGAGAGCCATTATCCACAAATGGCGAAAACATGCAACAGTGGTGAACCTTCCCAGGAGTGGTCTGCCAATAAAAATTACCTCAAGAGCACAGCAACAACTCATCCAAGAGGTCACAAAAGACCCCACAACAACATCCAAAGAACTGCAGGCCTCACTTGCCTTGGTTAAGGTCACTGTTTATGACTCCACCATAAGAAAGAGACTGGGCAAAAATGGCTTGCGTGGCAGAATTCCAAGACGAAAACCACTGCTGAACAAAAAGAACATAAAGGCTCATTGACATGGTACAGACCCAATAAGCAGACATGACTCAGGAAACACAGTTAACCTTTTATTTATAATAGAGTGAATGCATGGATGCATGTGTGAATGTCTGTAATGAATGTAGTGCATGGATGAGTCAGCTTGGGGCGAGCAGAGCACCGTGCAACCTGGCACCCCAAAGGACAGAGCAGAGAGACAATTAGGAGCAATCCCGACAGGTGAAGCACCAGATAGAACTGTCCTTACTTTTGCTGAGTTGGAGAAGCACACAGGTTAGCACACCGGCCCAGGCCAGGAGGACAGTGCCAGTCGCCCCGTAGGAGATGTAGCAGGCAGGTGAACGAGGCAGGGAGGTCTGCCGCCAGGTGGAAGGGAGTCCGCCACCGGGAGAACACCACCTGTGCACAGGGGAAGGAGAAGGGTGAGAGGAAAGGTGCAGGCTTACTTGGCTGCTGGATGGTTAGGAGACCCTAGGCGAGCAGAAGCGCTGGAAAGACGATGAGGCTGGAAGCTCAGTGTAGAGTTGGCAAGTTCAGATTCCTCAGGAGGGAAGCAGATGACTCCGCGCTGATCCCTGGGTCTCACAGAATATATAAGCAGAGCCAGGTAGCAGACAGGTGTGTGCGTAGGTGCGCCTAATTGGCGGCCATGACACTCATCTCAGTTTTGCCAGAAAACATCTTGACGATCCCTAAGACTTTTGGGAAAATATTCTGGACTGACGAGACAAAAGTTGAACTTTTTGGAAGGTGTATGTCCCATTACATCCGGCGTAAAAGTAACACAGCATTTCAGAAAAGGAACATCATACCAACAGTAAAATATGGTGGTGGTAGTGTGATGGTCTGGGGCTGTTTTGCTGCTTCAAGACCTGGAAGACTTGCTATGGTAAATGGAACCATGAATTCTGCTTTCTACCAAAAAATCCTGAAGGACAATGTCCGACCACCTGTTCGTGACCTCAAACTGAAGCACACTTGGGTTCTGCAGCAGGACAATGATTGAAAACACGCCAGCAAGTCCACCTCTGAATGTCACGCGGGGCTCTAGGGAGCCACGCAATAAGAGCCGAGGGCGAGCCAGTGAGTCGTGATGTTTTATTAAAGGTAAGGGGTGAGGGATGAGGAAAGCACAGATACTCGTACAGAGGTTCACTCACAAGTTGCACAGCGCAGGAGCAGGGAGCTCATACCGGACATAGGGGTAACAAGGCATACATACTCTCAGCGGGTAACAATCACAGGAATGCTGTAAGGGGAGTAGAGACTGACACCAGACGAAGGGGCTTCAGCCTAGCAGTGCTTATGTCGCAGCCCCGAGTCATCGAGGCTGCTCCTATTTATTCTCATTGGCAGCACCCCAGCTGATGAGGATTAATTGGCCCCAGCCGTCCGTAATGCTGCCAGCTGGGAGCCTGCTGAGACGCTGCTCAATGAGAAGCAGGGATGAAAGGAAACATGGGCTGAGCGCTGAGACGGCATCTCATCCCATGGTGACACTGAATGGCTTAAGAAAAACAAAAGGAAGACTTTTGAGTGGCCTAATAAAAGTCCTGATCTGAATCTGATTGAAATGCTGTGGCATAACCTTAAAAAGGTGGTTCAGGCTCAAAAACCCTTCAATGTGGCTGAATTACAATTCTGCAAAGATGAGTGTGCCAAAATTCCTCCACATCACTGTAAAAGACTCATTGCCAGTTATTGCAAACGCTTGATTGCAGTTGTTGCTGCTAAGGGTGGCCCAACCAGTTATTAGGTTTAAGATAAAATAATAAGATAAGATAAGCCTTTATTAGTCGCACCATGGGGAAATTCCAGGATTGCAACAGCACAGGGATAGCAACACTCAGAGCAACAATCAGAAGGCAGGAAAAAAACAAGAACAGCTAGTATACATATTTTTTTTTTTTTTTTTTGTTACTTATTTGTACCCGTAGGTAGATTTGGTTTGCAGTCTGGTGACAAGCCACCGGCTGCCAGTCGCTGCATGCGCGAGCGCCCTAAACCTACATGTTTTTTGGTATGCGGAAGGAAACCGGAGAAATCCCGGAGTAAACCCACGCAACACGGGGAGAACATGCAAACTCCACACAGCTCACTGTTGGTCGGGGGCTGGGATCGAACCCACGACCTCATGATCCCCGCGATCCCCCGGCCGAGGGTAAAACTGTGCTGCCACAGTGCTAAACCACTGCGCCACCGTGCAGCATATGTACATGTAATATGTACATGTAATATGTACAATATGTACATATTACTATAAATAAATAAATATATATATATATATATATATATATATATATATATATATATATATATATATATATATATACACACAGTGCGGAGCATTGTGGTTGGTGAATGTACAGCAGAAAGTCTAAGCTCTCTCTCCCTCCGCGGGTGCAGCGGGCCAGCTGGATGTCTTTGGGCATGATGGTGACCCTCTTGGCGTGGATGGCGCACAGGTTGGTGTCCACGAAGAGACCCACCAGGTAGGCCTCGCTGGCCTCCTGCAGAGCCATGACGGCGGAGCTCTGGAAGCGCAGGTCGGTCTTGAAGTCCTGAGCGATCTCCCTCACCAGGCGCTGGAAGGGCAGCCTAGGGGGCAATCACATTTTCACAAAGGGCCATGTAGGTTTGGATTTTGTTTTTTCCCTTAATAATAAACATCTTCATTTAAACATTTCATTTTGTGTTTACTTGTGTTATCTTCGTCTAAATTTGTTTGATCTGAAACATTTAAGCATGACAAACATACCTAAAAATAAGAAATCAGGAAGGGGGCAAACACTTTTTCACACCATTGTATCTATGTACTATATAAAGCTCCTTTTGGCAAAGTAAATCTATTTGGCACAATAAGGGAAGCAGATTTCTGTTCTGCTCACCTAGCTGCTTGACAAGACAAGAAAAAATAAGAAAAAAGTGTCAGGAAACTGCACCACTGACTGTCATAGCCCGAGTGTCGGTTCCGTCCACACTCGGGTCTTATATCATATTTCCCTGGCTTTGACAGCAGTGGATTCCTTCTAGCTCCTTGGGCTCTTATTGTGAAAGCGCCCGGGGAAGCTCCCTGCTGTCAGAGTCAGCAGCTGCGCTCCTGTCAAGCTCAACAGCTGTGCTGCATCAGGGTCATTAGTTACCAGAGTTAAAAGCAGGTGTTCAATGCTCCCCGATGTGGCAGTCTCTGTTTCCCTCCGTTAATCGCTGTTGACCGACTTGGGAATCTCCTGTTACCCATCTGTTAACGTTATCGTCTTGTAAGGTACGTTCGTTGAGACTTCACCTTCATTATTATTTTGTCTGGTGCATCAGGTGCTCCCCGGCTCAGACGTACCCTTTCCTTGTGTGTAATCCTATGTTTGTCCAACCCGCACTGTAAATAAACATCACTGCAAACTCACTGGTGACTGTGGCGTCTTATGGTGGCTCGTGAGGGCCACCGTGACAGTAGACTGCCGCCAGAACGCCCGGAGAAGAGGCGTCGCACGGAGATGCCATTCACCGTGAGTTTGCTGTATTGGACTGTTTGTTCCTACCTGTCTGGGTGCCGTGTTGAAGCATGCCGTCGTGGAGGTCCTGCACTCGGAGGCAGGACGATGTCCTCGCAGACGCCCTCGAGCGCGTGGACGAAATCCTAATCACCGCCTCCCTCCTCGACTTCAACAGCAACATGCCCCGGTACCTGGACCTAGCCGAGGACATTCTCAATCATCTTCCCCGCTTCGCGAACCATCCAGAGGTAAGCATGAGGAAAGATGACATCGCCGCACAGTGCGAGATACTCCGTGGGCTGGAGGGAAATCCCGGCAGGAGGCCGAAGAGGAGGAGACGTCGCCCCTCGCTTCGGGATCCCGCTCCTGCCTCCGTTCCCGCCCGGGAGTTCGCACCATCCGGAGGTCTTTCCCCACCAAGCATGTCGTCACTCGGGATTCCCCCAGAGGAGCTGCAGCTGACAGCAATCAAGATCTGGGACCGGGTGGCTGCTGCTCGCTCTGCTGAGCATCCATCATCAATTATGAAGCATGTGGTGGCGGCGGTTAGACTGGTGGAGAGGAATCCAGAGTTGCGTGACTTTCCTGAGTTTGCCGACTTGCTCGCCTCTGTTTCTGCACAGGAACGGCGATTTCCGGATCTCACCTTCACCTCACCCCCTGCAAGGAACCGTCGTCACACCAGCTGTCACCCTCGGCTAGAATCCCGTCTGGATCCAGTTCCGGGTCGCCGCAAGGGCTCAACCCCCCACACAGCTGTCACTCCTGCACCTTGTCAGAGGGGAATCCCCGCAGCCTCATCTCCCCCCGGGCCTTCTTCTTCTGCTGTCCCGTCAGCGCTCCATGCCCGACTAACTTCGGCTGTCGCCCCCTCCTCCTCGTCGCCTATCCCGGCTGCTGTGTGTCTCGGGAGCTCCGTTTCAGCGAGCCCCATCCCAGAACCTTCTCGAGTGGCCCCACCTCGTCTTCCCAGAGGGCCATCTGTCGCCATCCAGCGGGGAGAAGGAGGAACGACGTCCCCCACAGCAGGAACAATCTCAACCCCGGGAGAAAGGCAAGTGCACGATAATTTCTCTCATCTCGATATTGTTCTGCCTTGTCTGACTCCTGGGGGTGGAGTTCAGGGTTCGCAGCCCCCCGAGCTCCCTCCACCTGCTGTGGATGAAATAATTAACCCTGCTGCCTCTGTGTTCTCCCCCGCCGAGCGGTCCACGACGCCAGGCCAGCGTCATTGGATGAAGAGGGCCCCTGCAGTGCGAGATAGCCTGGATCCGGCCCTGCTGCTACGCCGCGGACGGAGGAGAGGAGCAGACTGCGGCCCGGAGCCTGAGCCGACGGTGAAGCGTCCCTGGGTCTCCTCGCCAGAGCGGTCCGAGCCAGTGGGTCGAGGGTCCCCTACCCCCACGCCATACGGGTCATCGGCGTGGACAGCGGCGTGGGAGGAACCTCAGGCTGCCGACAACATCTGGTCAGCTGCGGAGCCCGACGCAGCTGAATCCGAGTCTGCTGACGAGAGTCGCCCAGAACCTGTATCGTCGGAGTCCTGGTTGGCAACGGAACCCGAGTGCAGGCAAGTGCTCCCTCTTCTGTCTCTGTCCTCTGTTGTTGAGCATTTTTGCCTGCCTCTCGGGGAGGCAAGTGAGGAGCAGCCGTCTGCTGCGCCCGAGCTCGTCTCGCTGGGTTCCGTTGCTACCGGTGATGCTGATCCCGGTTTTCCTGTTCTCGAGCTTTGTTTCAGTGTCGCCGGCGTGGAACGGGTCGATGTCACCAAGTTGGATGTTCCAGGTTTGGGGGCAGAGATCGTCAGCGGAGCTGCACCGGAGGCCCAATTGGGGTCCATCACGGGTGCACCGGAGGCCCAATCGGGGTCCATCGCGGGTTTGGTTTCGGCCCAATCGGGGTCCGACGTGGGTACGTCGGAGGCCCAATCGGGGTCCACCGTGGGTTCGGTTCCGGCCCAATCAGGGTCCACCGTGGGTTCGGTTCTGGCCCAATCAGGGTCCGACGTGGGTGCAGCACCAGCAGGTTCCAGGTTCGGTGAGGGAGCTGCAGATCCCCTGCCACCGGATGCTGGACAGACTCATCTCCTTCTTCATCCTCATCACCATCATCACCCTCCTCGTCCTCCTGAGGAGCGCAACCCATCTCAACCTGGGGCCGTTGGGGTTCTGAACACTCCGCCCGGTTCTCCCTCGTCGCTCCCTTTTTCAGCGGGACCGCCGGCTACTTCTCCCCAACGGTTCTGGTGGGCTAGTGATGCGGGTCGGCCGCCTGAAGGACTGCCTTGCCAATTTGGCTCGCTGGGTCGGCCTCCCGACATTTTGGACCCCCTGTTTGGCGACCTGGTCCGGCCGCCTGAAACTTTCTGCTTCCAAGCATGGGACCGGGGTAGGCCGCCCGAACTGTCCTTTTTCCCCCTCCCTGTTTTGTGTCCGCTTGATGCCGGACGGCCCCCCGAACTTTCTGCCTCCATCCCTCAGGGTCAGAACTGCACTCTTCCCGGGGTTTCTCATGATGTCTGTGAAACTGTTGGGGTGTGCGGGGGGGGGGGGGGTTGATTTCTGATTTTTGTGGCTCACTCGTTGTTCGTAGCGGTATTTGGTAGTTCTTTCCCTCCATCTAATGTCAATTTGTTGTTTACCCATATATGTATTGCCTGTGTGGTTCTGTTCTTGTTACCCACATTTAAGGGAGTATGGTTTTTTTTTTTCTGTCTCTATAGCCTTGTTGGTTCCCTGTTATTTTCTTGTCCTTTTTGTCTCTCTCCCTCCTGCCAGCACCCCATCTGCCCACCCTGGGGGGGGGGGGGTGCTTGGGTGCTACTTGGGCCGCTCAGGGGCTCGGCCTCGAGGGGGAGGTACTGTCATAGCCCGAGTGTCGGTTCCGTCCACACTCGGGTCTTATATCATATTTCCCTGGCTTTGACAGCAGTGGATTCCTTCTAGCTCCTCGGGCTCTTATTGTGAAAGCACCCGGGGAAGCTCCCTGCTGTCAGAGTCAGCAGCTGCGCTCTTGTCAAGCTCAACAGCTGTGCTGCATCGGGGTCATTAGTTACCAGAGTTAAAAGCAGGTGCTCAATGCTCCCCGATGCGGCAGTCTCTGTTTCCCTCCGTTAATCGCTGTTAACCGACTTGGGAATCTCCTGTTACCCATCTGTTAACGTTATCGTCTTGTAAGGTACATTCGTTGAGACTTCACCTTCATTATTATTTCGTCTGGCACATCGGGTGCTCCCCGGCTCTGACGTACCCTTTCCTTGTGTGTAATCCTATGTTTGTCCAACCCGCACTGTAAATAAACATCACTGCAAACTCACTGGTGACTGTGGCGTCTTATGGTGGCTCGTGAGGGCCACCGTGACACTGACTAATTCCTTCTTTCTGTTCCACTACCTTACCTGACCAGTGTTTGAATTGGGCTGATCCAGCTCCTCGGATTCTGACTTTCACCTTTTAACTGGGAGCTGTCCAAAACTAGCTTTGGTGTATTTGCAATCTTTTTTTTTTTGTTCATAAACAAACAGACCACAATGTAGAAAGAAGAAGGAGAAGAGACTAAAACAACAACTAATGTACAAGTTAAAAATAATCAATTATAACACCTGAAAGCACCAAAGACAAAGGGAAAGCATAACTGAGACAGAAACAAGATTTAAGAAGCCATTTGATGACTGTGCAGGATTATTGGGATAAAAGGCAGACTGTAACAGTGTATGCATGCCAAGCTGAATATAATGACTAAATGTCAAAGACTATCTGGATTTATAAAATGAATTATGGCTCCTTGTGCTTGTGCCTGACGGCACTTGTGTTAGAGTTCAGTTTAAAATTCTGTTTTTTACTTTTAGAGCCTTGCATGGTCTCACACCTCCTGACATTGCAGACCTCATTATGTCATACTCTGTCATGTGTGTGCGTAAGTGCGAACAAACAAATGAATTAATACGACCCAAACGTAGGTGACCGGGAGTGGTGGCTCAGTTGGTAGAGCATCCGCCCCACACCCGGGAGGCAGGGGTTCAAATCCCGGCCGGGTCATACCAAAGACCATATAAAAATGGCACTTTCTGCCTTCTAGCGTGGTGCTCCGCATAATGGAATGGGGAAAGTAAAGTTACACACAGAGCTACCAGAGGACTGACCCCCCACTGTAGCTTTCACTACTTACAGTAGCTGTGTGGCCTAGGGTCAGGGAAACGGAGATAGGCGCCGCCCCATACACCAACATGGTGTGAAGGGAATTAACTAACTAACTAAACGTAGGTGAACTTAACGAGTTTATTAACAAAGGAAAAAACAATGTACAAAGTGTCTATAACAACTGTCCAATGAGTAGCAATGATGAGTAGTATGGTGAAGGTGACCGGCTACAAGCTCTATACGCAAGCTCCACGTGCTCCAGGGCAGAACTGGCAGCGGGGAAAAAGGGCAGAAAATAATAGAAGAGAAGACTTACATAAATGTCGGCGTGGAACAACTCTGGAACAACAACACTAGTAGTCCGTGCAAGAGCGAGCCAGGTCAACCCAAAGAGACTGATGCTGACACACTGATCATTTCCCCTGCCACCCAGAAATACCCCTGCAGACTAACGAGTGGCAAGTGGTAACAGGTGCGTGGCATCAGAGTGAGTGAATGAGTATGCATGCGTGTGTATGTGTGGAAACCCAGGGGATGGCAATACACTGATAGGTGCCTGGCGGAGAGAGAAGGGCTGTGGCTGAGGACTGACAGAGGAACCAATAACCTGCCAGTTGGAAAAGATAATAGCTATCAGAGGCCAGCCACAGGTCATGAAATGGGGCAGGAAACAACAGCCCCGTACGTGACATACTCCTCCTCTCGGCCCCTCAGGTCCTCTGGTCAGCTTTTATTAGCGGTACCTCTGACTTATTTTAAAACACGTGGTGATCAAGCTTTTCAAACTATAGCACCAAAGATGTGGAACTCTCTACCCCCTTCAGTCCGGAAGGAAGCAAATTAAAACACTGTTGTTTAGACAGGCCTTTAGGTAGGAGAAAAGGGGGTCACTTGCTGGTTTTATTTGTTGTAATCTATTCTTAACTTTTGTTTTATTTTATCACTGTAAATTTTCTTTGTTGTATTTCGTGTAAAGCACTTTGTGACTTTTGTCTGTGAAAAATGCTATACAAATAAAGTTATTTTTATTATTGTTCTTCTATCCTTGTGAGGTCCAGGTTTTGGACCATGGGCGTGAGGAAAACATCCAGAATGCTTTATTATAAAGTAAGAAAAGAAAATATGGTGATCTTGAGATAACACTCTAAGTTACAAACAGAAACTTGAGAAAACCAATGGGCAACACCTTAAACTGACTATACATACACTTCACAGTTTAGACTAAGAATGTAGTTGAAGAGTCCCTACAGTTGTGGAATGGAAGCTTTTTCAACACAGAGTGCCCACTCATGCTAAAACAAAAGAGAGTTGAAATAAGTAATGTTGATGAATAGACCATATGTAAATGTATAGAGCAAATGTATGTGCTTATAAAATCTGCTCAACAGAAAATGCCTAACAGAGACAGAAAAGACATTTGGTGCTTTAGGCTGTCAGGATATAAACAGTTACTTATGTCTGTTCTGTATTTGTTGAGGAATGAGGACAATTTTAAATAAAAAAAATAACTTCAGCAATCTGTTTGATGCTTCAGAGTGAATTGTTTGTTTAAGGGTGCAGAATTACCTCAGGGTAAAAAGTTACCTTTTTAAACATATGTATAAAGGTTAGTGCTACATTTTTTGAATGCATTATCAGGGTCCTCATAAAGATACAGGTACCACTGTATGTGTGTGTGTGTGTGTGTGTGTGTGTGTGTGTGTTCAGCTGTGGGATTACAGCAGCATCATCTGGCCCAAAAGGGCAGTGGGTTCAACATCTGACCACTCCAGATAAACCCAACAAATAGACTGTCTGCTTTTGCGTACTACTACAACTATTATGATCACTACAAACCCTTTTTCTGAACGACTTGGGATGTAGAATGGAGATAAAAGCAGAAAGCAATGCAAGGTTTTTGAATAAAATTGAATAAAAAAGGCCACTCAAACACTGACTGACAGCCCATAAATAGCTTAGACTACAAAATTTAGTCCTACAAATGCAGTCAACTGCCTTGCTAATCTCCACTAACAGTATTCTCTAGCTTCTTTTTCAATAACACTGCCGGCACTTTGGCAATCAGGTAGCTTCTTACACTACTTGCCACCACCGCTGCTGCTGCTATTGTAGAGCTATTTATAATAAGCCAAATGGGAAGTTACTTATCCATGAAAACTTAGTCATCATGAAGACAGTCTGGTTTAGAAGAGCTGACCCACAGAGAAGATCAACACCTCCCAATGTGGTGCTCTACTTGACATTCAGCCGCTTGCCTGTCCGGTCATCTCCCTGTCTGTCTGTCATTCCTGTCAGGCCGGAGGCTGAGCACACGCCTGCCCTAAGATTTCAGTCTCTGCAACCATTGATCCCAAATGTGTCACCCATCATCAGCTCAGCAGTCTTCAACGATCAACACACCTTTCTTCCACGACTGTCATTTTGTTTCCTCCCATTAATTGTGACCTTTTTGGCAAGACTTACTCATTTTACTCTATTGTCAGTGTGCTAGAATCCTAGAATCCTTTTGATTGATTGCCTTTAGAAATTGAGTTTAGCTTGAGGAGGTATCAAGTTTTCTTTTTTTTTGTTTGTGTCATGTTTACCCCTTTCAGGGCATAATGAGGCTCCAGATGCCAGCAGAGAGTTTTGCTTGTTTATTAACCTCTTGCACACCGGTGTACCGCGGGCGGGCACGTCTCTGCATCCTAGAGCGCACGAGGGCGCACGAGGGCGCTGCGTCCTAGAGCGCACTGAAAAAAAAAGCTGCATTTCCGTTCTTCCACTACAGACACAGCCGCGAACAGAAAGTCAAAGAAGTGCTTTGATTGGTTTAGATGTGATTGACCTCTCATTCGACTAATAAGAGCCTTGAATTGGGTTTCTGAAACCTTGAAGAACCAATGACTGAAAACCTAGCAAGAAGGACCCGACTACCAACGGCTGCGAATACAGCCAGCCAATTGAAGCAGTTCGAAAGCTGTTTTGTGTAAGGCTGGGTGACACACAGGCGTTTGCCAGTCTTTTTTTCTTACTACTGTTCTCACAGTGGGGCAAAAAAGTATTTAGTCAGACACCAATTGTGCAAGTTCTCCCACTTAAAAGATGAGAGAGGTCTCCAATTTTCATCATAGGTATACCTCAACTATGAGAGACAAAATGAGAAAAAAAAAATCCAGAAAATCACATTGAAGGATTTTTAATGAATTATTTGGTAAATTCCTCAGTAAAATAAGTATTTGGTCACCTACAAACAAACAAGATTTCTGGCTCTCACAGACCTGTAACAACTTCTTTAAGAGGCTCCTCTGTCCTCCACTCGTTACCTGTATTAATGGCACCTATTTGAACTTGTTATCAGTATAAAAGACACCTGTCTACAACCTCAAACAGTCAGACTCCAAACTCCACTATGGCCAAGACCAAAGAGCTGTCAAAGGACACCAGAAACAAAATTGTAGACCTGCACCAGGCTGGGAAGACTGAATCTGCAATAGGTAAGCAGCTTGGTGTGAAGAAATCAACTGTGGGAGCAATTATTAGAAAATGGAAGACATACAAGACCACTGATAATCTCCCTCGATCTGGGGCTCCACGCAAGATCTCACCCTGTGGGGTCAAAATTATCACGAGAACAGTGAGTAAAAATCCCAGAACCACACGGGGGGACCTAGTGAATGACCTGCGGAGAGCTGGGACCAAAGTAACAAAGGCTACATTAGAAACACACTACGCCGCCAGGGACTCAAATCCTGCAGTGCCAGACATGTCCCCCTGCTTAAGCCAGTACATGTCCAGGACCATCTGAAGTTTGCTAGAGAGCATTTGGATGATCCAGAAGAGGATTGGGAGAATGTCATATGGTCAGATGAAACCAAAATAGAACTTTTTGCTCAACTTGTCGTGTTTGGAGGAGAAAGAACACCATACCTACTGTGAAGAATGGGGGTGGAAACATCATACTTTGGGGCTGTTTTTCTGCAAAGGGACCAGGACGACTGATCCGTGTAAAGGAAAGAATGAATGGGGCCATGTATTGTGAGATTTTGAGCGAAAACCTCCTTCCACCAGCAAGGGCATTGAAGATGAAACGTGGCTGGGTCTTTCAGCATGACAATGATCCCAAACACACCGCCTGGGCAACGAAGGAGTGGCTTCGTAAGAAGCATTTCAAGGTCCTGGAGTGGCCTAGCCAGTCTCCAGATCTCAACCCCATAGAAAATCTTTGAAGGGAGTTGAAAGTCTGTGTTGCCCAGCAACAGCCCCAAAACATCACTGCTCTAGAGGAGATCTGCATGGAGGAATGGGCCAAAATACCAGCAACAGTGTGTGAAAACCTTGTAAAAACTTACAGAAAAGGTTTGACCTCTGTCATTGCCAACAAAGGGTATATAACAAAGTACTGAGATGAACTTTTGTTATTGACCAAATACTTATTTTACCGAGGAATTTACCAATTAATTCATTAAAAATCCTTCAGTGTGATTTTTGGATTTTTTTTTTCTTATTTTGTCTCTCATAGTTGAGGTATACCTATGATGAAAATTGGAGACCTCTCTCATCTTTTAAGTGGGAGAACTTGCACAATTGGTGTCTGACTAAATACTTTTTTGCCCCACTGTATTTGTTTTGAAAAATCATTTGCCAAAACCGCAATCATGGAAGCGCAAAACCGCAATAATGGAATTATGGTTTGACCAGGTCGCGTGACCAGAACCACGAGTCCGTAACAAGCGGACCAGCGTCATGTTCGTCTGACAATGAGGAAGAGAAGTTCGCCAGCGACTTTGCTGTTGTGGACAGGTAAGTGTTATAAGCTAAATTATTCTTTATCCCTGAAAATTGTAATCCAAATGACTTTTGACCGATCGGTAAATTATAACTGTGCGTTATCGCAACATGACGCCCCCCCCCGCTACTCTTTTGTAGCGGATTGCAGATATATTGCAGATATTTTAGTCCAACTGTGCGTAGTAGACCGCGGCGCACCGTCACCTCTTTCCGTCATGTAGCGATGGGCAATGTCCGTCCTCTGTAGCGGGGGTGGGGGGTGGGTGGGAGTTGTTATCTTCTACATTACAAATATTTTAGTATAATTTTTAGTGCACTGTAGGTTATTTTTTCTTGTAAAAAAAAGCCACACATTTTTTACGTGGCATGCTTCTTTGTGTGTGGGGGCTTGTTTGTTCATTTACTCATTCATTAATGAATGAATAAACACCCCCCCCCACACACACACACACACACAGCCCTTCACCTTTCATTAGAGCCCAAGATGAAGCTTCTATATTGAATCATTCAAAAGTTACAGACGTTTTTCCAAACTGTGCCATTTGAGACTGTTACTCAGTGGCAGGAGCACTTAGAGAGATTATGACTGTTTTGCCAAAAAATTCAAAGTGTTTTCTTTTAAATGAGACCAACCCCATGAAGATGCTGCAAAGGGTTGAAGAACAGCTTTTGATTTACTTTGAGTACATTATTTTTTGGCGTTTTTAGGGAAATTGACCAGAGTGCAAGGGGTTAACAGAACAAAAAACAAGAGCCATGTGGGGCAAAACACATACACTAAACGTTACACTCAAATAAAGAACACAAACACCTATATACAAGTGTAGCGAGGGCGGAACCTGACACTGCTGAATGAAAACTTACAAGTGATGAGGCAAAGACGGAATCAAACGCCGAAAGGAGCCTGGAACCGGGAGTAGGGACTCCAGTCATTGTTGACGAGATCGCAGTGAAGACAAAGTCTAGCTGGCGATCTTAAATAGGGAACAGAACTATAACCACAAACAGGTGTGGAGCACACGTAATTACAAAGTGCAGCCAGCCGTGACAGGTCATGAGCAGATCTGATTGCAGGAAGTCCTGCCACGGTGCTGTCAAAATAAAAGCACAGACATAATAACAAAAACGGAATTAAATACACACATGGAAGAAAGGAAAAAAATAAACAAGAGACCCAAGCGTGGTGCAGAACCGAACTCGGGATCACTACAGTACTCTTCCCTCAAGGGGTGGAGCCCCAGACACCCAAGGTAACATCAAAAAAAGAGAAAAGAACCCCCCCCACACCCAAACGGCAACCACTACAAAGACTGACGCGGGGGGGGGGGGGACTCCAGGCCCTGAGGGAGAGGCACAAAACACCACACAAAACCCAATAACCAACATCAAAGACGAACATGGAGGAAACTGGGTCATAAATAATAAACAAAGACACAGTTCCGGTGGCCTCCCAGCATCCTGGCTCCATCTGACCGACCAGTGAAAAAGGCCAGGCGGCCAATCAACCCTCCAGCTGCCCCGACTACCAGAAAAAAGTTTGGGAGGGCTGACCGAAATCCCAGACGTGATGAACAGTCCGATGAAAGGAGTCGGGTGATCTGCCAGAGAATCGAGACCACCTGACCCGGCAGCCCAGTCTCTTAGGCGGCCGACCAATGTTCTTCAGCCACCAGGACTGGAGGGGGAAACCGGGAGATGGCTTACCCATCAGGAGGCTCACTGACAGGAAGCCGGACTGGGGGCAAGGAACCCCAACGGCGTCTGGTGGAGGAGAGAGGAGGGGGACCCCAAAGGCATCAGGCTGGGGATCAGCAGCACCCACGATGGACCCCGACCGGGCCAACGCTGCACCCACGATGGACCCAACCCGAGGAAGGACCCAAACTACGGCCTCGGGCAGGGATGGAGCAGTGACCTGAATGACCTCCAGAGATGAACCTTGCCCCTCGGGGACATCTGACGAAGCTGGAACGTCTCCAGTGACCCTGGAAAAGGACTCCAGCACAGTAGAGAAACAAAAGGGGTCAGGGTCACCGGCAGCGGCAGAGACCAGCGAGGCAAGCTCAAATGCAACGGGCGGCTACACCCGGCTCTCCTCCCCAAGAGACAGGCAAGATTGCTCCAATATGGCCCCTGCAGCCAGCATGATGGTCTCGGCAGTCCTAGAACCCCTAGGAACGGTACTCCACACCAATGGCTTCATCAGTGCAGCAGCAGGAGGTCCATCGCTCGCTAGGGCTGGTTTCTGCTCACTAGAGACCCGTCGGCGCAGGATCCAAATGGTTGGCAGCCCTCCTCCTCTGTCCATGGTGTGGCTGCAGGGCTAGGACCTGGCTCACCAGGGCCGCAGGTCACTCCCTCATCCAGCGGTTTAACCCAGGCACCGGCGGACGCTCAGGGAGTAAAGAAGGAGACACAGAGGTAACGAGGACAATTTTAGTGGCTGCAGCAGGTGGCGGGGACTCAGTGGACTGCAAAACCTGAGCCCCCCGTTTGTTTATTAACAGAACACAAAATAAAGAGCCACGTGGGGCAAAACATGGAAGAAAGGAAAAAAATAAACAAAAGACCCGAGCCTGGTGCAGAACCGAACTCAGGATCACCACAGTTTGTTTGTTTTGTAGATTTTTTTTTTTTTGCTTTCTACTTTGTTGAATATATGCACATTAGTCAGAAATCAGAAATATTTTTATTGATCCCAGGGACAAATCGGTTACAGCTGATCCAACAAAGAATTAAGCAATGCAAGTCTCTAAGTCAGGCATGTCCAATCATGTGCCATGGAGGACCAAGACCCTGCAGGTTTTCTCTTCTACCCAGTCTCTTCAGCAGGTGTTTTCACTGATCAGCAATCAGTGGGAAGAAGTTTAGTGAAATCTGCTGTTGAAGACACCGGTTGGAAGTAAAGCCTGTAGGGTCTTGGCTCTCCATGGCACATGATTGGACACCCCTGCTCTAAGTAAAAGTATGTGCATTTACAAAGTGCTGATAAAGGATACTACAGCTAATAAACCATCTGGAAAATACTGCATCATCATTGCCGGTTTGGATCACTGAACCACAATAATGTCTTTTAGAACATTTTTAATGGTACTGTCTGGCAAATAAAAACAGTCCACCCAAGCTGAGTGGGTTCCAGTTTTTTAATGTGTTTGTGTGTTTTTTATTCAGTGAAATGCCTGCATTTATTAGTGAGATGGTTGCCACTAACCAGGAAAAAGTTATGCATCTGCAATGCAGGTCTTTATTCAATCGATACAACCTGGTCACCAAATGTACATGTAGAAGCACATGGTCTAGAAATGCAAGGAACTAAAGCAATTAAAGACAAACAATACTTCATGTGCACTTCTGTAGAGAGCAGAATTAATAATTCAATCAATTATGGCAAGTCATCCAGGTCCTGAACCAGCAAAGCAGCCCCAAACCATCACATTACCACCGCCATGTTTGACTGTTGGTATGATGCTCTTTTTTATGAAATGCTGTGCTAGTTTTATGCCAGACAGGGCATATGCCATCTAGAAAGATCAACTTTTGTCTTGTCAGTCTACAAGGTATTTTCCTAAAAGACTTGAGGGTTCATCAATATATTTTTTTGGAAAATATGAGATGAGCCATTGCGTTTGTTTTGGTCAGCAGTGATTTTTGCCATTTTTGCCCATTTTTGCCATTTTTCTTTCTTATTGTTGAATCATGGACCAAACTGTCCAAACTGAGGCAAGTGAGGCCTTGCAAGCGAGAGCTAGCATCATAGGGAAATGATGCCAGTTCACCGTTTAAGTAGGGTGGAGCCCAGCTGCTGTGCAGCTAAAGCAAATAGGAGAGGATTAGTCATGATGTGTGTGCTTGCTCACAGCAGGCCATGACACATTGTTTGTTATTTATGCTTTGCGTCACGGCATCTGATTACCAATAGGCAGTACACCAGCTTTGCGTTGGGAGGTGGAGAGTCATTTCAAAGAGGTGTGGTGCCGCACAAGCTCATACACACCGGTATTATGGTGCATTTTATGACAATGCCCTTTTGATCAGGAAAAAGGAGGTCTATTGACAAAAGCACATTGTTTAATGCTATTTCAGTGCCATATTTTGAAATTGTGCAGATCCGGAGCTCATGAGGAAACAACATGCACTGGGATTGTACCACATTTTACTTTTTATTGTAACTCCTCGGAGAGACAGGTGACATCAGCGCCACCATTAATAATCCTTCCATTTTATGAAAGTTGATGAAAATTTGCAAAGGCATCATTCTCTTTTCCTGAAGTTTCATTCATGTCTGCGTGTTTAATCTGTGCACACTACATTAAACTATTCAACTGATTTTTCAGCCTGGCATTATCTCTTACTTGTTTGTCCTCTCTAAAGTAACTAACTGGACATCAACTGAAATTTATGTCTCGCTTATTATCAAGCAAGCAGCCCCTACCCCTTTGGGAAGCTCAAAACCCATTTTAAACAAGTGGTCGTGATCAGAGTTCACAATAGATAATGGACCTCAGTGTTTTAAATAGGGATGGACAGGAGCTCTTTGGATTGGATTAACCAAAACACACCTCTGAATAATTACACCAGCCTCTTTTCACCTTGCGCCCAGTGGAAAATTTGTTTTTGTGACACTGTGATAAGGAAATGAACTTAGAAATGCCCATAAATGTGTTCCACGTCAGTGCGAACTTATGACTGACCACGTCCTTGTAGTATGGCCCAAGATTATTTAATTTTCAAACTGATTCACTTTTTTTTTTTTTTCAAATATTCACTCATTTTGAATTTAATGTTTGCAACATGTTCCAAAAAAGCTGGGATGGGGCAAGAAAGGACTGGTACAGTTGAGGAATACTCAAAAAACACCTTTTTGGAACATTCCATAGGTGAACAGGTTAACTGGAAAAAGGTGAGTGTCATGACTTGGTATGAAAGGAGCATCCCTGAATGGCCTAGGTGTTCACAATCAAGGATGGGGTGAGGTTCATCACTTTGTGAACAACTGCATGGGCAAATAGCCCAGCAGTTAAACTCCTGAAGGATGACATTTGATTACATGATCTACATTTCCTGTGGTTGGTGTTGCAGATCTGTGCCTGTCATGTGATTGGTCAAAAAGTCTGAAAAACCCCCAAACTAAACCCAGATGTGCCAAGCATTCCACATCACTAGATGGGAAGCACATATAGCTTACTGGTCTGCACTGGAGGACTGAGTTCAGCAAAACCAGAACCGCATTGAATCTGATATAACTTTCGGGGCACAGAAGAAGAGATGTATTGTAGCAATGCATATTGCAGAGGCTCGGGTGAGTCAGCAGACAGCATCTCAGTCAGGAGGCAGTGGTTAAACATTTGGAGGACAATAGTCAGGGATGTCATGGGGAGTTGGCAGGAAAAAGAAGCCTGTGGTTTTAGGGGAATGTATTGTGGTGTTAGATGTCATGCAGGGTGATGTGAAATGTCATGCAGATGTGAGATGATCTGTTGGGTTTATAAGGAGAAACCGTGCTTGGCTGTTTCATGCTTTTCTGTGTATGACTGATGAGAGTGTTAATAAACTTCGTCTGTTCGTAAACCTGCCTCATCATTTCCCACACTCTCCACAGTATAAACAATTATGCAACATATGTTCCTCAGGGAGGATGCATTTGCTCCAAATTTTGCCAACTATGATTCTAAAAGGGATTATTTAGCTTCTGAATGGAAATATTTACCTTCTCGACAGCACAAGCTGGACCGGAGTGGAACACTTTTCGTCTACCATTGACAAAGCTGAACGTGACAGAGAAGACAATACTGCCGGTTCTGCGGTGTAATCTAACCAAAACTGAAGTGGAATAAATCAGAAGAGAAATGTGATTGTTCTACCCATTATCTCCACTCACACATTGGACCGTGTTTTGACTTATGGTATAGAAATAGAAAATCTGGTAGAGTCTCCTCATAATCCTGTACTGTCAGACCATTGTCTCTTAACCTTTGATTTCACTATTTCTGATTATTTGACTCCTAATGAAAAATATTACTACAGCAGATGTCTCTCAGATGACGTTGTTACAAAATTTTTGCAAATTGTCTCCTCTATACCATGGGTCAACACAACGGAAATAAGAGATGGAAAGCCTGCTTCTTCCGTAATTGATAGCATGGTAGATAGTGTTACAGCCTCTCTGCATCAGACTCTAGATTTGGTGGCCCCTTTAAAAAAGAAAAAGTCTAATCAGAGATTTTTAACCCCTTGGTTTAACACAGTAACTCGTAGCTTAAAACAGAAGACTCGTCAATTAGAAAGAAAATGGCGTTCTACTAATTTAGATGAATTTTATTTAGCGTGGAGAAATCATCTCTTAATTTATAAAAAATCTCTTAGAAAAGCTAGAATGAGTTATAACTCTGCATTAATAGAAGAGAATAAGAATAAACCCAGGTTTCTCTTCAACACTATAGCCAGGCTGACAAAGAGTCAGGACTCAGTCAATCCTCGCATCCCCCTTGAGCTTTCTAGTCAGGACTTTTTGAACTTTTTCAATCATAAAATTTTATCTATTAGAGAAAAAATCAGTCAGATTCTTCCCACCGTAAACTTAAGTACATCAACTACTACAACTGCTTCAACTGATATCTGTTTAGATAAGTTTACTCCAATTGACCTTTTAGAGTTAGATAAAATAATCTCCTCATCTAAGCCTTCATCTTGTCTTTTAGACCCTATTCCTTCCAGGTTATTTAAAATAGTCTTCCCAATTATTGGTAGCCGTATTCTTCATATAATTAATTCTTCTTTAACATTGGGTTATGTACCACAGGCTTTTAAAATTGCTGTAATTAAACCCTTACTCAAAAAGTTAACGCTTGATCCCGGAGTTTTGGCTAACTATCGACCAATCTCTAATCTGCCTTTCATTTCAAAAATCTTGGAAAGAGTTGTTGCTGCGCAATTGTTTGACCACTTGCAGGGATTTGGATTATTTGAAGAGGTTCAATCTGGGTTCAGAGTCCATCACAGCACTGAAACAGCCTTAGTGAAGGTCACTAATGACCTCCTTATTGCATCCGATAATGGACTTGTTGCTGTACTTGTCCTTTTAGATCTTAGTGCAGCCTTTGATACTATTAATCAAGACATTCTACTTGATAGATTAGAACACTATGTTGGACTAAATGGAACTTCGCTGCAATGGTTTAGATCTTATTTGTTCGATAGACTTCAGTTTGTTCACATCAATGATGAATTTTCTTCCAACTCTAAGCTCAGTCACAGAGTTCCAAAGGGATCTGTGTCAGGCCCTACTCTTTTTAGTTTATATAAGCTTCCGTTGGGCAATATCATTAGAAAGCACTGTATACATTTTCATTGTTACGCAGAAGACACACAATTATACCTGTCAGTGAAGCCCAATGATTGTAATCAATTAGCCAAGTTAGAAGCCTGTCTTAAGGAAATCAAAGCCTGGATGACTTGTAATTTTCTGCTATTAAACTCAGATAAGACTGAAGTCATTCTTGTTGGTCCAAAAAACCTTAGAAATTCCTTTCCAAATCATACTCTTAATTTGGATGCCATTACTCTCTCTCTGAATAGCTCTGTGAGGAACCTTGGAGTTATTTTTGATCAAGATCTGTTCTTTAACTCACATATTAAATTTGTTTCTAAGACTGCCTTCTATCATCTGCCAATATTGTCAAGATTAGGAGCATCTTGTCTCTGAATGATGCTGAGAAACTGATCCACGCCTTTGTCAGCTCTAAATTAGATTATTGTAACTCGTTATTATCAGGTTGTCCTAAAATATCCTTGAAAAGTCTTCAGTTGATCCAAAATGCTGCTGCAAGAGTTTTAACTGGTTCTAGAAAGAGAGATCATATCTCTCCGGTTCTGGCCTCCCTTCATTGGCTTCCCATAGAGTTTAGAATTAAATTTAAAATCCTTCTTCTCACTTTCAAAGCTCTTAATAATCAGGCCCCCTTATATATAAAAGATCTGATATTACCCTATCATCCTTACAGAGCACTATGCTCCCAAAATGCTGGATTACTTGTAATACCCAGAATCTCCAAAAGTAAGAGACTGAACAAACTGATCAAGAAAGCTAGCTCTGTCCTGGGGCAGCGCCCTGACCCAGTGGAGGAGATAGGAGAGAGAAGGATGGTGGCTAAACTGTCATCTCTGCTGGAGTCCGAGCCCCACCCTATGCAGGACATACTGAACGCACTGAGGAGCTCATTTAGCAGCAGACTACATCATCCTAGGTGCGCAACCGAGAGGTTTCGCAGGTCCTTCCTACCTACGGTTGACAGACTGTATAACCTAAGCAGGGCTGCTCGCAGAGATAGCAAAAAAAGTGACGACCTAATAGTATTGAATGCAAAAGACGCAATAAACTTACACAATGGTCCCCTCCAGTATATACAACTAGGACACTATCGGTCGCCACGGAGGGTGACAATATGTATGTGTACATATTCATACTATGTAGGATAACTAAGTAGACGGTTATGCTGTTTATTCCATCTTGCTACAATGCTCCACACTTTGTATATATATTTATGGGTATGTATGTATATCCTCTGCTCTTATTTATATCTGCTGTATCTTCTTAATTATTGCTCTGAGTGTTGCTATCCCTGTGCTGTTGCAATCCTGGAATTTCCCCATTGTGGGACTAATAAAGGCTTATCTTATCTTAAGTACAATGGGAGGCAGAGACTTCTGCTCTGAAGCTCCTTCTCTGTGGAACCAGTTACCACTCTGGGTCTGGGAGTCAGACTCAATCTCTGTTTTTAAGAACAGGGTAAAATCCTTCCTTTTCAATATAGCCTATGATTAGGGAGGGATCTTTTGTCTCTTAACCCCCCGTTTGTTCTACTGTTAATAGATTCAGACTGCTGGTTGACCTCCAATAATGTATTTGGCTTCTCACTGTTTGTGTTCATTATGTCTGTTCTCTTCATCCTCTCTATCCCCTCACCCCCAGCCAGTCGCAGCAGATGACTGCCCCTCCCTGAGCCTGGTTCTGCTAGAGGTTTCTTCCTGTTAAATGGGAGTTTTTCCTCTCCACCGTCACTAAGTGCTTGCTCACAGGGGATCGTCTGATTACTGGGTCTTTCAGAAATTGTGGGGTTTTCCCTGCATTTGCTAGAGCTATGAGATGACTTTTGTTGTGATGTGGTGCTATATAAATAAAGCTGAACTGAATTGAATTGAATTGTTTCTGGAGTTGGAAGAGAAAGCAAAAATGACCAACAGAAGATAAAATAAGGACCGGGGTGAGCACACGGGCGAGCACACAGACGCAGGGCAACACATGATGAGCGGTAGGTCTGATGTTTTTTTATCAGTTTGTTTACATTCTACTGATTTTCTGGTCCATATATTATGAAGATAAGATAACAAAAACAAACAAAAAAAAAACAAAGACAAAAAAACCAAAACCATCCTTTGTGTAAATATGTCCAAAGTCCACTTTGACCGAAAGTTATGTAATCTGATGTGGCTGCTGTCACATTATGTAAATTAGATGTGTAAATTTACTCCTATCATAAACTTTGGATCATATTCTACATCTTTCTCATTGACAGTAAGCCATTATCTCTTACCACTTCAAGTTACAGCCTTTGGAATTTGTGATATCTAAACTGAATATTTTCTTGACAAAATTCTTCACCACCAGAGGGTGCATGCAGATGGTGTGGATCTGCGACCTAAATCCTCAAGTAGTTAAGAACAACATTTCTCAAAGTATAATTGCAAAGAATTTATGAATTTCATCATCTGCAGTCCATAATATCATCAAAAGATTCAGAGAATCTGGAGAAATTTCTGCACATTAGCAGCAAAGCCGAAAACCAATATATAACATTCTTCAAGATGGCAGTGGCATGTTCACATGCAGTGGCTAGACGCTCCGGACTACTGGGTTTGTTTTTTGTTTTTTGTGCATTTTTCCTGCCTGTTTTTGTCCTCTTTCTGTGACGGAATAATTACCTACATTCGCCAGGAGCGTCTAGGCACTGGCCGCCAACTTAACTCCAACATCACCAGCGCTTATTCCAGTAAGTCAGTACCACATCCCTGAGGAGATCGCGAGACCACCAGGAACTCCATGGGTTGTTATCAGGCCCTACAAGCGGCACAGACAGCGACAAGGGAGGAAACAGAAAAATGGCTGCAGGGCTGGCCTCCGTGCCCAGCTGCGCAAACAATGCACCAAACCTCTGTTACCTTCAATCTTCCTCATCAACGCCAGATCCCTTGCTAACAAAATGGATGAGCTGTGATCGGAGATCGCTTCCTTTTGTGATACCTGGGACTGTTGTATTCTGATTGTGACTGAATTTTGGCTACATCCGCTTATCTCAGATACCACTGCGGAATTACCAGGCCGAACCGTTAAAACCCCAACCCTCCATTCTGATAAGAGAAGGACTGTTGGACTCTATGCTTTTGTGCTCCAGTCTTGGTGTAACAACAGCAGAATAATTCACAACCACTGTTCACTGGACCTAGATGCCATGTCCTTTCTGCGTAGGCCTTTCTATCTTTCCCGCAAGCTAACTGCAGTAGCCGTAACAGCTACCTATGGTCCTCCTGACGCTACATTAGTTTAGCACTCAATCACCTCCAGTACATCATTAGCAGGCAATAGAGATCACCCCGACACAGTCCACATTATTGCAGGAGATTTTAATAAAGCATGCTTAAAGACTGTACTCCCCAAATTCTATCAACACTTTAAAAGTCCCACAAGAGGGGAAAGAACAATGGATCATGTTTACAGTAATATTAAGCATGTCTACAGAGCCACTCCTCTCCCCCACCTTTGGACAATCAGATCATCTCTTCCTGCACCTAATTTCCTGCCTACACCCCCCTCAGAAAGAGATCCTCCCAACCAAACAAACAATTAAAACCTGGCCTGAAAATGATCTCCTCCAGCTACAGGACTGCTTTGCCTATACAGAATGGAACATCTATCAGCAGGGCCTGGACTCCTATACCGAGTCCGTCCTTTTCTACATTAAGTGTTGTAAAGAAAATGTGACAGTCACCAAACACATCCGGATCTTCCCAAACCGGAAACCCTGAATGACCAGCAAAGTCCACACTCTGATCGAAGCTCGCAACTCAGCCTTCAGGCAGGGGAACGCCTTTCTGTACAGCACTGCCAGAGCCAACCTGAGGAGAGGCAACTCCAAGAATGCCTACAGGAGGAAGGTGGAGGGCCATCCGGACTGCAAACAGTAAGAGACCCCGTCCCCCTCCCTCCAATCACTCATATGTACAAAACTGAGGACCCATAAAACTATTTTACCTATCATAATAACACACCTGTCTTTGCACTCAACACTTTCATGTACATTGTTTCATCCATGAAGCCACTACCACACCTGTGTATATTTCTATAATCATGGGCTATTCTTATTTCAGTTGTGTGTTCAACTGTGTGTTCTATAACTCTGTGTTTTATCTATATCCTTCTCTCATACTAAATTGTGCAGTAGCCTGGTGGAGCACCCACAATTTCGTTGTACTGTACAACTGTACAATGACAATGAAACCAATTCTATTCTATAATGCCCGTGACCGTCGATTCCACAGACAGCACTGCATTAAAAACTGACATCATTCTGTAAAGAATACTACCACATGGGATCAGGAACACTTCGGAAAGCCATTGTCATTTAACACACTTCATTTCTACATCTACAAGTGCAAGTTTTAAACTACCATGCAAAGCAAAAACCATATATCAACAACTCCCAGAAACACTGCTGGTTGCTCTGGGCCCGAGCTCATCTGAGATGGAATGATGAAGTGGAAAAGTGTGCTGTAGTCTGATGAGTCCACGTTTCAACTGTTGTTGAAAATCATGGATGTTGTGTCCTTCCGGCTAAAGCGGAAGAGGACCATCCGAATTGTTATCAGTGCCAAAATTCAAAAGCCAGCATCTGTGATGGTATGAAGGTGTGTGTTAGTGCCCATGGTATGGGTAACTTGCACATCTGAAGGCACCATTAATGTTGAACAGAGTAGCGTATGCTGCCTTCCAATACCTTTCAACATCTTTTTCAGGGATGTCCCTGCTTATTGTCAGCAAGACAATGCTAAGCCACATCCCGCACGTGTTAAAACAATGTGGCTTTGTAGTAAAAGACTGTGGGTACTAGACTGGCCTGCCTGAAGTCCAGACCTGTCTCCCACTGAACATCACAAAATATGCCAACAGAGACACTGGGCTGTTGAGCAACTAAAGCGAGAATGGGAAAGAATTCCATCTTCAAAGCTTCAATAATTAGGTTCCTCATTCCCTAAATGCTTATTGCTTGTTGTCAAAAGGAAAGGTGAAGTAACACAGTGATAAAAATGCCCCTGTCCCAGCTTTTTTGAAATGTGTGTGTCATAAACTCTCCGTGCGCTTCCCAATGGCGCACGGAGGAGGAGTAAAAGGACGAGAGGATTTAAGCGCTGGGTTCACCACATACACATTTATTAACACAACATTACACATACAGACACGACAGTTTGGATACACGTGACGTGACGGTGGACAGGGAAAACGACCATCCAATGCGTACAATGATCCAGCGGCGTCTGTCCAGCAAAGAGCTGCCTTAGTACAGACACCGCTGGCGTGGCAAATAGGGAACACCTGGGCGAGGCACGGATGGATGATTACCGGGACTGGAAACAGCTGATGAGCCAGAAGGAGAGCGAGGGAGCATGGCTGGGCCTGTAGACTGTCAGCAGCGTGAGAGAAAGTAGATGACAAATGTTGACTAACAGCTGCCGGTCAGGCAGTTTCTAGGGACATGGAATTCAGTACAAAAATACACCAAAATATACATGACCAGTAAAATCAAACCCACAAAGAGATTGAGGCCGAGCCGGGGAAAGCCAAGCCGGCTCAGCACGTGACAGTGTGGCCAGCATCAAATTTAGAATGAATGAATGTCGCGTGAATTGCCTGTAAAAATATTTGTCATAAGGTACAGGAATTATTTATTTTATTTAATAGTGGGTGTGAAAGGGGGCGGAGTTAAACTGTCACTTCTACACCCGCTAAATTAAATAAAAGCACTCGTAAAAGGGGCACCAGTCCTAACGGACAATAATATTAACTTTAATTTTATTTAATTTTGTACCTTCAATTACTTAATGAATCAGTCTCAAAGTTTCAGTGAGTTCTTGTCCTGCTGTGATTAGGAAACAGATATATGCAAAAGAAAAACGCTTCACCTTCTCTCATTCACCCTTTTATTAAACTCATTCAGGTTACATGGCATGGCGTTCAAATGGTGGATAAACAGATTTAAATGATGACAGCGTAATATATCACATCAACTGTTATTGGATTCAATTCAATTCAATTCAATTCAACTTTATTTATATAGCGCCATTTCACAACAACAGTCATCTCATAGCACTATCAACTGTAGGGGGGAACCCCCACAGTTGCAGAAAGACCCCAGCAATCAGGCGATCCCCTGTGAGCAAGCACTTGGCGACGGTGGAGAGGAAAAACTCCCTTTTAACAGGAAGAAACCTCCAGCAGAACCAGGCTCAGGGAGGGGCAGTCATCTGCTGCGACTGGCTGGGGGGTGAGGGGATAGAGAAGAAGAAAAGAACAGACATGTAGAGAGCAAACAGCACGATGGGGACTCAATCTATGGGAGAGAACAAACAGATGCTAATGACCAGCAAAAAAAAAAAAAAAAAAAAAAAAATATTTCATAGAGAGTGAGGAAAGGAGTGAGGCCCAGTGCATTACTGGAGGTCCCCCGGCTGACTAAACCTATTAGCAGCATAACTAAGGGAGGGTTCAGAAACACATAATCCCTCCCTAATTGTAGGCTATATCAAAAAGGTAGGTTTTAGCCCTATTCTTAAAAACAGAGATCGAGTCTGACTCCCGAATCCAGATTGGCAGCTGATTCCACAGGAGAGGAGCTTGATAGCTGAAGGCTCTGCCTCCCATTGTACTTTTGGAGATTCTAGGTATTACAAGTAATCCTGCATTTTGGGAGCGTAGTGCTCTGTTAGGATAATACAGTAGTATCAGATCTTTTAAATAAAAAGGAGCCTGATTGTTTAGAGCTTTGTAAGTAAGAAGAAGGATTTTAAACTTAATTCTAAACTCTATGGGAAGCCAATGAAGGGAGGCCAGAACCGGAGAGATATGATCTCTCTTTCTAGTACCTGTTAAAACTCTTGCTGCAGCATTTTGGATCAGCTGAAGACTTTTTAAAGATGTTTTAGGACAGCCTGATAATAAAGAATTACAATAATCTAATCTCGAGCTAACAAAAGCGTGGATCAGTTTCTCAGCATCACTCTGAGACAAGATGCTCCTAATCTTGGCAATATTACGCAAATGATAGAAGGCAGTCTTAGAAACAAATTTAATATGTGAATTGAAGGACAAATCCTGATCAAAAATAACTCCAAGGTTCCTCACAGAGCTATTAAGAGAAAGAGTAACCGCATCCAAACTGAAAGTTTGATTTGGAAAGGAATTTCTAAGGTTTTTTGGACCAACAAGAATGACTTCAGTCTTATCTGAATTTAATAGCAGGAAATTACAAGTCATCCAAGCTTTGATTTCCTTAAGACAGGCTTCTAACTTGGCTAATTGATTACTATCATCTGGCTTCATTGACAGGTATAATTGTGTGTCATCTGCATAACAATGAAAATGTATACAGTGCTTTCTAATAATGTTGCCTAACGGAAGCATATATAAACTAAAAAGAGTAGGGCCTAGCACAGATCCCTGTGGAACTCCATGACTAAGCTTTGAGTTGAAAGAAAACTCATTATTTACATGAACAAACTGGAACCTATCAGATAAATAAGATCTAAACCATTGCAACGAAGTTCCATTAAGTCCAACATAGTGTTCTAATCTATCAAGTAGAATATTATGATCGATAGTATCAAAAGCTGCACTAAGGTCTAAAAGGACAAGTACAGAAACTAGTCCATTATCAGATGCAATGAGGAGGTCGTTAGTGACCTTCGCTAAGGCTGTTTCAGTACTATGATGGATTCTAAACCCAGATTGAAACTCTTCAAGTAAACCATTTCCCTGCAGGTGGTCAAATAATTGCGCAGCAACAACTCTTTCTAAGATTTTTGAAATGAAAGGGAGATTAGAGCTTGGTCTATAGTTAGCTAAAGCTCCTGGATCTAGCGTTGGCTTTTTGAGTAAGGGTTTAATTACAGCCGTTTTAAAAGCCTGCGGTACATGGCCTAAAGTTAATGAAGAATTGATTATATGACGAATAAAGCTACCAATAAGTGGGAAGACTTCTTTAAATAACCTGGTAGGAATAGGGTCTAAAAGACAAGTTGAAGGTTTGGATGAGGAAACTATTTTGTCTAACTCACAAAGGTCGATTGGAGTAAACTCATCAAGACAGACATCAATAGAAGGAGTTGTAGTAGTTACAGTTTTTAAGTTAACTGTGGGAAGAATCTGATTGATTTTATCTCTGATGGATGAAATTTTATTATTGAAAAAGTTCATAAAGTCCTGACTAGTAAGCTCTAAGGGAATGCTAGGATTGACAGAGTCCTGACTCTTAAGGGCCTTTTCCACTAGCACGCTTTAGCGCGACACGGGACGGCTCAGCACGCTTTGTACGCTTTTCCACAAGCCCCAACACGGTTTAACAGCCGCAATTCTCAGCCCCGCTGAAGGGCAGGGTACAGCAGTGCTGAGCTGTGCCGTGTTGTGACGTTAACAGACTGGTCGCTGCTGATTGGTCAGGTCGTAACCGGCGCTGATTGGTCAGGTTGTAACCGCCCCTCTCCTCCTCCTTATCTACCAAATCTTCACGACCTTCTCAATAAAGTTTTTGAAAAAAAAAAAAAAAAGAATCTTCACGACCGCCTTTACTCAGCACGCAACCACTGTTGGCGTTTCCTTTTCAGTGTATTGCCGTGCTATTTTCATTTATTCTCTATCAAAAATGGCTTCGTGTAATAAGGGTGTTCCATGGACCAATAAGGAGGTGCAGTGTCTGCTCACTGCATTGTCAGACGAACGTATCCAGCGCGAGTTAGACGGAGCCGCCCGGAATGAAAAAATATACCGGGAGGTCTCGACATCGGAGTCCTTTAACGGTGAGTTTTAATTTTTTTTTATTGTGCATTTTTTCGCAAATATATTCGGTAAGACGCTCAGTTTATTTATGCAATAAAAAAGCTGTTCATTTGTGGATGGATCGCTGCTTTACTTCAGCACAATGCGGACTAAAGCTTTTATTTTAATTATTCATGTGAACAATACGCTGAAATAAGCTTATGTATTCTTGTTAAAAACTATTGTCTTTTCTGTATATCTTGCACTTACGTGCTGTATTTTATTGTGTGCATTTTCCTTGTAGAATCATCCCACGCGTCCGCCGCGACAGCCCGTCCAGATTATTCAACCGAGCCATCCTGACCCACAGCTGGCAGAGACGCCTTCATTCATCCGAGTCGTGACCCAGTTTGGGAAGCTGGTGTAGACACTCAGTGGTTGGCGTGTATAAAATGTCGATTAACCTTCATGTTGTGTTGCAAAGTTTTTTTTTTTCTTTTAATATTTTGTATATAATAAAATGGAATTCTTTTGGAAAGTGTGGTTTGTCTGTTATAACACTGAATTATAAAACAGTATAATTACATAGAAATTCCATTGCCTAGTCTGATCAAAATGATAATGATCTTCCTGTCAGGGTCAACCATTGTAAAGGTAATGTAATTTTTAACTAGACCAAAAAAGAAATCTTTTTGTAAGCTTTCTGTTCTTTTTATTGAAATATCATAAAAAATTAGCCCCACATGATCCAGTTCTAAACTTTGGGTACACTTTTATGTTAACTTATAAGAAGTTGCACAGTTGGACTTTAAAATGCAGCAGGAGAGACTGATCAAGCTTACAAGTCAAAGTATGTAAAAAAGTAAGTATGTGTAAATTGAATGTTCTATCGGCATTCCAAATTCAGAGATTTACAATACTTTAGAAGGAGTGTAGCATCATCTAAACGGAAAATAATAATACTGTTGTTCCAAACGTTGACCTGAAGGTGAAAAACATGATTTTTTTTTAAATTCAGTACATCCAAAATGCCCTAGGATGTAAAAAATAATAATTTGGTGTAGGCCAGTGTGCCACCGTCTCATTATTTAATACGAATAAAAACAAGTTTCAGCTCATTATTTCTAGGTCATTTGGCAGTTAATTCAAAACAAAAGTGACTTGTGTTGTTGCAGCTTAATTATGAGATAAAATTAATTGTGAGATAAATCCACAGAGCGAGCAAGGCAATAATCCTTGGATCCTTTTTGTCTCGTGTAAATAAGGACTCAGTCGGGTGCATAACGTCATGGGAGTGTGGCCCCGCCTCGCTGAGAATCTGCTGCTGCCCCGCTTCTAAAACCTCCTAAAAAAAAAAACACAGCACAAGCACAACACCGTGCTAATGGAGACAGAAGCATTCCGAGCCGTACTGAAGTGAATCGAGCCATACCGAGGTGTGCTGGGCTAGTGGAAAACAGGCTTTTGTCAACCTGGCTACAGTACTGAAAAGAAACCTGGGATTATTCTTGTTCTCTTCTATTAATGCAGAGTAATAACTCATTCTAGCTTTTCTAAGAGATTTTTTATCAATTAAAAGATGATTTCTCCAAGCTAAATAGATTTCATCTAAATTAGTAGAGCGCCATTTTCTTTCTAATTGACGAGTCTTCTATTTTAAGGTATGAGTTTCTGTGTTGAACCAAGGAGTTAGAAATCTCTGATTAGACTTTTTCTTTTTTAAGGGGGCCACCAAGTCTAGAGTCTGATGCAGAGAAGCTGAAACACTATCCACCATGTTATCAATTACAGAAGGAGCAAGCTGTCTATAGCTTATTTCCGTTGTGTTGACACATGGCATAGAGGAAACAATCTGCATACATTTGGAAACAGCATCATCTGAGAGGCATCTACTGTAATAATATTTTTCTTTAGGAGCCAAATAGTCAGAAATAGTAAAATCAAAGGTTAACAGACAATGGTCTGACAGTACAGATTCCTGAACATAACATCCAGCGTTACACCTCTGTAGAACCAAGGAGGAACCAGACTTATGTTTCGACGGTAAATGAGGCTGAAATGTTTTAACAAAACAACGCAACTTTATGGGGAAAATTCATAAGGTAATTATCTAAAAAAAATGAATTCTGAATTAATCTACCAAAATTCAAGGGCAGTTACTTAAAATTGACTAAGAGTTTGCCTTCAGTTGATAGCTCTATCCTGTGGCTGAGAGACTAATTGAGCCCTGAAATACAGGCCATATTCAACTGTAATTTAATTGTTAGGACATCACGTTTTAACCCAGCAGATAGGAGAAATAAGAGTTTCACTCACACGACAGCTGTAGGTCCACGTTTCTGCGCGTCGGTACCGCTGGGTTTTGAAGTTAGGATGTCGGAGGAAGTGGCTGCTGTCCTCACAGCCGTGGAGGTGATAGCTCAGCTGGGGGTCCTTCAAGGAGACCGTGGCAGCCGCGGATGGTTTGTCTCAGAGCGGCGTGAAAAGTCCTTGGAAAAGAGTCCAAATTTGAGGTCTCTTGTAGCAGGATAGACCAAAAAACTGAAGGAGGAACGTCTCAGTCTCTGTTCACTTTAAACTAGGCAAATTAAAGGTCCACTCTAATGGCGTCGAAAGTCATGAAAAAAAAATGAGAAAAACATTTACTAGGATAAGAATGGCTTCTGAGGTGAAGGAAAAAAATTTGAGAATTTGATTCTCTGAAAAAACGAGCTCTAAAGAAAAATGGTTTCTCCACAGTAACCAGAAAGACTTGACAAACTTCACAAAGAACAGAATAAAACTTCACAGGGCCTTGAAACGGTGGAATGAAATCTTCTTCTGAGATCTAGATTACTATTCTGCTTCTCTAATCTTAATTTAGTTCCTAATCTTTCTCAAAATCTCTTTCTTTCTTCTTTCTGTGTTTCTAATTCTTAATTCTATCACCGTTCTCTATCTTGCTGTTCTTGTTACTAATCTTTACTTATTGCTAATCTTGCCTTTTTGTCTGATCTTACTCTCTTACTTTGTCTTACTTCTCTACTAAAATTCAAATCTAACTTCTCTCTTTTAAAGTTACCTCGCCGGGTCGTAAAACTGCTGATGTTGATCGCAAGACTGACCAATCAACTTTTTCAGAAGCAGTTTGAAATGGCTGCCATCCAATGTGAGAACATTCCTTTGTTTGAGAGCAGCCTATCAAACGAAGACACCATCCCATAAAATTGCAGAGGGAAAATCAACACTCAGTCAGTTCTTACGAAATTAGGTGCTCAATATAAAATCTAACTAAATTAAATGACTTGGCTAATATTTGGTGATCATGCATTTATACCATTACTCCAATATTACATTTGTTTGAATAACACTCATGAATACAACATTTCTTATACATAATTATAATACATGCATGTGTAGAGGATGTGCTCGAATGATGAGGCTGAGTTTAGTTCATAAACCAGCTTTATTGACAGAACACATCGTCTAGCTTTCTCAAGCAGGAAAGAGGAAGAATCATATCTCATCACCCTTTTATATGTTTCCAGCATCAGAATTCAAGTCACATGGTGTTTTCAGTAAACATACAGTCACAAAGCATCCCTTTGAACCTTCACCATTGTCTCTCATTTCTTGATGAACCGGAAATCTCTCCGGGGCATCTTCTGTGGGACAAAAAGACCAATCTCACACCTCCTCATTATCTTCTGCAGATTCGAGTCCTTTGTCCTTCCAGACATGACACCCTCAATACACATGCAGTCATGTCTCTGTGGAAATGTGAGCCCACAATGTGTGTCGCCCACACTACCCCCCCCCAAACGTCTAGTAAGGGCAAAACCTGCATGGCATAAAAAAAGAAAAACACAAAACACTCCATATATCGCTAATCAATCCACCAACTGCCTAGGTTTTAACTTTCTGCCGAATCTGCTGCAACCTGGCTTTGCTGCCCCTGCAACATCTCTCTGCATCTGTGGATTAAAGCTGTTAGCACCTTTCTGTGAAGATTCTGGAGAATGTCCTCTCGGCGGCCTGCCACGGCGGGGGGGGCTCGCGAGCTGCACTTCCTCATCAGCCAAAACAAAAGCGGGTTTGAGCCTGTTTATGCAAATCAACTCCCTTCTGCCCCCTAAATCTAGCAGAAAATGCTTCTGCCCGGTCTCCAGCACTCTGAACGGTCCATCATAAAACGGCCGCAAACTTGGACGCTGAGCATCATGTTTAACAAAAACAAACTCTGTATTTTTTAAAGCCTTTGGCACAAAAACGTGTGGGAAACTGTGATGGACCGGGCCAGGGAGCGTGTTTGCTCCCGAGTCGCTCTGCCACGGCTGAGCAGGGGGGCCATTTGGTGCGGGATTATCGGGGAGAAATTCCCCCGGCAAACGGAGAGGTTGTGCAAAAACTAATTCAGCTGGGGAAGCATGTAAATCTTCTTTAGGTGCAGAACGCAACCCCAATAAAACCCATGGAAGTTTGTCCACCCAATTTGTATCCGTCAGCGATGCTCTGAGGGCTGCTTTCAATGACCTGTGAAAGCGTTCGCATAAACCATTAGCCTGGGGGTTATACGCGGTAGTGCGATGAATCTTCACCCCCAAGCTGTGGGCCATCGATGACCATAGTTCGGAAATAAATTGGGGACCCCTGTCGGACGTTATGTCTGACGGTACACCGAAACGCGCAACCCACGCTGCTAAAAATGCTCGCGCAACTTCTTCCGCTGTGGTTGATGTCAGAGGAATCGCCTCTGGCCAACGCGTGGTGCGATCCACCATCGTCAAAAGATGTGTGTGCCCGTGTGATAATGGGAGCGGGCCAACCAAGTCAACATGCACGTGATCAAAACGCTTAGCGGGGATGTGAAAAGGTTCTAATGGGGCCTTAGTGTGTCTGTGTATTTTGGCTCGCTGACATGATGAGCACGGGCTGTGTTGCCAGAAATCGGGTAGCTGGATCGTGGAGGCGGCCATCAGGCTGGCTTCCGCTGAGCCCCGCTCGGGAGAATTCTGTCTGCTCATTTCTTGTCGTAGGTCACCAGTGTAGAGGATGTGCTCAAATGATGAGGCTGAGTTTAGTTCGTAAACCAGCTTTATTGACAGAACACATCGTCTAGCATTCTCAAGCAGGAAAGAGGAAGAATCATATCTCATCACCCTTTTATATGTTTCCAGCATCAGAATTCAAGTCACATGGTGTTTTCAGTAAACATACAGTCACAAAGCATCCCATTGAACCTTCACCATTGTCTCTCATTTCTTGATGAACCGGAAATCTCTCCGGGGCATCTTCTGTGGGACAAAAAGACCAATCTCACACCTCCTCGTTATCTTCTGCAGATTCGAGTCATTTGTCCTTCCAGACGTGACACCCTCAATACACATGCAGTCATGTCTCTGTGGAAATGTGAGCCCACAATGTGTGTCGCCCACACATGCATATTTAGATCAAAGCTTAATGCAGTACAGCAACCATGGCTGGTGATGAAAGAAGGATGATTTTCAGTGTCCTTAGGATCCAGACGATAAGCTGAAAGAAACTTAATGTTTAGAACAAATTAAAAGTCATCCTACATACTGAAAACACATTCCGTAGGTATCCGCTAGGAGGTACTGTTGAGCTGTAGATGATTTCCTTTAGTATCTGGGAGAAAACCTGGATAGTTTCGTGGGCTATAAACCCGTCAGATTAAGCGGTTTATGACTCTTTTTTAAAAGCATTGTTTCCTGTGAAAAGGTACGTTATCCAAATGCAGTGTTCAAGTTGAGAGGTCTGGTCTCACGAGTTTATGTTCCTTTGATCTTTTAAAAGCAAATTCTGATCCTTACAATCCCTGCAAGAGGCAACTGTTTACATTGGGGTCCTGGGAAAGCAAGCATCTTTGGTCAGGCCTGCATGAGTCGACATAAAAGCCAGTGATATTCCTGAAAAGGCAGAAAAGTGGTATTCCTGTATAATGAATAAAGTGAAATTCCTGTAACATGAAGAGAAGTGATCTTCTGTCTTGGTTTGAGGAGACAATGATGCTACAGATCCCCCCTTTGTAGCATTGGTGAGCATCGGTCAGCGTTGGTACACACCCATGGCAGCTTCGTCTCCTTGGCAACACTTGACCTAAATACTGGGTTAAAAGGTTTTTGTGATGTCCATACACACTAGCATGCAAACAGTATCTATTACTAAATACAGATCTTTGACTTTGGTTTACTGGAAGGACTTCCATGAATTTCCAAAAATAATCTGAATATGGACAAATGTAGATTATAAAACTGACTTGGAGTAGTAAGCTAAGGCATATGTCTTGAAATGACTCAAAAATTCTAGTTACAAAAATAAGTGCGTAGTCTTACATACCTGAGGTAGGAATTTTGGTTTACGATGAAATAGCTATCATAGTTGTTTAAAAATAGTTTGAATGGGTACAAAAATCAAAATGGAGTGCAAGAGCTATATATAAAAATATAGGTTTGTATATAAGCATGCATATAACTTCAAAAATTCTAAGAATAAAGTAAAATAAAAGTCAAAACAAAGAATGCAAAACAAAAATGTATTGCTTATTTGAGGTAGATGTTTAGGTTAAGCAATATTGAATTAATTCAGGGAGGTTCGAACTGAATTGGTTTATTTGGCAGATCCGCTTATGTTTCCACTTCTGCAACTTGGACGGGTTGTTCTTCTAGCCCAAGAATCTCCTTTCCAGAAAATAGGTTCTCAATGTTGGGACTCGGGTCTAGGTCTTGGCGTTTGAAACTACGCCTAGTATTCATAGCCAAGCGGCTGAGTTGATCGTTGAATACTCTAATTTGGCAAAAGTAAGTACCGGCTGCGGTAAACGTCAGGAGGTACCCAAAAATGACCAGGCACATGAGTACTCTATCTGGTGCAGACCACGAGTGTGAACTGGGATGGGGTAGTGGTTTAGGGTCTGGCTCAAGGATCTGGAGCTCATTCCCCATTGAAATTAAGTCAACAACTTGAGAGCCTTCAAGAGTGACTTTATCCACGATCTCAGAGCTGAGTTTTAGCGCTTGCTTAGAAAAGAAATCGGACACATTGACACTGCCGTTGCATTGGTCAGTGCTGAGGTGATACAGGGCCAAATCGCCAACATGAAAGAGTGAGCCTTTGGGAACTTGAACCCAAAAGGTGTTGGAGGGGGGTGCAATCTGAGAAAATGTGTCATGTTGGTCGTAGGTGACAGTGGTGGATTGCACTGGGGTGTTAACAAGCCACCGATTTCCAACGATGTGGGCCTGTGTGGTGGTTACTTGAGATCGTGGGGTGAGGATGGTGGGGCAAGTCATGTTCTGAGAGGATGCTTGGATCCCACATATACCTCCGGTATTATCTCTAAGAAAGGGTTTACTAGGGCACAAATAGTGGACATCCCTGGTGAGCGTGCACATACGTAGGTTCGGGACCAAGTAAAGGCCAGGGCTGGTTGTCGTGATATGCCACCACTGAGGGAGTTTTGATCTTGACACGAGTGTCCTGCTTCCAAATCCCAACATTGACAACCCTTTTCAACCGGTAGATGCTGTCATAGGTGATCATAGGTAGGTTGACAATGAAAGCCATCTGGTGCTTTTCAGGGTCAACGTAAATGGGAATGGCGTTGCCCAAGGTAAAAGCTAAATGGGCTTGGAGTGGTATGACAGTTCTCTGAGTGGCTGTAGCAAGCAAGTCGGTAACCCACAACATGGGAACAAGGTAGGGTGGAATTCTGCCCATTGCCAAGGCATCACCGGAGGAGCTGATGTCCCTAATCACATCTGACAGTAACATGGACACTAGCTGTGTTTGGGCAAAGTCAACCTCAAGTGCAGAGAACATCGACTGCATCAACTTGTTGAGCTTGACCAAAGCTTGAGCATGAGTGTTCACAACCACCACCGTACCTTGTAAGGTGGTGCGGACAGCTTGTAAGCTTGTTTTCTGGACCTCCAGTTGGGCCTGAATCTGAGGGAGTTCAGTTTGTAGCTCCCCTACTTGGCGTTTTAGGGTATTGATATTGACCGAATTGACGGCAGATGTACCCAAGCTAAAAAGCGATCCTAAGGCTGAGGCAGTTGTTAAGAATCCACCTATAGCTCGTCGGTTTCTGACTTTGGGCGCAGTTAAATTGAACTGGGTAATGGTAAACTTCTCAAGCTGCTCCAGAATGTGGGTGATATCGGCTTCTGCATGGTCTATAGCTTGCTTGATCCAGCGTTGCCCGGCCCAAGAGAGCAACCCTGAGTTTAGCGGATGGTTTCGTATGACCACAGTGGCAGGATCAAACCACACAAAGATCTTTTGGGTGTGGATTTGACATTCCCTAATCAGAAGTCCGGGTTGGTCGATCAGGGCGATTCCAGACTCGGGACCCTCGCTCAAAAGGTCAGTGGAGGTAGATGCGAGGGTTAGGCAGAGGATTACACCAAACAGCAGGGAGGCCATCATCCTAGCAAGACACATAGAGATGAGTAATATAATTTTGAGCTTCTTGTTGGTTTTCCTTTTCTTGAGGTACCTGAGTGATAGGTGAAAGTTATTCTCAGTGGTGGAACAACTTTGTTAGAGACTGAGCTCTAGGCTATTAGTGTCTATCACCTTTAGAGGGTTTTGGGATTATTGACTTAAGCTAGTGATGTTGTTGATTTTGTTTGTACTATTTTGAAATAGTAACTTAATGATACTGAATGAAATTTTGCAGGATCTTTTAAAGTTAGATTTTAAGGTTGGGTTAACTTTCTTGTTTGAAGGTTTAATGTAGTTACCTGATTGAGAAAGAGAAATGCGACCGAGCGTGCCTGAGGCTGATAGTCAGCTAACAGTTATCTATCGGGCGCAAACAAGATTCTAGGTTTGTTTACTGACTTAATGGAACAGTGTTGTCCCCGACAAGTCCCATGGGGTTTTTGTAAGTTTTGATTTGATTACGATGGACCCATTTGTAGATGGGGTCCGGGCGACCTTTGCTTATTTTGATTTGGTGAACGACCGGAGAGAGTTTATCTGTGATCGTGTGTGGACCTGTCCACCTGGGGAGGAACTTCCGAGCGAGTTTTCCTGCTCGTGCGTTGGTCTGTCCTGTCTGAGGAATGAAAGCATAATAGAATACCTTGTCTCCCACTTGGAGTTCGTCATGTGAGGCTTTCTGATCGTAGTAGGCTTTACGTCCTTCAGCTGATCGGTCCAAATGTTTTTGGGCAAAGGCAAAAGTCTGTTGGAGATGTTTGGTCAGGTCAGTCATGTACTGGTGAGTAGTGTAAGCTGTAGCAACAATGGCTTCTCCAGGTTGGTAGAGTAAATGCAGGGGCAAAGTCATTTGCCGGCCTGTCATCATTTCAAAAGGTGACACCCCCGTAGCTTCATGGGGTGTGGCTCGGATGGCCATTAAGACCAGCGGGAGTTTTACATCCCAGTCTTTTTGGTGTGGTGAAACATACTTCTTCAGTATGTTGATCACGGTTCGGTGGGTTCTTTCAACCTGTCCAGAAGATTGTGGGTGGTGGCTAATATGGAAGTTAGCTTTAACTCCCAAGGTTTCCCACAGTTGTCGCATGACTTCGGCGGTGAAATGAATGCCGCGGTCAGAGTTGATTCGGCTTGGCAGACCAAATCTAGAGAATACATGGTTCATCAACAAGTAGGCCGTGGTTTCTGCCGTGTCATTAGGAGCAGGCAGGGACTCGACCCATTTGGTGAAAGCACATGTGACTGTGAGGAAGTATTTGTTTCCTCTGGCTGACCGTGGAAGGGGACCTACCCAGTCAATTTGGAGGTCAGACGATGGGAATGAAATGCCTTTTTTCTGTAGGGGTGCTCGATGAATCGGGTTTGTTGGTTGAAACTGGCAAAATACGAGACATCCCTTGATGTAGTCCGCTACATCCTTTCGCATGTATGGCCAATATGCCACTTGTTTGAGCGCGTTGTACGTCGCTTTGACGCCTTTGTGTCCTGCAGTTGGGAGATCGTGGGCATGAACAATCATCACCCCCCTCTGGTTACGAGGAACTACAAGCGCAGGTGCAGGGAGTTCATCGGAAACATGAACTAGAATGCCATTTCGCAATTGCAAGGATGATCGTGCGGCAAAAAGTGGTTTCAAGTCTGTAGTGTCAGTGAAATCCGAGTCAGATGGTGCATTAGGTGCAGGATCTGAGAGATATTGTATCATTTTATGGATCGCAGGGTCAAGGGTTTGAAGAGAGATAAGGTCAGCATCAGTGAAAACAGGGTCAACCACAAGGGGACCTGTGGTTTGTGTCATGTTTTGGGCCCTGTTAGTCTGGGCCCTAGTGACTGCGCAGACTGTAGGGGTGGGTGGGTGGGACTGTGAAGTCGGCACCTGAGCAGAATCAAAGGACCAGGGTGTGCCTTGTATGGCTCCTTGTTTTGCAAGTGAGTCCACAAGGTCATTCCATTCTTTGTCCTGACCTGGTGTGCGCGAGTGACCTCTGACCTTTTTCCAGTACACCTGGAGGTTGTTGGAGGTGACCAGGTGATCACATGCCTTGAAAACGTCTTGATGTTTAACCGGTTTGCAGTTGAAGGTTACAAAACCTTTGGCCTTCCAGAGTGCTAAATGACAAGTGAAACTGAGGAGTGCGTAGTTGGAGTCAGTGCAGATGACCAATGTGCGAATGCCATGGTCTACGGCAAGTTGCAGTGTAATAAGCACACCTGCGATTTCCGCATACTGAGAAGATTGGGAACCCAGTTGATAGTTGTGGGGTTCACAAGGCTGATTGTTCAACCATGCCACACCCACACCAGCACGAATGTGAGTTTCATGGTGAAAAGAACAACCATCGACATAGGCGGTGACCATATCTTGACAGATGTTCTGGTCAAAGTAGTGATGGTTTGGGTCTTCAGTGACTGTAGGTGGCTCTGCACGAATGGATGGTCCTGTAGTGTCCTCAGAGCACCGTTGGCAGGCAGCCAAGTCTGTGCCGAGAGGGCTTCTCAACTTTTGTGGGTAGCGGACCTCCACGTCAAAGCTTTGTAGAGCCATCAACCAGGAGGCTATTCTGGCATTTGTTACAACGCCTTCTCTGATGCGTTGACTGTTAAGGAAGACCACTGGTTGGTGGTGAGTCTCAACTGTGATTCTCTGGCCTCCCACATAGTTGGAGAAATGTTTGACTGCCCATACAGTGGCCAGAAGGGCTTTTTCGCAGTCCGAGTATTTCAGTTCCGGACCAGAGAGGGTTTTGCTGGCATAGGCCACGACTCGTTTGTCGTGGTCGTAGATTTGGTATAATCCAGCACTTAAGCAGTTGGCAGAGAACCCCACTTGTAAGAAGAATGGCTGGTCCCAGTTGGGATAGGCCAAACATGGTGCTGTGCATAGCTTTTGCTTCAACGCTAGCATAGCCTGTTCTTGAGCCTCAGACCAAATGAAAGGAGTGTCCTTTCGTAGGAGGTCTGTAAGGGGTTTTGCCAAGTCTGCATAATCCTCAATAAACTGACGTGAGTAATTGCATACCCCTAGGAAGCTCCGGAGTTCGGAGATGTTGGTAGGGGCTTTGATGTTTAGCACACCTTGAACTCGTGCCGTTTGTGGTAGGACCCCTTTTAATCCTACCAAGAGACCAACATGGTTGACTTTGGTTTTGCACCATTGGCATTTGGAGAGAGAAATTTTGGCTCCAGCTCGCGTGAGCTGGCCAAGGACATGGTCAATTTCAGTGAGGTGGATGTCCAGAGTTGGACTCCGAATGAGAATGTCGTCAACATAAATGAGGTTATCTCTGTCTCGGGCGTCTGGACATGCTTTGTTCAAGAAAATGTTGAACTCTGCAGGAGAGTTAGCATAACCAAAAGGGCATTGGGTGAATGTGCATTGGCGATTCACAAACGTGAAGGCCAGTTTGTGTTGGTCTTCAGCTTGGACAGGAATAGTCCAAAAACCAGAAGCAATGTCCAGTGTTCAGAAGTACTTGGCATCTTTTACTCTAGGGAGTTCTTGCTCCAGTTGAGTCATAGGCCACCTAGAAAGAGGAACTTGAGTGTTCAATTTCCTGTAATCAATGGTGAGTCTCCACTTACCATTGGGCTTTAGGACAGGCAATAAGGGAGCTGAGTAGGTACTGTTGCATGGCCTGATTATGCCACGGTCCAGTAAATCATCGATTATTTCTTGTACTGGGCCATACGAGGCCAAGGGAATCTTGTACTGCCTGACGTAGGTTGGAGTAGCGTCAGGTGGTGTAGGAATGCGTACTGAGTGGATTGCGGTTAGTCCACAGTCCAAGGAGTCTTTGGAGAAGGATTGTTCATATTAAAGAAGAACTTGAAGTTTTTCACGTTCTTCGTCAGAGGTTAAGGCATCAGCATCAGCTACCACCTGTGCAATCTCTTCAGCGATAGTGAGGACCGGTTTCGGTGGAGTATCGCTGGGATTGTCATTGGCTTGCTGATCGGACTCCGATGGAAGGAGTTCAATGGCTTGGACAAGCATTTGGTGATCATGCATTTATACCATTACTCCAATATTACATTTGTTTGAATAACACTCATGAATACAACATTTCTTATACATAATTATAATACATGCATGCATATTTAGATCAAAGCTTAATGCAGTACAGCAACCATGGTTGGTGATGAAAGAGGGATGATTTTCAGTGTCCTTAGGATCCAGAGGATAAGCTGAAAGAAACTTAATGTTTAGAACAAATTAAAAGTCATCCTACATACTGAAAACACATTCCGTAGGTATCCGCTAGGAGGTACTGTTGAGCTGTAGATGATTTCCTTTAGTATCTGGGAGAAAACCTGGATAGTATCATGGGCTATAAACCTGTCAGATTAAGCAGTTTATGACTCTTTTTTAAAAGCATTGTTTCCTGTGAAAAGGTACGTTATCCAAATGCAGTGTTCACGTTGAGAGGTCTGGTCTCATGAGTTTATGTTCCTTTGATCCTTTAAAAGCAAATTCTGATCCTTACAATCTCTGCAAGAGGCAACTGTTTACATTGGGGTCCTGGGAAAGCAAGCATCTTTGGTCAGGCCTGCATGAGTCGACATAAAAGCCAGTGATATTCCTGAAAAGGCAGAAAAGTGGTATTCCTGTATAATGAATAAAGTGAAATTCCTGTAACATGAAGAGAAGTGATCTTCTGTCTTGGTTTGAGGAGACGATGATGCTACATGAATATTTGCAGAAAACAATAAAGTTTCAGTTTGAATATTCAGGTCCAGATTTACTAACACCACAGCAACACAAAATCCTCTTTTGACATTAAAAAAACTGCTGTTGAGATTTACTAAAGGGCACAGCATGGACAAAGTTAATTTTGCACCTGGCCTCATTGCATGTGTATTTGTAGGAGTTGCCATGTCAAAGTGCATATTTGTGGGAGAAGAGTATTTAAATGACTGGCGCAAGGTGATTTGCTGAGATATGCAGCTGTCAATTTACTGCTAATTGGGCCAGTATTTAACACCCAAAAAAGCATGTCGTCACTTACGTATTTGCACCTGACAGTTGCTGCCAGATGACACCGTCGAGAACAGGGAGCATGTGGCAGAAGAGAGAATGTTCTCTCTCCGTGTTACTTTATTTTGCATCACAGAAGAACAGATTATACCAATAAATGGGACTTAATGGTCTCACAGAGACCACTGTGGTGCTGAACTGTACAGTAGCCGGCAGCAGAGCATCCGGTGGTTGCACCATTGAGATTTATTGCACCATTGAGATTTATGGGAATGGATTAGACTGTAATTCTTTATTAACAAGGGTAATTTCATTTGTTTACATAGACTAAATGAATCTGTATTCACAAAATAATGTCTGTGTAGTAGAACAGGAGTGGTGGCCTAGAGGTAGGGCATCCGTCCCACAACCGGGAGGCCGGGGGTTCAAATCTCGTTCCAGGTCATGCTAAAGACCATATTAAAAAATGGAACTTCCTGCCGTCCAGCTTGGTGCTCAGCAAAATTGAACAGAGGAGGGAAAAGTTGGTTATCCAGCCACAAGGGGTGCACAAACCAGTGTACTCCCTGTGCCGGTCGCAAGCCAGGGTAAAAATGGGCAGGGCTGTGTCAGGAAGGGCATCCAGCATAAAACTCTGCTCCAACCTGTGGATATGGCAGATATATGGCGGATGATAAAATAGGCAGCGAACTGAGGGTTTTAAGTAGGTTTATTAAATCATACCGCCATCATAGGAACTCACTCCAGCCCTTGTACAGGCAGGCTGGAGCGGGTCCTCAGGCTCTCAGCAGCAGTAGTCAGAAGCAGTTGTAAGAGTGAGAGGATGAACATGAATTTCAGTCAGCTTATATACCCAGTTACAGACAATACATGAAAGGCATGGGACATTTGCCTCACAGTAGGAGCAGGAAGCATGAACACAATGCATGAATGGCACATTAACATCACAGTACTGAGCAGGAAAGAGCCAGACGAAGCAAGGCTGCCTGTTGACATTAATACATACAGTACATTTCACTGTTATGTTAATTGCTCTAGCCGAGCGCTGTGCTTGTCCCAGTCTGTTGTGGGGGTGCCCCACAGATATATCAATGTCTGCCACAGCGACCACACCAGAACATGAAAATAAAGCTAGAAGAAGAACTAACTCTTCCTACCTGGAGTGGACATAGGCCTACTAACAATGGACAATGACTTTTTTTTCTTTTGTTAAGAGGTTCAGGCTCAGAGTCAGGAGCTTTCCTCTACAACTCAGTCCTCATCAGTGAAGTCTGAAACCTCTCCTCCACCAGACTATGCATCACTGAGGTCTTGGAAAAGTGCCAAAGCCTCTTCTACATTGTGGATTATGTTCATTTTTTTTCTCTATCTATATTTCCAGATTTTTTTTCTTTTTACCATCTGGCACAAAAATGATGACCTCTTTTCTTCCCAGATCAGGATACACAATGTAATATCAGGAGGAAGCAACAAGAAGACCCATGAAAATATTGGTAAAATTGAACTATTGCAGCAACTCCTTTTATGGGCATAATTCCTTATATGGCTATAGCTGTGACCAGTGCTGGCTGTGACTACCTGTGCTCTGGTGACCACAGTTATTGTAGTAACTCCTTACAAGGCTATAATTCCTTATACAGGTGCATCTCAATAAGTAAGAATGTCATTGAAAAGTTGATTTAATTCAGTAATTTTATTCAAAAAACAAGATAAGATAAGATAAGATAAGATCAGATAAGATGAGATCAGATAAGATGAGATCAGATAAGATAAGATAAGATAAGATAGGCCTTTATTAGTCCCACAATGGGGGAATTACAGGATTGCAGCTGCACAGGGATAGCAACACTCAAAGCAATAGTAAATAAGATAATAAGATAAAAATTGGTTTGCCAAAGCAGTAAATAAATACACTCATGTACACAGCTGCAACGGAGAAAATAAGTATTGAACACATTGTGGAGTGTGTGAAATCACAGGCAGATTCATTTTGGACGATTTATTACACACTCACATCTTTCAAGCACAGAACAGAATGAATACTCCAGCAGAAACTCCTCTCTTAAGTTTCATGGCATTTTCATCACACGCAAGATGACCTTCGCGTCACACTGCATTCAACCCCCTCATCCTTGACACCTCCCTGCTATCTCACCAAGAATCCCCTGCTCTTTGTTCTCCCAAGCTTATCCACTGTCTCCTGTCTGAGATGCTAGACAATCAGGCTGTCCCAAGGTGCTACCCCCCCCCCCCAGCATCTTAGATAGGACAATAGAATAACAGTCCACATGCTGTGATAGAACAATTGAACATCAGTCCACATGCTGCTTGGGCTTCTGTCTTCTCCCGTATCTGCTGTAACCGGGGTTTACCGCCTGTAGCTGTGACGTTGGCTTGTGCTGTTGGCTGGGTCACTCGAGCTATACAGGGGAGAGAGTCAAAAGACTTCATTAACCAGGCGTCTGTTAGCAACATCAACCAGTAAACCATGTGCACACAGAAAATCAGCGCCCAGTATATGGTAATTCAGTGCTGCTACGACAAAAGTCCACTCATATGTACGGCCGTGTAGAGATAAGAGCAGAGTCCTCTCACCAAAGGTCTTAATATCCGAGCCGTTTGCTGCCAACATCCCGGGGCTGCTAGATCCTGCCAGCCGGTCAGCGTAGGTCGGCCAGATGAAACTCTTCTGGGCTCCGGTGTCCACGAGGAAACGCCTTCGCGAGCGTGCATCCGTCATGTAGAGCAGCTTGTTCTCTTCACCGAGGGTCGCGGCTGCTACCAACCCCCGGCCTTGGCGTTTTCCCGAGCGCTTGAATTGGCACAGTGGCACACATCTGCGTGCCTTCTCTCCGAAGCGGCAGTGGTAAAAACAGAGCGTGTCTCTCTGGTGCTCCTTGGTCCCCACTGTCGCTACCGTCGGTGGCTCCTCGCCTCCTCTGGTCGTCTCGCTGGACTCCACCACTGCCGCGTTGACTGTGATCGCCCTGGTGGTGATGATGATCCGGTCTGCCTCCTGGGCTAGCGCACGGTAGTCGTGCGCGGCCAGCCACGGCGAATTGGCCAGAACCGCTCTCACTACTGTCGGAAGGTTCCGGAGGAAGAGGTGGACGAACAGAAAGTGCCCGTCGTCCGTGCCCATCAACGCCAGCATCTTCTCCATCAGGTCTACAGCCGAACCATCTCCTAACTTGGTCCGCGTCAGGAGCCTCTCCGCTCTCTCACAGTCCGAGAGCGTGTAGCGCTGGATGAGCGCAGCCTTGAGCGCCTCGTATTTACTGCTGGCTGGTGGCTGATCGAGCAGGCTCGCTACCTGCTGAGCTGTGCGGGCGTCGAGCGCTGCGACCACATAGTAGAATCTGGTATCATCTGCCGTTACTCCCCGGAGGGCGAACTGGGCCTCGGTGAGGTGGAACCAAGAGCGCAGGTTGTGCTGCCAGAAATCCGGTAGCTTGACTGAAACCGCACACGTGTGGCTGTAGGTTCCAGTCCGGGCTGTCTGTGGGATGGCTGCCGCCTCGCTGTAGCTTCCTGACCGGGCCGGCTCCGGGGATCTTGCCTCGTGTTCCATAATACGTCTTGGGTCACCAGTGTGGAGTGTGTGAAATCACAGGCAGATTCATTTTGGACGATTTATTACACACTCACATCTTTCAAGCACAGAACAGAATGAATACTCCAGCAGAAACTCCTCTCTTAAGTTTCATGGCATTTTCATCACACACAAGATGACCTTCGCGTCACACTGCATTCAACCCCCTCATCCTTGACACCTCCCTGCTATCTCACCAGGAATCCTCTGTTCTTTGTTCTCCCAAGCTTATCCACTGTCTCCTGTCTGAGATGCTAGACAATCAGGCTCTCCCAAGGTGCTACAACATCAACATTTTTCTCATTAAGCATATTTCTGAAGGAGCCATTGACCTGAGATTTTCACCAGATATCAATAACAACCTAAGTATATCCACACATACAAAGAAATCAAAGCAACTATGTTCACAAAACAAGTTATATTTAATAAAGTGGAATGACAGAGAATAAATATTGAACACATGAAGAAAAAGAGGTGCAAAAAGGTATAGAAAGCTAAGACACCAGCTGAAATCCATCAGACTTTAGGAAGCCATCCCAACCCCCATCAAAAGTCCTGACTGATAGCCTTTTAAAAGGTCTGTTAATATCAAATTGTCACACCATAAAGAACTTATGATGGGTAGAAGCAAAGAGCTCTCTCTAGACCTTCGCAACCTTATTGTTGCAAAACATAATGATGACATTGGTTACAGGTACATTTCTCAACTGCTGAATGTTCCAGTGAGCACTATTGGAGCCATCATTCGGAAGTGGAAAGAACATCATTTTACTATAAACCAGTCCTTCTCAAATAGTGGGGCGCGCCCCCCTTTGGGGGCACGATGCGATGCCAGGGGGGGCGCGTATGACCCCGGGGAACAGGCTTTGCTTTTGCCGTGTAAAGTGTAATTGCACATCCACGGCAGCAGGTGGTGCAGTGGCGCTCTCATTGTCAAAGTCTGTGCGGGAGTTGAAAACTTTTTAAATTGCTGTCAACAAACCCCTTGAGAGACACCATGGAGAAATATTTAACAGTAACGAAAAGAAAGGTGGAGAGAGACAGAGGTAAAGAGACAAATGAAAATCTCCCAAAAGCTAAGACGAGGAAATATGACGAAGCTTATCTAGCGCTTGGCTTCACTGTGACTACGGTGGGAGACGAGGAAAGACCGGTGTGTTCACTGTGTCTGAAAATGTTGGCAGCGGACAGCATGAAGCCAAATAAATTAAGACGTCACCTACAGACATTACATCCTCAACACGTTGATAAGCCGCTTGATTTTTTTCAGCGAAAACGTGCGGAGTACGGCCAACAATCATCCCGCTTTGTGAACGCTACATCAGTAAACCAGCAAGCACTTTTAGCATCATTTAAAGTGGCGTACCAAATTGCGCAGTGCAAAAAACCTTACTTCATTAATGTGATTTAGAAAAAAATCAGCACAATGTTTTATACCTTTTTCTTGAGACTAAAATGTTAAATATATTGGTGCTCCTGTGTTAATGTTCCAGATCAATTTACATTTAATATTATTTATTGATTGAATTATTTTTCTCAGCATCAAATGGTTCAGTTGGTCAAAAATGTTTCTATTTTAAATAAGGATTGACATATTTTTTATTTCAGGCACTTTGATGCACTTTAAGTTTTTTTTTTTTTTTTTTTTCTGTTTTAGACTATAACAGGGTTTCTGTGTGGCAAAATAAAGTTAATATTTGTTGAAAGTTGATTTATATTGCTTTTTTTCTTTTGTTAATGTTAAAAAGGATACATTTTTAGGTATACTTATACAATTTTTATAGATAATGATCTTATTTATAGTCACTGCGGCGAGTGGGGAGGGGGGGCGAAATATTTTCTCTTTCCTAGGGGGGGCTTTGCAAAAAATAATTGAGAAGCACTGCTATAAACCAACCATGGCCAGGAGCTCCTCGCAACATTTCTGACAGAGGAGCGAAAAGAATCAGAATCAGAAGAGTTATCCAAGAGCCAAAGACCACTCGTGGAGAGCTCCAAAAAAGACCAGGAGTTAGCAGGTACTGCTGTTTCAAAGACAACAATGAGTAATGCACTCAACCAACATGGACTCGATGCCCACTCACTTCGTAAGACTCCACTGCTAAAAAAAAAAAGCATGCTGAAGCTCATTTAAAGTTTGTTGCACAACATTTGGCCAAGTCAGTAAAATACTAGGAGACCATAGTTTGGTCAGATGAGACCAAAATTGAAATGTTTGAATGCCCCAACACACAGCATGTTTGCAGGAGAAATGGCACAGCACATCCCATCATGGTGTGGGGATGTTTTTGGCACATGGTACAGGAAGACTTCATATAATTGAAGGAAAGATGAATGGACAAATGTACAGAGATATCCTTGATAAGAATCTGTTGCCATCTGCCAAGATGCTGAAGATGAAATGAGGGTGGACATGTCAGCAAGACAATGATCCCAAACAGACAGCCAAGGAAACTCTCAATTGGCTCCAGAGAAGGAAAATAAAGAATGTTAGAATTGTCCAGTCAGTCACCTGACCTGAATCCAATTGAAAATCTATGGAATGAACTGAATATTAACGTTCATAGAAGACACCCACAGAACCTTCAGGATTTGACAGTTTGTGTGGAAGAATGGGCTAAAATCACTCCTGAGCAATGCCTGCACCTAGTTTCTCCATACAGGAGGCGTCTGGAAGCTGTTATTGCCAACAAAGACTTTTCTACTATCTGGTGAAAATCTCAGGTCAATGGCTCCATCAGAAATATGTTTAATGAGAAAAATGTTGATGTGTTCAATACTTATTTTCTCTGCTGTATATACACAGTGCAGGAGCACTGAAGCTAGATGGTATCAACAGCATTACAGTTAGGTAAGTTACACAGCAAAATATAAATATAGACCCAGCCAGTATATTTCACATTTGAATGAACAGTGTTGTTGCCACCTCACTTATAATTGTAATTGGATAGATAGATAGATAGATAGATAGATAGATAGATAGATAGATAGATAGATAGATAGATAGATAGATAGATAGATAGATAGATAGATAGATAGATAGATAGATAGATAGATAGATAGATAGATAGATAGATAGATAGATAGATGTACTTTATTGATCCCAAACTGGGAAATAACAATGTAACAGCAGCATGACACAATAGAAGACCAAAATGATATAAACACACACAGCATAATAGAAAAAGGAATTACCCAGGGAAAGAAAAACTGCCTAGATAACTTTATATACATCGCAGATGAATAGATGACCCATGTAGATACATATATCATACTAGCTATACAATGCAGGACTATCGAGCACAGGTAAAATGTGAGGTACCCGTTAGACTGTAAGGTGCAGTATGGCAGCATTGTTTTGACAAAGATTCAACATTAAAGTGAGTTATTGTACAGTAAAAAGGCATGTGCCATGAAGGATTTCCTATATCTGACCGTTCGGCAGCATAGCTGTAGCAGTCTGGTGGAGAAAGTGCTTTGCTGTCTGTCCAATGTGTGGTGGAGGGGGTGATCAGGGTTAGCCATGATGGATCACAGTTTATTCAGTGTCCTCCTCTCCACCACAGTCTCAAAAGTCTTCAGCCTGAGACCAATTACAGAGCCAGCCTTCTTGATAATCTTGTCAAATGTGTTGGTGTCACTGGCACAGCATCAAAGAAGATGGTGTTGGCAAAGACGGTCTGGGAGAAAAGCTCCAGCATCTTGCTGCACACGTTGAAGGATTTCAGCTTCCTCAGAAAGTAGAGTCTGTCATCCCCTTCTTGTACACAGCATTGGTGTTAGATTTCCAGTCCAGTCCATTGCTGATAATCACACCCAGGTATCTGTAGTTCTTCACTGCCTCCTCATCCTCCCCCCTATCCTCAAAGGCTGTGGAGGTGTGCTTTTCTTCCTGAAGTCAATCACCATCTCTCTGGTCTTGCTGACTTTCAGCCTCAGGTGATTCTGCTCGGTTCACTCCACAAATCTGTTTATCAGTGCCCTGTACTCCCACTCCTCTCTCCCTCTTATACACCCAACAACAGCCGAGTCATCAGAGAATTTCTGCAGGTGGCATGATTCGGTGTTGTACTGGAAGTCAGTGGTGTATAAGGTGAAAAGAAATGAGGAAGCACAGTCCCCTATGGAGCTTGCGTATCACCAACCACCGCATAAGACAAGACACTGCCCAGCTGGACAAACTGTGGCCTGTCTGTCAGGTAGTCAGTAATCCAGGAGATCACAGAGCTGTTGACCCCCATCACCCGCAGCTTCTCACCCAGCACTAGTGGCTGGATGGTATGAAAGGCACCAGTGAAATCAAAGAACATGATTCTCACAGTGTCCCCTCTGCCATCCAGGTGCAAATGGGCTTGTTGCAGCAGGTAGATGGCCGTGTCTTCAACTACTAAATGGGGCTCATATGCAAACTGCAGCAGATCCAGCCACGTCTTCACCTGCGGCCTCAGGTGGGCTAAGACCAGTCTCTCCAGGACCTTCATCACATGAAATGTGAGGGCAACTGGTCGGTAGACATTCAGGTCCGATGGAGACAACTTCTTGGGGACAGAAACCAGGCAGATGTCTTCCACAGCACCGGTACTCTCTCCAGACTCAGGCTCAGGTTGTACAGGTGTTTCAGTACAAGAGATAGCTGGTTGGCAAAGGTCCTCAGGATCCTGGCGGAGATACCATCAGGGCCCGCAGCCTTCCGCTGGTGGAGTCTCTTCAGCTGTTTCTTAACCTGGTCTGTAGTCACAGTGATGTGGGGGTTGGTGCTGATGTCTTCAGAGGAGGGTGAGGGAGGGGAGGGGGGAGAGAGGTGCTGTAGAGGAGAGTGAGGGGGGAGGGTTGTGTGGAGGTCTGGCTGTGTTGTGCAGGTGACAGAGGGTGAGTTGAACCTATTAAAAAACAGGTTCATCTCATCAGCTCTCTCCAGGCTCCCCCATGTCTTTCTCTCCCCTTACACTCAATGATGTGCTTTATTCCAGTCCACATATCCCCCCTCATGTTTTTTCTGCTGTAGTTTATCCTCTAACTTCCTCCTGTAATTGTCTTTACACATCCTCAGCATCTCTCTCAGTTCACGCTGCACTCTCCTCAGTTCCTCCCTGTCTCCAGACCTAAAAGCCCTCTTCTTCTTGGTAAGTTCTTTCAGGTCTCTGGTGATCCATGGTTTGTTGTTGGGGAAACAGCGCACAGTCTTAGCATGGTTTTATTTCATTTCAGTGAACCTGTAACCAAGTGACGCCGGTCCTCGGGGTAGGAGCATTATACCAAATTAACCACACCTGTGGATGCACACCCTATATATACCCTGTGCATCCACCCACTCTTCCTCTTTCTTTTCTTCTGGTATGGTAAGAGCTTATACCGTTTGTTTGACATTATGCTTGTGCTGTTCAGGCTGCCTTTACTCTGGTACCCATTTGCTGTGTCATAAAATTGTTGTGGTTTTCTGCTGAATGAGAGAAGGTTTTGCAGTGGCTGTATACCGTGGCCTGCACGGTTTGTGCTTCCTGAGGTATATAATATACATTTGCCGTCTTCTCAGCCGGAACTGTTGACAAGTTTAGCAGTGTGAGGTATGTCTACCCTTACCTGATTAAGGTTTGTGATGTGTTTTGTGATGTGTTTTGAGATATGTTTATCTCCTTGAGATATGCTTGTGCCTTTGTTAAGGAGGAATTACTTAACAGTTAACAGCATGCTATAATATGCCATTAATTCTGTATTGTTTCTTTTTTTCTCGACTGACAGTTGTCTTCTTAAAAAAAAAAAAAAAAAAAAAAAAGAGGAGTCATCTTCTTTGTCTTGGTACTGAGTGTTCCTGTACTAGATGCACTTTCACCACCTTTTGTGGGGGAGTCATACTACATTCAGGTGGGAACTGAAATCTGATATTTTTATGTTGTCTTATGACTAGCATGCTTGTACCTCATGAACAGCCCTTTGACCTGTTTATGATGACAATAATAATGATAATATTGAGAATAACTGCCTTATTTTCTCCCCTGTTGTTCTCCTGGAGGAGTGATAGCTTCTGCAGGAGTGAAGAAGGAGGAAATGGCCCAGATACTGGTATGCACCAGCCCAGGGCTCTATTCCTCCAGCCTTAGCTGCTCCAGCTGGAACCAGGAAGGCCAGCAGGGGGTGGAAGCGGATTGAAGAAAGTCAGCTGCACGGCCCACGGGTGGATTTCATGCAGGGGCAGTTGGAGGAGATGCGTAAGACCATTGAAAGTATGGTGGCAAATCAGTGCGTTAGACCATTGAACATATGGTGGCAGATCAGTGCATAACACCATTGGCATATGGCAGCAAGTCAGCGTCGCCTTTTGGGTATGCCACTCAGGCTCCCATATGAGCCCCAGGACCGCACACTGATGCTTTGTCCCGTGAAGCCTCTGATAACTTGGGTAAGACCATCGGCTCCGGCTGTGGCTCCAGTGGGTGAGTGGATGTCTCTGAGGATGAAAATGAGGATGACAGTGACCTACCTGCTGGGGAGGACCGTCCAGAGCCCTATGATGTATTCCTCAAGGCCTGCTCTCTAGAACAGCATCAGTTGCTGGGCTTCCTCCTCCATCTTCTCCACCTAGGGCTTCGGCTTTGGACAGGGATCTTGTAGCCTGCAGGCAGGTTTTCTTGCCAGTTATCATAACTTTGTGGGTTGTCTACAGAAGTCGTGGGCTCGTCCAAGAGAGGCTGCTGCTCCTAGCTCTGGGCTCAGTGTTTTCAGTGATGCTGTGGAGCAGGCCTTGGATGGTTCATTGAAGGTGGGCCCTACCTTTGTTGGCTGGAGCTCCCCTCACAGGCAGCAAATCTATACACCACCCGAACGACAAGTGTCGTGCCACTGATGGGGTAGTGGCTAGTGCCTATAAACCTGTGGCTATGGCCTCGAGGCTGGCAAATGCTAATACACTTCTTTTTAGTGTATTTAGAAGGTCTGATGAGGGACCTACAGTCAAAAGCAGAACCAACCTCCTACCAGATTTGATAAGGATTGTGGACGCTGTGATTCAAGGAGCTAGCTTTCAAGTTACAGCTCTTGGGAATTCCTTGGCCAGCTGGCCATGGTTGGTGGCATGTGTGATTGAGCCAGTCTGGAATAGTGGATATGGACAGGGTCCGCAGCAGAGGCAGTGTCGGATGAGGTGCAGAAGGCAAGACTGCGTGCGCAGTCCTTTCTTCGGCCAGGACCACCCAGGTCAAGTGTCGGTAGGCCTCTTGAGGGGTGTGAAAACCCACAATGCCTTCATTTACAGAGCCAGGTTCCTTGCAGAACTCAGGTCACCCAAAGCAGAGGGCCTCTCGTCAGCAGGTGCAGGTTCAGCAGCAATGACATCCGCACTCTCGGGAGTGTGTAGGCTGTGGTTCTGCCAATCCCCGCCAGCATCCTTGATGGTACGCTTTCCCTGACATCAACTTTCTCTGCAGTGCACCTCATGAGTTGGCGTTGGTGAGCTGTGGGTCCATGGGTGATTGATACACTGGTGGATCACCACCTACATATGAGATCTCTTTCCCAACTTCAAGGGGTTGGAAGCAGAAGTAAGAGGGACTCTCTTCTGCAGTTCTGGACAGTGAAGTCTCTGCCCTGCTTGGAGAGAGGTGGTATGATCTCTGTCTCCAGGAGTAGAGAGGCGAGGCTTTTACACTGCCTATTCCTTGTTCCCAGGTGGATTGGTGCATGATGCACAGAGCTACTGGAGGACTGACCCCCACACTGGAGTTCCACTTCTCACAGTGGCTGAGTGGCTCAAGGCCAGAGGAATGGGATAACCACTGCCCTATACACCGTATGGTGTCCCACATGCTGTGGGGGGGGGGGGGGGATTTACTAACAAACTAAACAAACCAGGGGTCTCCGTCCAGTTTTTGGACCTGAGACGGTTGAGCAGGTGTCTCAAGGTGCTCCCTTGTCCAGTGCTCAGGCTGAGGATATTATTCAGGCCATAGGGTCAGGCAATTGGTTCACAGCAATGGACCTTTGTGGTGCTGATTCCATATTCCCATAGATCCAGCCACAGGATCAGGGTTCCTTCAGGACAGCCTTCGGATACGACACCCTGTCTTTTGGCCATTCCCTGCCCTCGGATGTTCACCAAGTGCAGGGACACTGCACTCGCCCACTGTGGCAGAGGGGCGGTTGAGTTCAATTATCTGGACGATTGGCTGGTTTGTGCACCACCGGAACTCATAGTAAGGAGCCATATGGAGACCATATTGGCTCACCGGCCGGCACTTTGGTTGCATTTGAATGCGGAAAAGATCTGCCTGGTTCCAACCAGGGTTGTCGAGTACTTGGATCTCACCCTGGATTCAGTTGCCATGGGGGCATCCCTGACTCTGAAGAGGAGGCATGCTATCAGGGAATGCATCAAGAGCTGCATTGCACAGAGGACTGTCAGTGCAGCAGTGCCAGAAGGTCTTAGGTCTTTTTGCTGCACCTGCCAGGGCGGTGCCGCTGGGTCTTTGCATACTCGTCCCCTTCAGCGGTGGTTCACACTTCAGAAGGTGGTTTTGCCCAGAGACAAAGGAGGAGGCTTGTTCTTCTGAAGGAGGCTCATGGTTCTCAGGTGGTGAAGACACTCGTGAGCAGTCTGGGATGGTGTTCCCCTGGGCCAAGAGGGCCGCAGGGTGACCATTATAACCGATGCCTCCCAAGCAGGCTGGGGTGCAGTCTGGGAGGGCAGGTTGTTTGGGAACACTGGGCTCCGGCACAGCAGTCTTGGCATATGAACCATCCCAAGATGGAAGCAGTGCGTTTGGCTCTGGGGCTTTTTCTTCCAGTTATTCAGAGTAGAAAAGTTCTGGTATGGACGGACAGCATGGCTGTGGTGTTGTACATCAACCAGCAGGACAAACTGGGGTTCCCCTCTCCATGTGAGGGTGCGTCATCTGCTCGTCTGTCCTTGAGCCTGCCAGGTCCACTAGCTACAGAAGCTCTGAGCATGCCTGGCCTGCAGTTAACTGTTTGCATTTCCACTACTGCCTCTTCTGCCAGTTTTCCTCGCAGGGGCAAGACTGCTGTCTGTTCAAGTATTTTGATAGCCCGAATTCACCACAAGACCATAAATGGCGAAGATTTACGAGATGTCGGTGGGCCACCTTTGGCCTCTCCCGATCAGACAGAATATGCTCTTGCAGGCACAGGGCGGGAGTTAGCATCTGAATTTCCAGCTCCTGAGGTCTCATGTATGGCCCTTGCACAGGACGGCAATTGTGGAACCTGGGCTTGGAGAAGGAGGTTATGGACACTGTGCAGGCTTCACGGGCCCCATCTATCCAGCTGTGATGCAGTGTGTAGTGGAGTGTTTTGATCAAGTGGCAGACCAAGGGGAAGGATCCCTTGTCATATCCCTGTCAACTTGTCTTTCCTCCAGTACCTCTTCACCCTAGGTCGGGGGGAGTTGACTATCAGGGGCTACCTGGTGGTGGTGTCAACTGTCTGTGAGAAGTGTGATGGCTTATCTCATGGGGTGCATCCCTTGGCTAAGCAGTTTTGAGAGGCGTGCCCACTTGGGATCTCCAGACAGTTATTAGAGCTCTCTGCTTATGCCCTTTTTGAGCCACTCCCCAGTGCTGACCTTCATCTGCTCTCCTGGAAGACAGCTTTTCTCTTGGCAATTGTCTCAGCCAAGAGGGTCAGTGAATTGAATGTGCTCTCTTTGGAAGCAGCATGCCTTAGGTTGAGGGTGATCAGGTGGTTAACCTGTGGCCCAACTCAGCTTTCAGCCCAGGGTGCTGGCTAATGAGTTGTTTTCTGCCCTCTTGTGCTTGAGGCCTTCTACCTGCCTCGCACACCTCTTCAGAGGCTGAGAGGCTTCATAGTTGTGCCCAGTGGGGCCCTTAATTTTTATGTTGACCGGATGAGGTCTGTCCGTTCTTCAGACGGGCTTTTTGTATCCTATGGGGAATCCAGAATGGGCAGGCATATTCCTGAGTGGTACCTGTCCCATTCAGTGACCTGATTGCATCGCAGAGGTACAGGTTGAGACGGGACCACCAGATAGGCTGGTGGCTCACTCGACTTGAGGAATGGCTACTACGTGTGCATTGTTCAGAGGTACACCCCTGGAGGATGTATGCACAGCCACTGGCTGGCTTCTTCCTCAATGTTCACCTGCTGCTGTAGGCCCAATTTGGCCTCATCAGTCATCCCATCATCCGTTCTAGGGGTCGCAACAGATTCTTGGTTGTGTCTTAGTTTTTCCTCACTGAGCCGGCAAGTGTGCCTTGTACTCAGAATATTTTTTTGTTAGCTTCAGTTGCCTGGAGGAACCGTCTTGACTTGTAGGTATCCAGCTGAGTGCAACAATGAGACAAACTCATCTGTCTGGGGTTCGCAGCAGATTCTTAAGTGTATCTTAATCTTCCTCATGTGAGCTGGCATGTATGCCTTGTGCTCGAAGAGGTTTGTTTCAGCTCCGGTTACTGGTAGGAACTGGCTTGACTTGTACATACTCAGGTGAGTACAATAAAGGAGCCAGCTCATCTGACTGTGTTGTGCATTGTGCTCCTTCTACTTGTGGGTGACACCCTCCCAGCTTTGCCTCAGGACTCATTTGGTATATGGTTGTCACTTGGTTACAGGCTCACAGAAATGAAATAAAACATACATTTACTCATGTAAACGTGGTTCTATGAATGAAAGTGAACCTGTAACCATTCATTGTCCTTCGTTGGAGGAGGCTGGCTCCTCCCAGTCGTCAGAATGAGGAAGAGTGGGTGGGTACACAGGGTATATATAGGGCATGCATCCACAAGTGTGGTTAATTTGGTATAATGTTCCTACCCCGAGGATCGGTGTCACTTGGCTACAGATTCACTTTCATTCCTAAAACTCCATTTACATTTGTAAACGTGCATTGTGTTTTCACAGAATCTGATGTTTTCTGTGATGCATTCGGTCATATTGTCTATGTCCACCCCATGTAGCTCACAGAGTACATCCCAGTCCATTGTCTCAAAGCAGTCCTGTAGTGCATCAGCAGCCTCCTGTGTCCACCTCCTCACAGTCCCTGTGTAAGCACAAGGGCCTTTGCACAAGGGGAACATACTTGGGGGTTAACAGAACCAGATTGTGAGCTGATCTGCAGGGGGTGGAGGTAGAGCTGTGGCGCTGTATGCCTTTCTGACATTGGCATACAGTAGATCGAGTGTTTTATTTTCTCTGGTGAGGCAGTCAACAAACTGGTGGAAGTTTGGTAGTGTTTTGCACAGTGAGACATGGTTAAAATCCCCTGTGATGGCCATAAATATATGGCCATAAATATATATATATATGGCCATAAATATATCTTCAACTCTTCACTTCCTACTATCAGAGAGAGCAGACGCTTTTTCTCTTCTCTCCTATTCTCCTCCCCTGATACTATTCCCCGCTTGCGATGTCTGTGTCTTTTGCCCTTCTTCTGGCTGAATCTTAATCCAAACGGAAATTATGGATCTGGAAAAGCGGCTTATATGCTTAAATGCAATTGACACCACTTTAAAAGAAGATCGGGCTAGGGGGAGCCCTGGACTCATGGACAATTGGGAATTCATGGGTCTGTGTGATTCGACTGAGATGCGGAAGACATCTCTATTTGTTTGGCTTGATCACAGGATTTCTATTTTGGCTCTGGAGTTCCTGATGTATCAGAAATTAAAGTTGGGAGAGCTGATCAAAGCGGACCCGGCAACGCTCCTTCAACAACAAATTCGACCAGTCGGGGAGTGCACTGATAGCGGCAATGGTGAACTGAATGATGGTTGATTCAGAAGAATGGTATACATCTGGAGTCGCTGGTGCTCTCCATGGAATGATTATGGAAATTATGAAGCGCAGGATTGCATGAAGAGAGGAAAATTCTACTCTCTGAGTACACTGTGCAGATTTGACCTTGTTTTGGTGCCCTGTTTACATTCCTCCTCGATGAAAATAAGGCTGGAGAAGTGGTAACCCAAACAATCGACATTTGCTATTGTTTCAACAGACCGAGCTCCAAGGACAACGTTACCATGTGTCTGGACTATAGAACACATGACTGAATAATATCTATCCGTTGCCAGAGGGTGCCCTCTGCTGTTCACTAGCAATGACACACCTACACTACACACTGCATTCAACATACACGACTGATTCATTTACACTGATGTACATATACATTCACTGCCTCTCTCTGCCTTTGTAATGTGTGATCTATTGTCTGCTAATTGTGCATTGAGGGGTTTTTTTTTTCTGTGTGATCATAATCTGGCTCATTTGAGCTTATATGAGCTATATGAGCTTATGTGAGCTTATACGAGCGTTATTCTGATAACTATGTTTTTTTTCTCTCTGCCTATTGTGTTTTCCCTGACCCTGACCCTTGCCCTCTTTACCCTCCTGTTCGACTAGCGCCTTTGGGCTGCCGCGGCTATGGGATGCGCTTACAGAAGCGCGCCCAATGTCAAGTCAAATTTCAATTCTCCTGTATGTATTGCACGTATGGTAGTATTGACAATAAACCTTTTCATTCATTCATTCATTCAAATGTGTCAGGGTGCTGCACCAGTAAAGTGGCAGCAGTGGAGCTGATGATGTCACAGGCCATCGCTGCATCAGCTGAGGGAGAGATATAAACAGCAATCACAATGGCACACGTGAACTTTCATGGCATGTAATAAGGTCGCATACTCACAGCAAACAGTTCAATGTCTGGGCTACAGAGACCTTAGTCCCATGACACACCACCTCTCATTGACAAAAAGTGCAATTCCTCCTCCCTCCCTTTTACCACTCCTTATAACCTTCCTGTCTACCCATACAATCTTAAAGCCAGGTATTGCTATGTTGTTATCAAGGATCTGTGAGTGTAACCATGTTTCTGTAAAACACATTATTCTTCACTCATGATATTCCCTTTGCATTCTGGCCAGTGCTGTGAGCTCATCCACCTTGTTTTCTAGTGACCTCACATTACCCGTGATGACCATCTGTACAGCCGGCTTATGTTTCCTTTGCCTCCCCTTCACTTTGGCTCCAGCCCTTTGCTCACACCGTCTCCTCTTCAACTCATCTGGGATCAGGGGCTTCACTCCGGTCAGCCATGCGCGCCTCCCCATGGCAATCAGTTGGTCACGTGTGTAAACAATGCATCCACCCCCCACCTCTATTGTTCTCCATTGTCCCGAGGAAGAAAAGTAAAAGAACGAGGAGGAGAAAAGTAGAAAAACTTGGTCCAGTTGTTAATCCGAGTCTTACTACCAAGCCCTGATGAAAAGAAGCACACTCGTCGGCCTCCGTCGGTCTATGATGACCGTGGTAGAGAATCCTAGATGTCTACTCTGCTGGAACAGCACCGCCTGTGGCTGAACAGGCCAATGCACGAATGGCAGTCCCTGTCACACAGGTTGCACTTGTGGATGGTCTCCATGCTGCTGGGTCTGTGGTGGTTCTTCCTGCTGGTCCTTTTTTCATCTGCTGCAATGGTCAGTTTCTCTTCACCCGCCTTGAGCTCTCTGGTCAGGGTGCCTCTCCATTTGGAGTGGTCTGTTGCAAGGTCCTCCCAGTGCTCTGTGTTGATCTCCAGGGCCTTCATATCTCTCTTGCAGACGTCTCTGAAGCGCAGCTGTGGGCGGCCAGCGTCTCTCCTCCCAGTTGCCAGTTCTCCATAGAGGACATCTTTGGGGATTCTACCATCATCCATACGGTGAACATGGCCTAGCCAGCAGAACCTGCGCTGCCTGAGTAGAGTGAACATGGAGGGAAGGCCGGTGCGGGACAGGACTTCTGTATTGGGCACTTTGTCCTGCCAGGATATGTCCAGGATGTGGCGAATGCAGCGCAAGTGGAAGGAATTCAGTCTCTTTTCCTGCCGGGCGTATGTTGTCCACGTCTCACTCCCATAGAGCAGTGTGCTGATGACGCAGGCATTGTACACTGCCATCTTCGTCTTGACAGAGAGTTTGGGATTCTCCCACACTCGTGTGGTGAGGCGAGCGAGTGTGGAGGCTGATTTTCCAATCCTCTTGTCGATCTCTGTATCAAGGGAGAGGTTGCTGCTGATTGTGGACCCCAGGTACGTGAACTGATTCACGACCTCCAGCTCGTAGTCGTCGATGGTGATGGTTGGTGGTGCTTCCGTGCCTTGTGCCAAGACGTTAGTCTTCTTCAGGCTAATGGTAAGCCCGAAGTCCTTGCATGCCTGGGACAAGCGGTCCATCAGGGTCTGAAGCTCCTGCTGTGTGTGGGTCGCAACTGCAGCGTCATCTGCGAACAACATATCTCTGATTACAGCCTCACGTACTTTGGTTCTGGCTTTCAGGCGGGCAAGGTTGAAAAGCCTGCCATCAGATCTTGTATGCAGGTAGATTCCCTTTGTTGCTGTGCTGAAGGCATGCCTCAGGAGCATAGCAAAGAAAATCCCAAAGAGGGTTGGCGCAAGTACACAGCCCTGTTTCACTCTGCTGTGTATATTGAATGGCTCTGAGACGTTGCCGTCATACTTCACCATCCCCTGCATGTTGATGTGAAATGATTCGATGAGGCTTTGCATCTTTGGTGGGCATCCTATCTTTGGCAGGATTTTGAAAAGGCCCTCTCGGCTGACCAGATCGAACGCTTTGGTGAGGTCGATGAAGGCGACATACAGGGGCATGTTCTGTTCTCTGCACTTCTCCTGGAGTTGGCGGATGGAGAATATCATGTCCACTGTCGATCGCTCAGCGTGGAAGCCACACTGTGACTCGGGGTAGACACGTTCGGCAAGCTTCTGTAGATGAACGAGGACAACTCGTGCGTAGACTTTGCCATCAATGCTGAGGAGGAAGATGCCCCTGTAGTTGTTGCAGTCGCTTTTCTCCCCTTTATTTTTGTAGAGGGTGATGATCTTGGCGTCCCTCATGTCCTGTGGTACAGCACCTTCCTTCCAGCACTGGCAGAGGACGTAATGCAATGGCAGCAGTAGGGCGGTCTTGCAGTGCTTGATCAGGTCGGGGGGTATGCCTTCATTGCCAGGTGCCTTGCCAGCAACAAGCTATCAATGGCCTTGCTGAGTTTGTCGATGGTTGGCTCGGCGTCAAGTTCATCCATGGATGGCAGGCAATCGATGGCATCAAGGGCTGACGGTGTCATGGTGTTCTGTCTGGAGTAGAGGTCGGAGTAGTGTTCCACCCATCTTTCCATCTGCTTGTTCTTTTCTGTGATCATCTCCCCAGTGGAGGATTTGAGGGAGGCCGTCTTGCTCTGAGCCGGGCCAAGTGCTTTCTTCATGCCGTCATACATACCACGGATGTTCCCTGTTATGGCAGCGGTTTGAATGTCTTGGCTGAGCTGAGTCCAGTACTCATTGGCGCAGCACCGAGCAGTCTGTTGAACTTTGCTTCTCGCAGCCCTGAGGATCTGGAGATTCTTCTCGTTTGGGCACTTCTTGTACTCAGCAAGTGCTGAGAGCTTGGCTTCAATGACGGGGGTCATCACGGTCGACTTGGCATCAAACCAGTCCTGTGACTTCGAGGTCTTCCTCCCAAAGATAGCCAAGGCTGTGCGGTGGATGATGTTTCGCAGCTCTTCCCACTTCTGCTTTGCGGTCTCTCCTTCTTGTGGTTCACCAAGTTCCTTCACAAAGGTGGAGGCAAACTGCTCAACAAGTTCTGGTTGGGCATCTTGCTGGTGTCAATCCGTGCCTTTCCAGGCTGTCTGGTGAGGTGGAATTTCTTCAGCTGCAGCTTGACCTTGCAACACACCAATGAATGGTCTGTGTCGCAATCTGCACTCTGGAATGAGCGGGTGATTAGCACGTTCTTCAGTGAGGTGCGCCTGGTCAGGATCAACTCCAGCTGGTGCCAGTGCTTTGAGCGCAGATGTCGCCAGGAAACCTTGTGTTGGGGCTTGGTCATCAAGAAGGAGTTTGTGATACACAGATCATGATGTGTGCAGAACTCAAGCAGCCGCTGTCCGTTGTCGTTCATTCTGCCCACACCGAATGGTCCAAGACAGGAGGGCCAGAAGTCGTGGTCAGCACCCACTCTGGCATTGAAGTCTCCAAGGAGAATGAGTTGTTCAGAGTTGGGGATGATCCAAGATGGCGCCCACAGCGGTCGACATGGTGCTTCGCTGCGCTCTTTGTTTGTTTTTGTTTGTCAATTGTGTGTCTGCTTGCACTTATACCCGTGAAGAACTTTTAAATATCAGGACTTTGACCCCCACGGACCTCCTCCCAGTTTTTCTAGCCCCTGCCGCCGATCTGGTTTATTGTTTGGCTCGGAAAGTGAGACGGCGGAAGAGAGGAAGACGAGCGGGCGCTCTCGTACGACTTCGCAGGAGAGGCTCGCGAACGGCGCTGCCTGGCATATTTCTGTCCAATACCAACTCTCTCTCTAACAAGGTGGATGAACTGAGACTGCTGATGCGTTTTAAGGACCTCGCCTCCTCAGCTGTCCTCTGCTTTACTGAGACCTGGCTCCGGGAAAATATACCGGACAGCGCGCTGCGCCTCGACGGCTTCCAGCTCTTCCGTGCTGATCGTGACACAGAGCTTTCCGGCAAGACCACAGGAGGCGGAGTCTGCTTCTACATCAACTGTAGCTGGTGCTCTGATGTAACGGAAATTTCCAAACACTGTTCTCCTGCCTTGGAATTTCTTGTTATCAACTGCAAGCCTTTTTATTCCCCACGGGAGTTTGCTTCTTTTATACTGATCGCTGTGTACGCCCCTCCCGACGCGGACACGCGCGAAGCTCAGCGCGTGCTCGCGGATCACATTCAACACACAGAGCGGAGTTTTCCAGACTCGCTGATTATTGTGGCTGGCGACTTTAATCAGTGCAATCTGAGCCACGATCTCCCCCGCTACAAACAGTTTATTAAATGCCCCACCAGAGGATTAAACACACTGGATCACTGTTACACCACAGTGAAAGACGCATATCGCGCTGTCCCTCGAGCTGCACTGGGATTATCTGATCACGTGATGGTTCACCTCATTCCCACATACAGACAGAGATTGAAGCTCACTAAACCTGTTGTGAGCACTACGAAGATACGGACCAGTGATGCTGAGGAGAAGCTGGAAACGTGCATGGAAATATCTGACTGGGGCATGCTTAAAGGAGCCACGCATGATCTGGATGAGTACACGGACACTGTGAACTCATATATCCACTTTTGTGAAGAGAACATTCTTCCATCACGCACCAGGGTGAGTTACTCTAATGACAAACCCTGGTTCACAGCTAAGCTCAGACAGATCAGGAAGGAGAAGGAAGCAGCGCTGAAAAGTGGAGACAGGGACTGCTACAGGGAGGTTAAATACCGGTTTAACAGAGAGCTGAAGAGGGCTAAATCTGTGTACTCAGAGAGACTCCAGCAGCAGTTCACTGCTAATGATTCGGCTTCCGTGTGGAGAGGACTGAGGCAGATCACCAACTATCGGCCTCAGGCTCCTAAAGGTCAGGATGACAAAGCCCTTTGTCAGAGACTGTCCCAACACTATGCCCGTTTTGACACCTCGTCATCTGTGTCCAACTCCCCCCCTCCCTCCAGCTCCACAGCCTCCACATTCCCTACTTCATTTAAGGCACCCCCCCCCACCTCCCCCCCTCCCCTTATCATCAGTGAGCAGGATGTGCTCAAACAGTTCTCCAGACTGAACCCGCGCAAGGCCCCCGGCCCAGACGGCGTGTCTCCCTCCACCCTGAGACTCTGTGCGAAACAGCTGGCTCCTGTATTCACAGACATTTTTAACACCTCCCTTAAGTTATGCCACGTGCCGTCCTGCCTCAAATCCTCCACCATCATCCCTGTCCCCAAGAAGCCACGGATCACTGGACTTAATGACTACAGACCTGTAGCGCTCACCTCTGTAGTCATGAAGTCCTTTGAGCGCCTGGTCCTGTCCCACCTCAAGTCCATCACCACCCCTCTCCTGGACCCGCTGCAGTTTGCCTACCGAGCCAACAGGTCTGTAGACGATGCAGTCAACCTGGCCCTCCACTCCATCCTGCAGCACCTGGACTCCCCGGGAACCTACGCCAGGATCCTGTTTGTGGACTTCAGCTCCGCATTCAACACCATCCGCCCCGCTCTGCTCCGGGACAAGCTGTCCCTGCTCAACGTGCCTGACTCCCTCTGCAGGTGGATCATCGACTTCCTGACGGACCGGAGGCAGCATGTGCGGCTGGGAAAGACTGTCTCAGACTATACTAGCATCAGCACCGGATCACCCCAGGGCTGTGTACTTTCCCCCCTACTCTTCTCCCTTTACACCAACTCCTGCACCTCCAGCCACCAGTCTGTCAAGTTGATCAAGTTTGCGGACGACACCACCCTCATCGGGCTCATCTCCAACGGCGACGAGTCCGCCTACAGGAGAGAGGTGGCCCAGCTGGCGTCCTGGTGCAGCAATAACAACCTGCAGCTGAACGCTCTGAAGACAGTGGAGATGATTGTAGACTTCAGGAAAGTCACTACTCCTCTGCCCCCCCTCACCCTCTCAGGCTCTCCCATCACCACTGCTGATTCCTTCCGCTTCCTAGGCACTACCATCACCAGGGACCTCAAATGGGAGCTGACCATCAGCTCACTCATCAAAAAAGCCCAGCAGAGGATGTTCTTCCTGCGGCAGCTGAGGAAGTTCAAGCTACCCACCAAGATGTTAGTGCAGTTCTACACAGCCATCATCGAGTCCATCCTCAC